>JASVEL010008288.1:0-243833 GCA_032618575.1 Nicotiana noctiflora
GAGCTACTTCAAAATCGTGCTTGTCTTGTAGTTGCCGAACCAACTTGGCTCTTCCCTCAGCATCTTTGTCCATTTGCTTCCGAGCCCTGACTAACTCTTTTTCAGCTATGTCCAAATCGAAGCTATAGTCATTTACTTTTCGCCGGAGAATCTCAATTAACTTTTCATCTCGGGCTGAACGAACTGGGGTCTCGGATGCAATTTTCATTTGAGCTATTTGAGCCTTCAACATATCATTTTCTTTCTTCAACTGTTTCTTTTCCACTTCATCGGATGCTGCTTGTAAGCCACTCTCGAAATGAAGATTTCTCAGTTTATCCTCCAACAGACTGATTTTGGCCTTGTATTCCTTTTCCTTGGCCACCCATTTCTGATTCTCCTCGGATTGCTCTATCAGGTCTTGCAAGTGAGGTCTCTTTGAAAGATGTTCGTGTTCAACCCCTCGTCGGTACCATGTGGAGTATCCAGGTGATATCTCCCCCTTTGCCCTATTCGGCACACAAGTATCAATCTTCAAATTTTGGCACTCATTCCAGATTTGCCGGATTTTTGCTTCCGGGAATTGCCCGTCCGGACCAATCTCCACAGCTTGCACACTGAGATCCCCATCTCTCGGAATAATCTGACACCGACCCAACTGTCGCAGGGCTCTGTATGGGGCGTAAGGTTGTATACTCTTCAAACCCATGATCAAAAACGGCGATCCCTCCGTTGGCATGTATATCACCTCGTCAAGAGGTAACCAGTCATACGTCCAATCGATTTGACCGTCAGTTAGTGATCGAAGATACACAATCCAACCTTGGACTCCCTCTGGCAATTTTACTTCCTTTGTCCTCGTACTGAACTCTTCCAAACATGTTCGTTCGGCCAAACCATAGCTTGAGTACGAAGGATGGTGGCATAGATGCTCGATTAGCCAAATTTGCAAGATCAAGTTACACCCTTCGAAGAAGCTAGCCCCCGCTTTGCACGCAGTCAGAGCACGGTAGATGTCCGCCACAATCATTGGGGCTAGAGTACAGTTATCTTGTACTATCAGTGTGGTAGCTACCCCGGCAACTTTTATATTGATATGTCCATCTTTCCTCGGGAATACAACAACTCCGAGAAATGCCACCAAAAATGCAAACCTCCGGTGTTCCTCCCATTTTGCTCGGTTGGACTTACAGCATAACTTGTTGGTAAGATCATTGAAACCCCCAATATGTCCAAACCTATTGTAGATGAAGCTTAAAGAACAAAACCCGTTGGCCAGATCTTCATTATGAACATTCCGGGCAATTTTCAAAGAGTCGAGGAAGCGATGTACTGTTACCGTCCTCGGAGATACCAGGTATTTTCCTTTCAGCGGAACCTCGGTCTTCCCAATGTAAAAGGCAATCTCCTCTAAAGTTGGGGTAAGTTCAAAATCTGGGAAATGAAATACGTTGTGTGTCGAATCCCAAAACGTGACCAACGCTCTAACCACATCACCTCGAGGAACCACGTCTAGTAACCCTGTAAGGCCTTTTAAGTACTTTTTGACCCAGTCTTGACCATCGGATCCCATGTCCTGCCACCAAAATCTCAGCTCCAAGGGGATTTTATTTAGGGAAAAATGTTCATTCATCATCGTGCTCGTCCTGCACATTTATTAAAGTGACTTTATTTAGAAAAAAGAAAAATCTTTTTTCAATGCAAGTTTTCAATTTTCGAAGAAAAGAAAAATGACTTTCGAAGTGGCCATTTTTGCCAAAACAGCCTTCCGTCGTCCTTTCGGAACATTCGGCCATTTCCAAAAATAGCAATCACCTCGATTATTTGAAAAGAAAATCTTTTTTTGGTCTTTTTCTAAAAGTGTGGTTGAACCCGTTTAAGGGTTGCCTACGTATCCCACCTAATGGCGAGAATCAAACCTGCGTAGTTCGGTCAGATTATTTGACCAATTATTTCAAAATGTTCCACCTTTTCTTTTCCAATCTTCAATTTTTCCGGGTAACTATTTTCTATAAACAATTTTTCTCTCCTCGGGATTTCCGCCGGTCTGCATAACGATCAAGGGCAATAAAATGCAACACATAACATGCTCGGTCTTTTCAATACCGGGTCACCTGTCCTAGATGGACCCAACCCCTGTGTTGAGTCCCCTAAGTCAAATATGATGCAAATAATCGTCCTAGACCTATGTTCAAAATCTTACGGTTTCATGGATTGCTAGACCGTGTACCCGAGCGGACAACTCGAATCGAGGAGGGGGCTACGTACCGGTGACCCGCGGAGTCAATCAGCTTTGTAACTTATCCGGCCTCTGTTTTCTTAATTTAAGGTGACTTTAACAGAAAGGGGAGTCTCAACCAGTAAGCACATCCCCGGGGAAGAAGAGAGAAGGGTTTTCGGCACAGTTTTATATATACAGTTCACATAATATCAAAAAGCGATAAAGCACATAGCATGTTGTTCAAATCACATAATGAAGTCAAACAAAAACGCAAACGGCAGTTCTAAGGAGCTCGAGTTCTTAAACCCTGAAACTGAAATTCAGGGTTGGATCCCCAGCGGAGTCGCCAGAGCTGTCACACCTCCCTTTTTACCACCCCACATACACACTTAAAAGCGTACAAATACACTTGTAGGGTATACCCCGACGCTCAATTACCCGAAACGGATAAAATAACGTAAGGGAAGGAGTTTTTCCAATTAAAGGACAATCGGTTCGGGATTTTATTAGAGATTAATCGAGTCGCCACTTGGGAATGACAATGGTGTCCCAAGTCACCGGTTAATCCCGAATCCGAGGAATTTTGACTCTTATAAATGTCCGCGAAGCAGAGATCCGGATAAGGAACTCTGTTAACCCGGGAGAAGGTGTTAGGCACTCCCGGATTCCGTGGTTTTAGCACGGTCGCTCCACTGTCATTCATGACTTTCGTTTGACTCAATTATAGGTTTTAACAACATAATGTGCTTTTACGTTAAATATTATTTTTAGGAATTTGCGGTATCGCGAAAACACGCCTCGAGTCATACCGTAACCAGTACGCCTATGACTTTTGGTGTATTTCAGCTTTACCGAGATTTGAATTTGAGTCGCACCAAGTGCACACTCATTCATAGTAAGGTATATTAAAATCGTGCCTTTAAATAGTCTACATCGGCTATTAACTTCGGGAGAGGCTATGGAATTCGCTATTAGCCTCTTCGGTTCTATTATGTCATCTTATTACTAAAAGAGGGGCCCCGCTTGTTATTCGTGCGAGGCTCGTCCCAATTTAATTTATTAAAGTCCAATCCTACTTTGTATGTACTACATTTGCTATATTGTTTTTGCCTTAATTGATTTCGTAATGTCAAACATTCCAGGCCTGTCGCAATTTGTTTATTGGGCCTGGTCTTCTTCTTCAATCGTTTATGTAATCCTCAAAGGGCCAATCCAGGCTTTAAAGCCTAAACAGTCTTCATGGATATCTTTTATCGAATTAGATGAGTCCGAATGAGAGTTCAGGCCCTCGCTATACATAGGGCCCAAACCTGATAAAAACAACAAGGCAACAAAAATAATGAATTCACAATAATCAGACATAGAAGCATAAAACTAAACTACTTTTTTATTAATCAAAGGCAAAGTAACCGTACAAACATATCAATGCTAATTATGTCTAAAGTACATGAAAGCTTAATACACTGACTACTTCTGGTCTTGACTTTTACTAACGAATTTACACAATCGTTTTTAGCTATCTACTTGTTGAAAGCTTATGAAGTTAACTCTATGAGAAGACTAATATTAATTCTATATTAACAGCTAACTAATGAGAGATTTAAACTAGACGACTATTTTTATCTCTGTTTTTTTTTTGTGAGCTAACATATATTAACAAATAAGTTTTTTAACTAGAAATCAATGATAAATAATTTAGATACGTGGAGTATAATCTATAATCTATAAACTTACTAATGAGTACCGATATTACTATACTAAGTGACTGTGAAATTTGCATTGGATTTTATCACTGGATTTACAGTCGTGATCTACTACTAACACTGATATGAATCAAACTTACTTGATATTCCTAAAACCCGTTTTACCTTAACATTACCTTATCCGATTATTTCCTATTCTAACTCATTTGAACCTGGATATCGACAAGATAAGCTAATACACAAGCATATTGATCACCTCCTTTACGAGCTCTGTTATTATAGACCTATGTGATAATTACTTAACTTCATTTTAAGGATTTTTACCTAATTAACTAGGTGAGGTGCTAATTACCACTACTACTATACTACCACTACTAATAAATTATTACATCATCTTTTGTTTATGTTTCATACTGTTACATCCTATACTACTACTATAGATCTAAAAATTGAAACAAGGAGCAGTATTACAACATCAGTATATGTAAAATTCAAGTCTTCATTTCATTCAATTGAATCTCTACAGCTCTTACTCGGATAAGAGAATACCTGGATCAAATGAAAGAAAACCAATGAGTCTAAGGGAGGCAGATAAGTAACAGCAGTAGACCCAAACAGCAATGCAACAGAGGAATGAATGCTAGACAAACACAGCAAAACAGCAACAGCAAATGAGTAATAATCCAAAGCAGATAACCCAGAGAAATCCGATAGAAAACCCAGAAATCCTACTGTTGTATTGCTAATTCTAATCTCTCAAAGCTTTGTATAAAAATCAGCCTAAATATATTTCAGAATTGCTTAGCCTTCGGAATCAAGATATATTTTCAGATTACTCAAAATTGGAACCCCCTCTTCAGCCCTTTTCTAGTGATATTTATAGTTGAGGTAGGGCTGATGACTTGGGGGAAAAGTTTGGGATTTAATCCCACTTCTCCCCTCTTAAAATTACTAAACTTACACTTTAGTCCCTAAAATCAGTTATCAAAACCCTTCCAGCATGTGCTGGAAGGTTCTAAAGATTCCCTTTTAGGAGCTTTTACCAATGTGACCCTAGGGGTTTGAGATTTTTACAGATTTCCCTTTTTAGGGAGACCATTATACCCTTAAATCTCTGCAAAATTGCAGAAATCAGGGGTACAAAGGACTCCCTTACCCTCTTAGGTTCTATCTATTTACCATTTCACCTTTTTAATTCCCAATTGTGCCCCTAAGGGCACTGCTTATTTACTCACTTACCTAGGTTAGATTTCAGCCTCTTTTGCACCTATTTAACTAATAGCCAGCCCTTGCATTGGTATTTAAGGGCTGGCCAGTTCTGATATAAGGAACTATTTCAAACTTAGCCAATTTTGTTTCATTTTCAGTTTATTAAGACCTTTTATTTATTTTTTAAACTAATTGCAGGCATAGCCTGTTTTATTATTAAAAGTAGCTCTTTATGATCTAGCCAGTCTCAAGTTGAGACTTAGCTTTGGCTATTAAAGCCAATTACTGAACAGCTGGGCCCCAAACCTTTACAGGTTTGGCCACTTTTCTGTTCAGGGCTCTGAAAAGAGCCTGGGCTAGTCTGCATTTGCAGACATAGCTATTTTGCACAACCAGCCACTTTTAATGTGGGCTGTGTGTTAGGGCCTTGTAGAATGGGTCAACCCTTTGCAAGGTTGACCATTCTTAGGCCAATTATTTAACTAACACCCTATTTTATGATTTTTAAAGTTTTATCCTATTTAAAAACTAGCCATTTTCATGGAACCTAATGCTAGCAGCTATAACCAATCCACCTAAGGCTTAATGAATATTGATCAAACACTCATGCTAACAAGAACTACTAAAACTCAATCATTTTCAACATTTTTTACACACAGAGGAACATAAAAGATCAAACAAGATGCATTAATCAACCAAAATTCATAAAGGGCAAAGTTGATATGGTTGAATCTTAGTTAATTAATTCACATTATTCAACTTCTTGTGACAAAGTATGAACCCATGTCAATTTAGACCTAGTTACTACCAGCTCAAGTCAAATGACATTTGAAAATATCCAGAAGCTTTAAGGTTTATGGCATGATTATACATAGAAGCAAAAGGTTCTCACAAACAACCAGTATGAAAGATCTAACATGGTTCACATGACGAAAAAGGAAAAGAGAATCAAGGTGACCTTCAATTTATCAGAAACAAAACATGATTTAGAAGTAAGAAGGAACAACTATCAACAGTCAAACTTTTGAGATGAATCAGAAGCCAACAATCGAAAGTGACACAGAAAAGATGAATTCCTCAATCTTAGAGCAGAGAACCATGTGATCAATACAAGACATATAATAGCCAAAAATCCCATTACTAACAGGCTCAAAAGTAACAGGTTGCGAAACCCTATGACTAAACATTAGATACACAGGTAAAAGATGTGAAACAAAAGAAGAAACAACTGGTAAGAACTTTATGACTAATCATGCGAAGAAACAGGAGAGATTAACATAAAAAGAGGAGAGCAAATGATAAGAGAGAGATAGAAAACCCTAACATAACAGGCTCTTAGAAGATGAACAGATTCGAAGAAATAGATATGGTCGCAGAGAAACAGACAAGAATAGGACATGATGTGGAACAGAAGAAGATGAACAAAAAGAAACAGAAGATGAACAAGAACAGCGAAAACAAAGTCAGAGAAGGCAAGCATGAACAAGTGAAAGCAAGCAAAAATAGAACCCTAAAATCAACATGCGAGAACAGATAAGACGTGTAGAAGAGATATCAAAAGGCCAACTGAGAAAAGCAACATAGGAAAACTAAACTACAGAAACATGAGAACATAACCAAACATAACCAAATCATGGACGAAAGTGTTAAACAAAAACAAAAGAGAAGCGAGTACCAAAATCCTATGACTAACATGTGAAGCAGAAACAAAAACAGACATTCATAGGCATGCAAAAACAGAAATCAAACAAAAAATACACAAAATAAAGCATAAAAGAAAGCAGATAGGGGTCGGGGGACTTAGCTTGCAGGGCCTGTCCCCTGAGCTTCCTATCCTTCTCTTCTCCTTATTCTTATCAGACTTTACTCTCTTCTTTTTGTTTTCTTTTTCTTTATTCTTTTCAGATCTCCTTTTTTTTTTCAATTTTCCTTCTCTAGTTTTCTTTTAAGGCTTAAAGACGAAGCCTTTTGGGTTCTGGGTTTGAAGAGGGGTGTTTGGGAAGGAAAAATGGCGGATCTTGATGGGGTTTGAACTTTGGAGTCACCGGAGTTAGGTTTTCGGTGACCTTATTTGGAATATTCGAGACGACTGGGACAGATTCGAGGGAAGTGAGTGATAGGATTGGATAGATCGGACCAAGGCGGTCCGATCGGCATTGGTTTGAGGCGGTGATTCATACTTTGGTGGTCACCGGCATAGATTCCGGTGACCGAAGTTCTAAAGAAAGGGAGGGGGGGTTTTCTGGGTTATGAATGTGTGATGAAACGAAGATGAGGGGAAGAAGAGAATAGGAGACAAAAGGGGGACAAGAAGTGGCCGGCGACCACCGTAGGGAGTGGTGGCCGCCATGGCCATTGATCTTGAAGAAGATGGAGGTGAAGAAGAGCAGAGAGAATTAGAGGCGGCTAGGGTTAGGAGATTCTAGAGAATGGCTGAATCTCTCCGACAAAAGCCTTATATAGGCTGCGTGACTGAGGTAATCCAGACCGTTGATCTGATGAAGATCAACGGTCTCCAAATGCGTTACATAAACGACACCGTTCAGCCTTCTCTGGGAGACCAAATCTTTGACCCTAAGATCTATCCAAATGAACGACTCCGATCAACTTTTAATTTCAATTACTTAATTAAATTCGTCCCCCTAATCTCAACCGTAGGATAACATAATTGGACGGTCAAGATCTTTGCTAATTCAAGGGCTTACGGACCAAATCATTTGGGCTCCGCACACTGGGCCAATTATCTGGACAATACCTGGCCCAATTTTATTATGCCTATGTATTTTTGTACTTTTTCCAGATTTTAATCAATTTTATGTATTTTATTATATTTTTTTTCTTTTCTTTTTTATAAAAAATTATAAAATCTAATTCCCTATTCTAATTCCTAGTTATTCAATCACATAAAATGCATTCAATTTCTAACAAAGCATGTAATTGCACTCAAAAATATATTTATTTTAATTTTGGAATTGTTTGCTCGGTGCAAAAATCATGTGCTCACAAGTACCAATTACTTGAATTAATTTCATAAACCAACCCTATGAATCTCTCAAAAAACCCCCATCTTCTTTAACACCTTAGTCAAGAATAACAAAGAAAGTCTATCATAAGCTTTAGTCATATCATGCTTCATTACTACATTAGGTCCAGCTTTAGTCCTTAACCTTATGTCAGTAATGATCTCCTGAGTTAAAAGCACATTCTCAACTATGCTCCTCCCTTTCACAAGCCTACATGTTCTTCAGAAATAATATTAGGGAGTAGCCCAAGTAACCTCTCATGGATCACCCTTAAGATAGTTTTATTGCTAAATTGTTAAGTCTTATTGGCCTCATATTAGAAAATGTTGTCACCTCCCTTTTTTTTGGATGTAACACCAGGTTAGTATGAGTTACACACTTGGGAAGATCCTACTCAATAAGAAAAGATGTCATCTCTATTTATGTCCCAACAAAAGTGATAAAAGAATCGTGTGAAACCATCTGGATCCCTTGCACTCTCTACCTTAAGGTCAAACACTACTTGTTTGACCTCTTCTTTTGTGAGTTGTTTGATAAATTCTAGGTTCTGCTCCATATTCACCATTGTAGGCACAACCAAACATACCTAGTAAACTTCCACTAGTGGGGTCTAGGGGTAGGCACATGATCTAGTATTCCAAATGCAGTACGAACTATTATTTCATTGAATTGATCTTTAAAAAAATGCACAGCTTCCTCATCTATTTCCTCCTCCTCTTCAGTCTATTTTCCAAGTCTGTTTTGAATTATATTGAGCTTCAATCTCCTCCTTATCCCATTAACATGTGCATGAAAGAACATAATGTTCCTATTACCATTCTTGAACCATTGCATCTCTAATTTTTGTTTCCAAAACTCCTCCTCCAAAGCAAGGAATTTGAACAATTCTGCGTGGACTCTTTTTAATCTTTCACAATTATGTTGAGTAGGATGAGCTTCAAATTGTGCTTCATGTACCTGAACAACTTCTTCAATAATTGATATCCGCTAAAATATGTCTATTGGTAGATTTACTCCATAATTAAAGATGATAAATGGATTGGCAGCAAAGTAGACATGACAATTTTCACGTACTACATCTTTCGATGAATCATGCTTAACCGAAAAAATTAAGAAATCTAAATTGTTTCTTCACTGCAGTAGCATCAATATCATACATCAATTTCATTCGAATATGATCAGAACTAGTGTTAGGTAAGTGAATAACCTCCAAACATGGGAAATTTTGTTGGAATTTCATGTTAGCAAAATAACGATCAAGTCTTTTGAAGATGCAATCTTCATCTGCATGTCCATTCCACCACGTGAATAGGCTGCCCTTGAAGCTAAGATCAGTTAGATTGAGAGTGTTAATACAATGCCCGAAGTCAACTACCTCATTTAAGGACACTAGTAAGCCACCAAATTTGTCCTCCTCATCTCATATAACATTGAAATCCCCACTAATAAGCCATGGGATAGTCATATCTCTAGCCATCACATATAATGATTCACATAATTCTATCCTCCCTATCGCATCACACTTAGCATATACTAGTGTGAGGATGAGCTCTACATGAGATTTAATGTGATGTAATCTTAACGTTACTTGTTATACCATATCATATAAGACGGTTATTTCAAAATGTTCATCAATGAATGCCAAAAATGTATTACAAATATTTGCTACTACTTAACAAAAACCAATCTTCCTTTTATATCTTTCAATTTTGTGGGCTTGTTGTATTGGTTCTTTATTAACTATAAACTCAAAATGATGTTGTCTAAGTAATGTGACAAGTCTCTTAAAAGCTTGTTGTGTATTCACTAACCTAATATTTCAAATGAGAGAATCCATTGCAAATTATTGAATTTAGTTAGGGCTCCGCATATTTGCACCCCAGCTGATGAAACATTGGGGGTATCCTTAGCTGATTTCTTCTTTACATTGTTGTTGCTTTGACCTGCTTAACGTGTATTAGAGATAAATATCCTTGATGAGCTATATGAAGAAAAATTTGGACATTCAATTCCTCATCAAAATATTTTGCAGCTTTAAAAAAGTTATCTTCACCACCCTTACTTCCCAACGCAGGCACCAGGCTATTTTTAGTAAGTTTAGGTATCATTGAACCAATTGACTGGCTCGCCTTACCCTTATGCTGCTTCAATACTTAAACATTTGCCTATGGAACAGTGTTACACGTGTTGTCATGGTTTTGAGCAGGTTCAGTTCTAACTACATGACTATGTTCAGTATGTTCAGTAGCTTTCCTTACTCCTCCTGGGTCAATTGCCTGAACCTCTACTCCTTTAGGGTTTACTACAGCTTCATTATAGTTCACTATATTTGCATGTTTGGGGCTTGAACTCTCCTCCTCATTGGCTTCACCTTCTCTTTTGTTTTCAATTTCCTTCAATCTTCTTAGTAACACTAATGTTTGATATTAATGTCTTCCCTGCAACACTTAGATTTGCATCATCTTGCTTATCATCTGCTATCTTCCTCACCTTGTGCACCATCACGTAATTCTCATTCTTCAGAATCTTCCTGTATTTGATCAGCCCATAATCTACCACACCACTCTGTTGAACCTTTTCATTGATTGTTGGGAATTCAGCTATAGTGTTTGTATTAACAGTTAGAGATGGTATTTTTTACAAGAATTATTAGTATTAACTAGGTTAATTTACACCCATAAGCTCTTTGTACCCGTTGTGCTATACACTCCTTATTCCTTGTTTCATCATTCCTTTTCTCATTAGGACTAGTAGTTACACCTTCTTTTGCTGCCTCAATCCCAACTGGAGTAGGATTAAACATAGGAGCTGTAGGGTTCAAACTTTTACTATTTCCAGCAGGCGTAGTTTTATAGCTTCGAGTAACATTACCTTGTTTCCCACCTTTAGTATGACTTCCTTTATCTATTTAAATAACTTCTTGAACTTCATTAGAAATTTATTAGAAATTTGTACTTTCTTATCACAAACATTATCCACTAGCACCAACTCCTTTCTAGTCTTTGATTGATTATCTTGTTTTGCAGTTGGTTTAGCTCGATTGTCCCTATCTTCTTTGAACTGCTCACTCGCATTGCCCACAACCTTGCCACTTGTTAGATAATTAAAAGACATTTTTCTTTTCTTTTTTCATTTTGTTTCTCAACTCCAGGCTGCTTATCATCTCCGTTATTCTCGATATACTCAGGGTGTAATCTCCAACAATCTATCATATGATGCCATTGAAGCTTACCTTTCTTACAATATTTAGGAAGATAATAAAGGTTTACCTTCACCCATTCTGTCTTAAGTAAATCACCTAATAAATCCACAAGAACTTTCACGCGAGCAGAACTATACCTATTTCTTTTAATAGTTACCATATACAAATGCAATGGTTTACTAGATGCAGATGCTCGTGAAAATAGACACTCCTTGGAAAAATGTAGGTAGTATGTTTGGGAAGGAAATCCATGCCATTAACTTAGGAGTTTCTCCTCCAGCTATGAATTGTGCATCATAAATTAGTGTCCTCAACTGATATTTATAACCATCCTTACCTTTAAAGTAGTAAACACTTTTGGACGTAAAATTAGTATAATCCTGCCTTAATATCAATCTAATTAAGACATGCGTATCACGTAAAAATCCAATTTTACATTCACTTTTCATTCCACAATGAGCAGGGATTATACGACGTAACTCTTGTAACTCAGGTCATCCATATGAAAATTTGCGTACCACCGCATATTGCAAACCATCAATTATGTCCGTGCTCTCCACTACTGTTTTAGTAAACTTCACAAGAGGTTACCATGAAATAAAGTGACTCGTCTAAAATGAATTGGTTCAACAGTATGGTGTGAACTAGGGTTCACTTCAACTGGAGAGTTCATCACGGCTGATTTTAAGATATTTGAATAATCTAAGAGTTGTTCAGGGTTTGTATGTTTGTTAGAAATAATGGGGAAGGTTTAGGGAGGCAGATCAGCCTTTGGGGGTGGCTGGTCGCCGTCCGGAGAGGCCATGGCAATTATCGCGATGGATGTACGTAGCAATTGTCTCAAGATTAGCGTTTATTTGTCTCGCTAGCCCCCTGCCAGTTTGTCTCTTGTGTGACATATTTTCTTCCAATAGCAACTATTGTCCTGTGGTACATTGTATTACAACCAATCTACATTTTTAAAGTAGATATGATTTATCCATTTGACCTACAGAGAGTTAGTCTTTTGAGTTATGTCCCAAACATACTTTCCTTTGGCTACCTCGTTCCATACCACACACTTATTTATTCCAATCTCTCCTTCTTGTTTTGGTCGACATACAAGGTCTCAAACCACCAGTGGTTCCCTATAATGTTTTCACCTTACCATCCCATAGATAATTTTGACGGATTATTGAAATATTTTTGAGAACTGCTTTGGTGAGTATGAAATTTGATGCCCAATATGTGTGGATATGCATCAGCACTGCATTGATGATTTGCACTCCCAATATATAATAAATTTTTTAAACCCTAATTCCTTATTCTGGTAATTAGTTTGTCCACTAGCACTTGAATATTCATTTTTGACAGTTTCTTAGATGATATTGGGACACCTAAGTATTTAAACGAGAGACTTTCTTTGCTATATCCTGTTATTCACACAAATATTCTATCTCATGTGTCTTCATATTCACATCAAATATATTAGACTTGCCTGCATTAGTTGCTAACCCCGAGGATTTGGAGAATGACTGAACACCTCTCAGCATCAACATCACAGACTTACGTGCATTAGTTATTATTCACCGTAATTATATATAGCTTAAACTTTACCAATGATTATTCCTATGGTTTAAATTAAAACCATGAAAAATGATATTTTTCGAAGTAGTGATGCAATTGTGATACCTAATCATTTCTAATTGTTTTGTTTATTACTAAAATGAATCGAATCCTATCAATTATTTATATTTATCATTTGAATTACTCATATATATCCTATGAATTTTATTTCACACTGGAATCAAACAAAAAATTTTAAAAATATTTTAAGCAAGAAAATTTTTAGGCTCTCGGGGTTATAAAAATTTTAAAATTTTACTTCGCGGTTAGATCTTATGGTGATATTAGTATTACTCTTACCTAGGTAATTTATTATTTTCTATCTGTTCTATTATTCTTTAAATTAACATTATTACATATCTCAAAATATTGTAACACACAATTATAAACACAAATAATTTTACAATAATTTTATGCCATAGAAATCAGATTCCCGTTTTATTTTCTGACATTAAATTTACAGAGTGACATAGCACCAATGTGGGAAAGTGATGTGTCGTAACTCAGATTTTGAAAAGTTGACTTTATGATTATTTTTATTTTTCTAAATAATTCACATATAGTTCAATTATTGTTGTGTGGAAAAAAATACTTTTATAACATTTTCTATTATATTAAGTAAAGTTAATTGTCCATTATATTACTTAGTAAAGTTCAATAATTATGTACTCTAGCTATGAATTTCGTCCCACTATTTCATCTTTTGTTTCAAACATTAGAGTATCAGAAATCACGTCAAACTATAACTTATTGTGTGGATATATTTCTCTTTTTTGTTAAAGGTATGTCATATTCCTAGTACGAAAAGTTCCTGATGCAACATTAGATACCATTATACCGAAACACAAAAATTACGACGTGGCTTGATGAAAACAAGGATCTAATTAGTGAACAACAATCACAGTATTGTATAAGGGCCTTTTTGTGCATTAATTATTATTGATAGTGCAAAAATGTTTTATTTGTATAACATTAGTCACCAGCAGAGATAAGAGATGCAACCAGGTTCATCCGAACTATATATGTTTATTCTTTATATATATACTTTGAATTCTATTAACGAAAATTCTATTACCGATAGTGACTTAAATCCCTTGAACAAGAACATGGAATAAGGTATACTACCATTTATGATAGGAGGATGGGAAGTAGTGGCGGAGCCAGTATTTTTATTAAGAAGAGTTAATATATAAAAAAACAAACTCACTAAAAAGTGAAGGTATATATATATATATATATATATATATATATATATATATATATATTACGGAACTAAACAGTATAATTATTAGACGAAGGGATATGAGCAACACCCCTCAAGATGCACGTGGGTCCGGCAATGCTGGGGAAGTGCAAAAAAGATAGAGATACTCCTCAATGGATGGACTTTCTCTCATTGTCGAATGGCAAGAACATATTTCAATTCCAGAATATAATAGAGATAAAAGGAAGCACCTTTTGATTTACACGTTTCGACGTAAGAGTGGGTTGTTGCGTCCAAATTCACATGTTCAGTGATGTTCTTTTCAAATATTCCATTGCCAGTGACGACAAACATTCAACATGACAAGACCGTAATTAACATAAATATTTCTCGACAAAAAATAAGAAATAAAGTTTCGAAAACACATCAAGTAACAAAATTAAGGCTAACAAAACAACCCAAAAAATATATATTTATTGATCTACAGAATCTATGTAATAATTAATTATAATAATATATAGTATTTGAGAAAAAACATGTTAATCATAATTCAAATCTATATTTCTTAACTCGAGAAGGCCACCTTTTTTTATCATATCACTCCATCCATTTTAAGCTATGTATCTTACATTTTTTTATTTAGTCTGTTTAAAAATATATTACATTTATATATTGACCAAGTTATTAGTACCAATATTCTTATTATATCATTAATGACAAACCATTATAAGAAATTTGGGGTGCTATGGCTTTGTAAATTTGTTCAACTCATGTATTTTCTTAAAAAGAAGTTAAACTAGTATATTAGAAAGTTAGTTAGCAAACCATGTTAGTAAAGAAAATAATGAGAAGTCGTCCAATATATTCCTTTTTACCTACTAAATTACATGTATTTAGTCATCTTAATTTGATAAACATTAATTAAACAATTGCTAATAACTGCAAAAGAGACATAAAATTTCTATCAACTGTAAAAGGCATGAAACATCATGCAAAAAGAAAAATAATGTGTAATGCTTTTTTTTTTTCCTCTTAAAATTCTTTTTATGAGATTGATGTAAATGTTTCTTTACAGCAAATTGTTTAATTTACAACCAAACAACTTTTAGATAAAAAAATTAATATCAAACCAGTTAATAAATATCAAAGGACACATCCATTCATTTTGGGGTGTTCTGCACGACATTCTTTCTTTTTAAAGTTAAGAAGTTCATGCTTTCAATATATATATATATATATATATATATATATATATATATATATATATATATATATATATATATATAGTAAGACGTTGACATTCTAAAACTCAAGAAAAAGATACTGCATGTCATCTTATATGCTGTGATCAAACCATTCGACATAACAACTACCTATATTACTTACAGTATTGATAAGGAATTTCTAGTTTACTGTGGATGCGAATCTGAAGGATAAATAATAGTTTCATGATAATTGAGAATAAAAATATACTTTGTTGTCCATACAAATCATGATACCGAAATCTTGGTTCGCGATATCATCGTGGCTAGCCTGAATATAGCGTGTACGATAATCAGAGCAGAGCTATAATATTAGTTTGGAGTATAGACGAATTCAATAGATTTTTGTTCATAGCAAACTAACTAAAACAAGTTATCGATTTAGCGTCAAATTTTAAATGCATAAATTTTAAATACTGATGTTGGCTTATAACAGTAATAACTATAAATAAAAAAGTAATCGATGTGGGAACATTGAAGTACGAGGACTTTAGAGAATATTGATTGATTTGATTAGAATTATCCAAGGATTATCCAATTATCTAAAAAGGTTTGCCAAAGTACTCTATTAAGAGCCTGGTCTCCTCGGATGTCTCTCGGGATATAAATATACCTTGAGTAAGAATCATACTCCCTCGGTTCCTCCGTTTCAATTTATGTGAACCTATTTCCTTTTTAGTCCGTGCCAAAAAGAATGATCACTTTCCTTATTTAGAAACAATTTACCTTTATTCAAGGATTTATAGCCACACAAAATAAAGGTGCCTTATTTTACACTACAAGATCAAAAGTCTTCTCTCTTTTCTTAAATCCCGTGTCCAGTCAAATGGGTTCACATAAATTGAAACGGAGGGAGTAACAAACAAGGAGTCAACTCTAATGCTAATTGTTTAGCTAAAATACGTGTAATAATTAAACTTTTAATGTGGTAATAAGAATACGTAATCTAATTTAATGTCAATTAATAAATTGCTAGATAAATAAAGGAATTACGCGATTTAAATGGATCATAATCGCAAGTTATCGACCCCGATCTGGATTAGACGCAAGATCAAATGCCAAGGACAGTAAGCGCAGCAATATCAGTATGAATAATAAGAACTATAAAGAGTCAAGAACGAATAAAAGAGTGTTTGAATATCTTAGTAGAAGTGTAAGCAAAAATTAGTGTATAGGGTTCCTCTTTATAATTGTGTTCCTCCCCTTACAAATGAATAAGGTTCCTCTTTATATAGTAGAGGAATCACAAAGGTACGACTCCAATTTCGGAAGTAAAATACATGATTGATATCATTAACCATTAATGGTACTACCGGTTCCGAGATTCTACCCAGGATTGATGGCCGATTGCGGATATTGCGTGATTTTGATACTGCACTACTGAAAAATTTACCTATGGCTACGGATGCAAGACCGTTCCAATAGGTAAGTAAACCGTTGCCATAGATCTGTTGCTACGGTTCAGCACCCGTTCCACAAGCTGGCGTGGCTATAAGGCTTATGGAATGATTTTTGGAATGGTTCAGATGACCGTTGCTAATACAGTCTATCGCAACAGCTTTTCCTCTTCCTGTTAGAATGATTATTTTCATCAACTGTGACGGTTACTTTTCGTTCCCATAACAGCAACTGCAACGGTCCATAACCGTTACTATATCTATTAAGCCGTTACGTGCATGACAGAAATGGCAACGATTTCTTTAAGAAATTGCAATGATTGAATGACCTATTGCAACGATTTGTAGAATATTTTGGAACGGTTTACAGGTCCTATTGCAACGGTTTGTAGAATAATTTGGAACGATTACAGGTGCTATTGCAACGGTGGAACTACATATGGCAACGATTCTGTTAGGTGCAACAGTTTAATGGAATTGAAAATAGTGTCCTCTGTTGCAATAAACTATAAAATACTAAAATTTATATAAATAACAAAATAAAACTATTCATAATCCAAATTATCTAACAAGCTAATTAATTATAAATCCATACATAGTGATGAAACCAATAAGTACATACAATTGATCTTTCAAGTCCAAAATTTTAAAATGTTTTGATAACAAACATATATTCTTAGAAACCGCCACATGCATCTACAACAATCAACAATTCAAAAATTTCTTAAGTAAGATCAAGATCTTCATCACTGCCTTCATCACTACCTCTGCCTTCCATTGCTTCATCTACTCCACCTACAAAAGAGTATAAATAAAGTCAGTATTATTTCTAGGAATAAAACTTAACTTTAACATGAATGTCTGAGTAGCCCATTGCCTTAATGTAACGACCCGACCCGTCGTTACGGGAATTTCCACCCCGTTACCTTGCATTTACATATATTATGCTTTTAAAACAGTATTAGAGTATATCGGGTGAGTTAGGAGTGATTTGGATTGAAAAACAAATAGCATGTTTGAAGAAAGCTTGAATATGAAAAGTCAACCAAGAGTTTACTATTGAGCTAGAGTGCTCGGAACCAGATTCTGATGATTCGACTAGTTCCGGGGGATCATTCATGACTTAGGAGAACAATCGGAATTGAATTCGGAGGTCCGGTGTAGTTTTAAGCTTGAATTGGCGAATGTTGAATTTTGGTGAAAACCGGATGGTAGGTGATATTTTGATCCGGGGGTCGGAATGGAATTCCGACAATTTCTGTAGCTTCGTTATGTGATTTTGGATGTGTCTGCAAATTTTCAGGTCATTCGGGCATCGTTTGATCGGGTTTTGGGTTGAAGGTTAGTTTTGAAAGTTTTGAAGAAACTTAGGCTTGAATCCGTGGATAATTGGTGATTTTGATGTTTAGGATGGTGTTTTTATGATTGGAACAAGTTCGAATAAGGAATTAGGATGTGTTGGTGTGTTTGAATGAGGTCCCGGGGGCCTCGGGGTGTTTTCGGATGGTTAATCGGGAGAAAAACATGGAAATTGCAGGTTTGGAGAGTCCTGTATCTGTTGTTTCCGCTCCTGCGGAATTATGGGCGCAGGAGCGGGTGCGCCGAAGCGGACGAGGAGCGCAGAAGCGCTGGGCACCGCAGAAGCGGAACATTTTCCGCTGAAGCGGAACCGCTTGAGCGTAAAGGGAGCCGCAGAAGCGGCCAAGGGCTGTGGGGTGAGGGATCGCAGAAGCGGAAGGGAAGCCGCTTAGGCGAGTCCGCAGAGGCGGACGCCTAGTCGCAGAAGCGGAAATATCCGTAGATGCGATCGAATCTCCGTGGAAGCGGACGCGTAGGAGCGGAAATTCTTCCGCAGAAGCGAAAATCGCTGTAAGTAAGTGTATCCGAAGTTAGAAAAATTTCAGAACATTTCACACATTTTGGGTCTCGGCTTTAGAGGCGATTTGGGCGATTTTGAAGAGAAATTCAAGGGAAATCATCAGGTAATCATCTATGGACTTAAACTATGATTAGAATTGGTAATATTATGCAATTATATCATGAAAATGGAGGAATTTGGGGTAATTTATGGAGGATTTAGCCCTAGTCTTGGACTTTAGAAAATCAAGGTTTTGAATGGGCAAATGGAGTCCGAATTTGGTAAAATTGATATGCTTAGACTCGTATTGAGACGAGGGTTCCAGAAATGTGAATTTCGTAAATTTTCGGAATGTGGGCCCGGGGCTCGGGTTTTGACAACTTTGGGAATTTTGATGTAAATTGAGTTGTATTGATTGGGTGTCGTCCCATTGGCCTAAATTGTTGTATTTTTACTGTATTTGATCAGATTCTACGCGTGCGGAGCTTGATTCTCGTGGCAAAGGCATTTCGGAGTAGTCGTCGCGCCGTATTGAGGTGAGTAATAGATGTGGGTGATGACCAGCGGGTTCGAAACCCCGGTATACCACTTTGTGACGCTGTATAGCGGCGAGACACGCACACTCTCGAGAGTGCGGGGTCGATCATGAACTGGAGACTATATATTAGTCCGACCTGTTGATATTGTATTATTGGCTATTCTAGAGCCGTCGAACCTCCTTCTCGGATGGTTGCATATATATATATATATATTGTGATAATGGCCACTCTTGAGCCGAGGAACCCCTTCTTGGGCGGTTGAGTATACATGTGGGCCGTGAGCCAGTTATTGGATCCCGCGAGGATCGTTATCATTGTCTTATCACATAGACATGCTAGTTTACTACTAGTCCGCAGCCATTTTTGTTATTATGCTAATTCCAATCTCTGGAACTTGATATTACTGTTTTTCCAACTGAAAAATAATAAAAGAGTTTTCAAAAACTACTTTTGAGCCTGCGAGGCTGTATCTGCATATTAGCTGACTAGTAGTGGATCGGGCTGCACGCCGCAGCGAGATATATGTTGGATCGGATTGCACGCCGCAGGAATATCTCTATGAGATGTGCTTGGGCTGTAGGAGCCCCTCCGGAGTCTGAACCCCCACGGTGAGCACGGGTACCCAAAATTGGAGTCGGGCTACACGCCGTAGCGGTCATATCATGCATTGCATTGCATTTAGCTACATCTGCTAGCTGTTATGCTATTTATTGGTATTGTTGGTACAGGTACAGAGAATATTGATTCTATGACAGGGTAGCTGATTATAGCTTTACATAGTGCTTTATTGCGGATTTCTTATTTGCGCTGTCTTACCCTTGTTTATTACCACTGAGTCTGGCAGTACTCATTTTACTCCCTGCACCTTGTGTGCAGATCCATGTACCTCTCAGCAGTGATCCAGTAGCTGTGCGAGGCGACGTTTGTGGATATTTGAGGTAGCTGCAGAGTCCGTAGGACCCGATATTCCTTCCTACTGTCTTTTGATTTTGTATTGACATTTCTTTCCGCACTTGGTATCTTGTAAACCTTTATACACTCATGTTCAGTAGAGGCTCATGACTCTTGACCCTTCGGTCTATGGGAGTTGGTATATTTTGGGACTTGGTTCCCCGTTTTCGTTATATGTATCGTTGTTGCTTCGTGATTTAATATGCTTAAATGGGCTAAAGAGAGTTTCTAGCTCCGTTGTTGATATTGATTGGTCGGGCTGGCTTAGCAATGTGCTGGGCGCCATCACGACCAGATTTGGGGTCGTGACATACGGTCAACAATATCATATTAGTTCACAGCTAAAAAATGTTATTAAGACCTTGTTCAAGTTTTTCATAACCTTACTTATCCTCGGGAGGTCTGCGAACCTTTAGGAAAACTTCACTTTTCTTGAACTCGGTCGTGCGATCTTGTTGTTCCTGAGAACCGAACTTCTATATTCTATTCTCTCGCAGATGGCAAGAACGCGAGCATCGGGACGAGGTGGACGACCTCCATTGCCACCTGTTAGAGGCCGTGGGCGCGGTCGTACTAGAGTTAGAGGTAGGGCGGTCGAGGCGGTGCCGGCCGACCCGCTCGTTGTACCGGTTCGGAGAGCGCCCCCGGTGGTTGAAACTCCGGCGAGTCCCGGTTCGGGGCCGGACTATATCTATTGCTATTCCCGGTCTTCGGGAGACTCTTGCCCGGATATTATCGGTGTGTTCCGGTTTGGCTCGGGTAGTTTCGGCTACCGCTACTGTAGCGACATCTCAGTCAGGGGGTGGTCGGCAGACCCCTACAGCTCGCACACCGACCCGGTTGTTCGGGGACTTCGGACGCCAGAGGCGGTCCCCGCTCAGGTGGTTGCACCGGTTATTCCTCCGACTGCACCAGCTCCAGCTCTCCAGAGCATATGGTTGAGGTTATGCCCGAGGACGAGCGGCGTCGTCTTGAGAGGTTTGGTAGACTTCGGCCACCCCATTTCGGTGGCGTTGAGGGCGAGGATGCCCGGGGTTTCTTGGATAAATGTCAGAAGATGCTGCGTACGGCTGGTATTCTTGAGTCCGGCGGAGTTTCATTTACTACATTTCAGTTCACCGGTCCCGCATTTGATTGGTGGGAGGAGTTTGAGAGGCGTAGGCTTGCAAGAGCAACACCTCTCACATGGCAGCAGTTCTCTACTCTCTTTCTAGAGAAATATGTACCTCGGTCTCGTCGCGAGGAGCTACGTCGCCGGTTCGAGTGGTTGATTCAGGGCGACATGTCTGTGACTCAGTATGAGCTTAGATTCACTCAGTTGGCTAGGCATGCCACATGGATGATCCCTAATGATAGGGAGAGGATCAGGAGGTTCATTGATGGCCTCAACTACTCTATCCGTATTCTTATGACCAGCGAGCGAGTTGAGGCGGATCGTCGCCGAGAGAGAGAGGAGCGGGAGGCCAAGAGGCCTCGTGGTTCTGGCAGTTTCAGTGGTGCTCCATCTAGAGGGCATTCCCAGCAAAGCCGATGTCGCTCATCTAGACCTTTTCATTCAGGCCGCCCAGAGCAGAGCGGAGGTTCTCATGGTCGTGGTCGACAAGGGATTTCAGCAGGGTCAGTCATCGCTTGGTGCCCTCCCAGCCCAGAGTGCAGCACCTACTTCTCCAGCACCCGGTGCATGTTATGAGTGTGGTGAGTTTGGCCACATGAGGAGACATTGCCCTCGACTACGTAGGGGCAGGACTCAGCAGAGGGATCAGCCCTCCTCTTCAGCACCATCTCAGTCTAGTAGAGGTGGAGGTCAGTCTTCTCGTGGACGCCCCAGGGGCGAGGAGAGATCCGGTGGAGGCCAGGCACGGTTCTATGCACTTCCTGACAGGCGTGATGCAGTTGCCTCCGATGCTGTGATTACAGGTATCATTTCTGTCTGTCACCAGAGATGCCTCTGTTCTATTTGATCCAGGGTCCACATATTCTTACGTGTCCTCTTATTTTGCACATCACTTGGGTGCGACTCGTGGGATTCTTGATTTACCTGTTCATGTATCCACCCCCGTGTGTGATACGATTGTTGTGGATCATGTCTATAGATCCTGTGTTATATCTATTGGGGGTCTGGAGACCCAGGCAGATTTGTTATTGTTGGGGATGGTGGACTTTGATGTTATATTGGGTATGGACTGGTTGTCTCCGTACCATGCTATATTGGACTGTCATGCTAAGACAGTTACGTTGGCCATTCCTGGTATTTCTCGGATTGAGTGGCGGGGTTCGACCGATTTCGTCCCTAGCCGTGTTATTTCGTTCCTAAAAGCTCAGAAGATGGTTGAAAAAGGGTGTTTATCGTACTTAGCTTTTGTGAGAGATGTGGGAGCTGAGTCTCCTAGCATTGATTCTGTACCTGTTGTGAGGGATTTCCCAGATGTATTCCCCTCAGACCTGCCAGGCATGCCGCCTGATAGAGATATCGATTTTGGTATTGACTTGGTGCCGGCACTCAGCCCATTTCTATTCCTCCCTATCGCATGGCACCAGCAGAGTTAAAAGAATTGAAAGAACAGCTTCAGGAACTCTTAGATAAGGGTTTCATTCGTCCGAGTGTGTCACCTTGGGGTGCACCGGTGTTGTTCGTAAAGAAGAAAGATGGCACAATGAGAATGTGCATTGATTACAGGCAGCTGAACAAGGTAACAGTGAAGAATAAATACCCGTTGCCTCGTATTGAGGACCTATTTGATCAGCTACAGGGAGCTAGTGTATTCTCTAAGATTGATCTTCGATCGGGCTATCATCAGTTGAAGATCAGGGACTCAGATATTATGAAGACAGCGTTCAGGACGCGATATGGGCACTACGAGTTCCCGGTGATGTCTTTCGGGTTGACTAATGCCCCAGCAGCATTCATGCACTTGATGAATAGTGTATTTCGGCCGTACCTTGATTCTTTTGTGATCGTGTTTATTGATGATATCCTTGTATATTCACGCAGCCAGGAGGAGCATGCACAGCATTTGAGAGTGGCATTGCAGAGGTTGAGGGAAGAGAAGCTTTATGCAAAATTTTCTGAGTGTGAGTTCTGGCTTGATACTGTGGGTTTTCTGGGACACATAGTGTCCAGTGAGGGTATTCGGGTTGATCCTCAGAAGGTTGAGGCAGTGCAGAATTGGCCCAGACCTTCCTCAGCTACAGAGATTCGGAGTTTTCTCGGCTTGGCAGGCTATTATCGTCGGTTTGTTCAGGATTTCTCATCTATTGCTTCACAGTTGACTAAGCTGACACAGAAGAATGCTCAATTTGTGTGGTCTGACGAATGTGAAGAGAGCTTTCAGAAGCTCAAGGAGGCTTTGACCACGGCTCCAGTACTTGTATTACCATCAGCTTCAGGGTCATATACGGTGTATTGTGATGCTTCTAGAGTTGGACTCGGTTGTGTGTTGATGCAGGAGGGTAGAGTTATTGCATATGCTTCTCGTCAGCTAAAGCCCCACGAGAAGAACTACCCTGTTCACGATTTGGAGTTAGCTGCTATTGTTCATGCCTTGAAGATTTGGAGGCATTATCTATATGGTGTATCTTGTGATGTATATACAGACCACCGCAGCCTTCAGCATTTGTTTAAGCAGAAAGATCTAAATTTGAGGCCGCGGAGATGGCTTGAGTTGCTTAAAGACTATGATATTACTATCTTGTATCATCCCGGGAAAGCCAATGTAGTGGCTGATGCATTAAGCCGGAAGGCTATTAGTATGGGTAGTTTGGCGTATATTCCAGTTGGGGAGAGACCCCTAGCAGTTGATGTTCAGGCGTTAGCTAACCAGATGGTAAGGCTGGATATTTCTGAGCCCAATCGGGTGATGGCTTATGTAGTAGCTCGTTCTTCTTTATATGATCGTATTCGAGAGCGCCAGTATGATGATCCACACTTACTTGTCCTTAAGGACAGAGTTCACCATGATGATGCTAGGGATGTCACTATTGATAGTGATGGTGTGTTGCGGATGCAGGGCCGGATATGCGTGCCCAATGTTGATGGCCTTCGTGAATTGATATTGGAGGAAGCCCATAGCTCGCGGTATTCTATTCATCCAGGAGCCGCGAAGATGTACCAAGATTTGAAGCAGCATTACTGGTGGAGAAAGATGAAGAAAGATATTGTGAGCCATGTGGCTCGGTGTCTAAACTGTCAGCAGGTCAAGTATGAGCATCGGAGACCTGGTGGTGTATTCCGACGTATTGATATTCCGGAGTGGAAGTGGGAAAGAATAACTATGGACTTTGTTAGTGGACTCCCTCGGACAGCGAGGAAGTTTGATTCAGTGTGGGTGGTGGTGGATAGGTTGACTAAGTCCGCTCACTTCATCCCAGTGTGTACTACTTATTCCTCAGAGCGGTTGGCAGAGATATTCATCCGTGAGATAGTGAGATTGCACGGAGTTCCTATTTCCATTATATCAGACAGAGGTACCCAGTTCACATCTCAGTTCTGGAGGACATTTCAGCGAGAGTTGGGTTCACAGGTAGAGTTGAGCACGGCATTTCATCCACAGACGGATGGGCAGTCTGAGCGTACTATTCAGATATTGGAGGACATGTTGCGTGCTTGTGTCATTGATTTTGGTGGTTCATGGGCTGATTATTTGCCTCTAGCGGAGTTTGCTTACAATAATAGCTATCAGTCCAGCATTCAGATGGCACCGTATGAAGCTTTATATGGGAGGCGGTGTAGGTCTCCAGTTGGTTGGTTCGAGCCCGGCGATGCTAGGTTGTTAGGGACAGAGTTAGTCCAAGATGCCTTAGATAAGGTGAAGGTGATTCAGGAGAGACTTCGCACAGCTCAGTCGCGTCAGAAGAGTTATGCAGACCGGAAGGTCCGAGATGTGTCTTATTCAGTAGGTGAGAAGGTGTTGCTGAAAGTTTCGCCTATGAAGGGTGTTATGAGGTTTGGAAAGAAAGGAAAGTTGAGCCCAAGGTTCATTGGACCTTTTGAGGTGCTTAGGAAAGTTGGGGAGGTGGCTTATATGCTTGCTTTGCCACCCAGTTTGTCGGGAGTTCACCCGGTGTTCCATGTATCTATGCTCCGGAAGTATGTCGGAGACCCGTCTCATGTGTTGGACTTCAGCACGATACAGCTAGATGAGGATTTGACTTATGATGTGGGACCAGTAGCCATTTTGGGTCGACAGGTTCGTAAGCTGAGATCTAAGGATATAGCTTCGGTGAAAGTGCAGTGGAGAGGTCGTCCGTGGAGGAAGCAACTTGGGAGACCGAGCAGGAAATGCGGAGCAGATATCCACACTTATTTGATGCTCCGGGTATGTTTCTTAACCCGCTCGCGGACGAGCGTTTGTTTAAGTTGGGGAGAATGTAACGACCCGGCCCGTCGTTACGGGAATTATCACACCGTTACCTTGCATTTACATATATTATGCTTTTAAAACAGTATTAGAGTATATCGGGTGAGTTAGGAGTGATTTGGATTGAAAAACAAATAGCATGTTTGAAGAAAGCTTGAATATGAAAAGTCAACCAAGAGTTGACTATTGAGCTAGAGTGCTCGGAACCGGATTTTGATGATTCGACTAGTTCCGGGGGATCATTTATGACTTAGGAGAACAATCGGAATTGAATTCGGAGGTCCGGTGTAGTTTTAAGCTTGAATTGGCGAATGTTGAATTTTGGTGAAAACCGGATGGTAGGTGATATTTTGATCCGGGGGTCGGAATGGAATTCCGACAATTTCTGTAGCTTCGTTATGTGATTTTGGATGTGTCTGCAAATTTTCAGGTCATTCGGGCATCGTTTGATCGGGTTTTGGGTTGAAGGTTAGTTTTGAAAGTTTTGAAGAAACTTAGGCTTGAATCCGTGGATAATTGGTGATTTTGATGTTTAGGATGGTGTTTTTATGATTGGAACAAGTTCGAATAAGGAATTAGGATGTGTTGGTGTGTTTGAATGAGGTCCCGGGGGCCTCGGGGTGTTTTCGGATGGTTAATCGGGAGAAAAACATGGAAATTGCAGGGTTTGGAGAGTCCTGTATCTGTTGTTTCCGCTCCTGCGGAATTATGGGCGCAGGAGCGGGTGCGCCGAAGCGGACGAGGAGCGCAGAAGCGCTGGGCACCGCAGAAGCGGAACATTTTCCGCTGAAGCGGAACCGCTTGAGCGTAAAGGGAGCCGCAGAAGCGGCCAAGGGCTGTGGGGTGAGGGATCGCAGAAGCGGAAGGGAAGCCGCTTAGGCGAGTCCGCAGAGGCGGACGCCTAGTCGCAGAAGCGGAAATATCCGCAGATGCGATCGAATCTCCGCGGAAGCGGACGCGTAGGAGCGGAAATTCTTCCGCAGAAGCGAAAATCGCTGTAAGTAAGTGTATCCGAAGTTAGAAAAATTTCAGAACATTTCACACATTTTGGGTCTCGGCTTTAGAGGCGATTTGGGCGATTTTGAAGAGAAATTCAAGGGAAATCATCAGGTAATCATCTATGGACTTAAACTATGATTAGAATTGGTAATATTATGCAATTATATCATGAAAATGGAGGAATTTGGGGTAATTTATGGAGGATTTAGCCCTAGTCTTGGACTTTAGAAAATCAAGGTTTTGAATGGGCAAATGGAGTCCGAATTTGGTAAAATTGATATGCTTAGACTCGTATTGAGACGAGGGTTCCAGAAATGTGAATTTCATAAATTTTCGGAATGTGGGCCCGGGGCTCGGGTTTTGACAACTTTGGGAATTTTGATGTAAATTGAGTTGTATTGATTGGGTGTCGTCCCATTGGCCTAAATTGTTGTATTTTTACTGTATTTGATCAGATTCTACGCGTGCGGAGCTTGATTCTCGTGGCAAAGGCATTTCGGAGTAGTCGCCGCGCCGTATTGAGGTGAGTAATAGATGTGGGTGATGACCAGCGGGTTCGAAACCCCGGTATACCACTTTGTGACGCTGTATAGCGGCGAGACACGCACACTCTTGAGAGTGCGGGGTCGATCATGAACTGGAGACTATATATTAGTCCGACCTGTTGATACTGTATTATTGGCTATTCTAGAGCCGTCGAACCTCCTTCTCGGATGGTTGCATATATATATATATATATTGTGATAATGGCCACTCTTGAGCCGAGGAACCCCTTCTTGGGCGGTTGAGTATACATGTGGGCCGTGAGCCAGTTATTGGATCCCGCGAGGATCGTTATCATTGTCTTATCACATAGACATGCTAGTTTACTACTAGTCCGCAACTATTTCTGTTATTATGCTAATTCCAATCTCTGGAACTTGATATTACTATTTTCCAACTGAAAAATGATAAAAGAGTTTTCAAAAACTACTTTTGAGCTTGCGAGGCTGTATCTGCATATTAGCCGACTAGTAGTGGATCGGGCTGCGCGCCGCAGCGAGATATATATATGTTGTATCGGGCTGCACACCGCAGGAATATCTCTATGAGATGTGCTTGGGCTGTAGGAGCCCCTCCGGAGTCTGAACCCCCACAGTAAGCACGGGTACCCAAAATTGGAGTCGGGCTACACGCCGTAGCGGTCATATCATGCATTGCATTGCATTTAGCTACATCTGCTAGCTGTTATGCTATTTATTGGTAATTGTTGGTACAGGTACAGAGAATATTGATTCTATGACAGGGTAGCCGATTATAGCTTTACATAGTGCTTTATTGCGGATTTCTTATCTGCGCTGTCTTACCCTTGTTTATTACCACTGAGTCTGGCAGTACTCATTTTACTCCCTGCACCTTGTGTGCAGATCCAGGTACCTCTCAGCAGTGATCCAGTAGCTGTGCGAGGCGACATCTGTGGGATATACGAGGTAGCTGCAGAGTCCGCAGGACCCGATATTCCTTCCTACCATCTTTTGATTTTGTATTGACATTTCTTTCCGCACTTGGTATCTTGTAAACCTTTATACACTCATGTTCAGTAGAGGCTCATGACTCTTGACCCTTCGGTCTATGGGAGTTAGTATATTTTGGGACTTGGTTTCCCCGCTGTTGTACTAATGTTTCATATTTTGAAATGCTTAAATGGGTTAAAGAGAGCTTCTAGCTCCGTTGTTGATATTGATTGGTCAGGCTGGCTTAGCAATGTGCTGGGCGCCATCACGACAGGATTTGGGGTCGTGACACTTAACCGCTGAATGAACTGCATCAACTTGTGCATACAACATGTTGTCATACTTTAAAATAGTGATTGGGTCAATCGTACCAGCATTAGGCTGGAAAAGAACATAATCAAGTGGGACTTGATCAGGGCTATCTTGTATGCAAAGAATGGATAGAAGAAAGGCATGCAAAAAAAGTGGATGATTGGGAAAGGATCGTACTCCCAAATGTCACTGCTATCTAAATGCACTTTGAGTTTATAAACCCCTAATACTTTTCTCATAGCACCAGATTATGAAATAGCAAGAGTTCCAATATGTCTAACAAGTGCATCAACAACAATAACATTCTGTTGTTGGACAGCTTCAGCACATGACAGAAAAAGAGAGAGCTAAAGCACACAATGTTTTGAATGAAACCCAAGGAAAAATCATAGCAATCACTTCATCAGTTGGTATTTTGAATGCAACCAGGATCAGTTACATAAGCTAAACCTATTCAGAAATATTTATTATACCTATTATATCATATTTAATTCCCTTTGAATGTAGAACTGGCCGATATGAAAAAAAAAAGAGCGAGAGAGCGCACAAATTTGCTAATGACGTGTCAAAAAATGACCTTGCAGGAAAAATAGTATGCCATCCTGATCCTGGAATAAAAAGGACTTCGAGACAAATCTGTCCCCATTGTGATGATTCTACTGCCTTGACTCGAACCGTTGAAAAAATTTATTATTTAAACTAAGGTAGTAATAGTTTGGTTTTCTGGTGACACAGATATCACTTTACTTTGGAGTTCAACATGCAGAAATGAATTCAAGTAAGGTTTTGGACGATTATTACTTCGATCACACTTGATCAAGAACCATGAATTAATGGAACAACTAACACTCAATCCAAATGGATAAGGAATGGTAAGGTCGCCACAACTCTTTTCACAACCAGGCTTCGCAAGAGATGAAGCTGCTATTGATTGATCAAAAACCATAAACAAATGGAGAAGCAATAACAGATATACAAATTTATGACTCATTTGGAATATTTTCTCTGGACTCTAGAATGTTCGAATTGTATTAAAGTCTTGAACTTTGTACATGTAAAAGATCAGGCTTTGTGCAGGTATAGTCTTCTCATGACAGGTAATATGTCAATTCTGGAATTGAAAATTCACTTGTAAAATACTAATTGTATATCTTTGTTGTCTTGTTGGATCAGGTCAAAGAAGACGAAAAGAGTACTCCCATCTGCAGTGGTATCATAAATTTAGAAAATAACTTGTTGAACAAACATTTGAATTTCACCAAGACCAATTATGGATAGAGAAACTCGAGTAAAGATAAGAAGAAGAGGAAAGAGAAGACGTGTAACATTTGCTAATGACTAACCTCGAGTGTTACTGCCAGCGGATGGACAATTGATTGGTTGAATAGCATCTTGTTGTGCACGAGCACTGAATATTAGCATATCAGGATCAAGTTTTAAAACGGGGTTGAGACGTTGAAGTTGTGCAACGACGTTCATCGTAATATCTTGTTCCATAGCATCCTTTTGTGCATTGAGCTCTTCCAACATTTTTTCCTTTTGTGCATTGAGCTTTTCCATCAATTTTTGTTGCATCCTCTCTTCCATTTTCTCCATTTTTTGTTCCATTCTCTCATTAGTAGCATTTACAGAGGATCCAAAATATCATTTTTTTTCTTTTTTAAGAGAGTCTTATTAACCCCTTGTCCATATAATCTTACCCGACCTGGGTGCTCAGGTCCCATGACAGATGCAAATGCGTCAACTAAATCACTTCCATCTCCACTTTCTTGATTTGATTGGATCCTCTCCATTTCAGCCTACAAACCAAATGCAAGAAAATAGAGTTTAAGTAAATAAAACTAAGACGATAATCAAGAAGAAATAAATAATCACAACAAACTTTAAATTAGAAATTTCTTACAATTTTACTAATTGTATTCACATAAGAGTCTTTGTAAACTCGGCCAAGTTTTCTTTTTCTTGTGGCCACAAAAATGTCCTTACTTGATAAAGTATCCGAAGTATCATCCATTTCCTTCTTTTTTTCCTAATAACATAAAAACTGGTATAATAATCTTTTCATGCAAAGTTAGTCAGTTCATATTTTAAGAAAAATAAGAGAAAAAATCAAACCTCGATGATTCTAGCAAAACTTGTTTTCCCGTCAGTGTGTGGATGCTTCAACTTTTTTCGATTTACGATATTGGTTTCAGACATTTTTTGCAAATAACAAGCAAAGATTGACAACAAAGTTACTTATACAGAGGGCATGGAACAGTTACAAAGGTGACTTCCTGCTATTAACTTATTATTGGAAAATAATTTACTACAGAATAGAAAAAAAGGGTGAACATTCCTTATTATATCTCCTACAAAGTTGGCAAAAGTTGGATGTACTTACCTTGGCGGCATCAGAGTTCCAATATTCAAGAAGATCTTTAAAGTGAGACTCCGGAACATCTTTTGGCTTATTTTCCATTCGAAGTTCGTCATTCTCATATCCTTGAAAGTGCTTTCTCTTTAAATGACTTTTATACTTTCTCCAAGCAGTACAAACTGAACCAAAAACCCAATTCTTCGCCGCTTCAGGAATGTCATATTTTACCTACAAATTTAGTGCAATTAGGTTAATATGAGAAATATGAAATATTATCGACATTTATTGAACATTAGGAACTTCAAACCTTGACATATTTCCAAATATTGTTTTTTGTATCTACTTTCCTCCAAACAAATACATTAAGAGGACAAAAGGTCTCATTCCTTCCCAATGATCCGATGAAGCTACCCAACTCTTTTACAACTTCATCAGTAGGACCAACGGGTTGATTTAACTCATTTAGTACGATTATTTTACTATCCTTCCTACCTTGCACACTTTGCATTTGAGTAGGGCCTATTTTCCTTTTTGGCGCGGGAGGGCCTGCATTAATACAAAACAAGGATAATCACCAATTACCACTGTTAGTTAATTTTATGATTAAAATTTATATAGACTTGCATGGTTCCTCATATTGTTCAATTGCTTCATGATTGGTAGAATCTTGAGATGGTCCATGCACAGATTGTGATGTAGGAGTGATGGAATCCATTGGCACTTGCCGCACTTGTTCTTGCACTCCTAGTGCTGTAGAAGAGGTAGAAATCAATGGCACTCGCCGCACTTTTTCTTGCAATTGAGATCTTTGCGAAACCTTCTCAGCTTTTGATTGTCTTTCTTCATTTTCATGAAATGTTCTTTTTGTTGTCAACGAATAATTTCGCAAAAATGCAAGTGATCGAGATTCTGATTATCTTTCTTCATTTTCATTAGACCTTATAGCTTGAGATGTTCTTTTTGTTGTCAACGACGAAAACTTTTGGTTTCGCAAAGAAGCAAGTGATCCAACTGGAATGCGGTTGGATATTGTTTTGTTTTTGCTTGAGCACCCTTCTTGATTCATGCTGCTATCATTGAACAACGAAAAACATAAGATTATGATGACATACCACAACAGGTGTAGAACATAACACCAGGTGCAGACATATGCCAAGACTCCAGGCAGGACAAAAGAATCATAGGAAAAAACGCATATATATTTCATTGACAATAAGGTAACAACATGCACAAGAACGTCGTTACTAAAACGTATTGAATTCTATAGAAGCAGAAAACAACACTTTTTAGTCTTGATTCTACACAATTTCCAAAGCTGGACATATAAATCAATGCTTCCCAAATTTATATAAACCGTTAAATAGAGATACAGAGTATTTTTCCAGGACAAAAACACTTGCTTGAACACTTTGATACATACAGAAGCACACATTTACGTACCTTTTTGTAGCAGCTGAAATGATGCTTCAGTGTGTCTTTGATAGAAGCTTGTCGATGCCAGACATGGATATCGAGACGCGGCCTTATTATAAAAACTTGCTTGAACACTTTGATACATAAAAAGTGCAGTTGTGCATTAGACAAACAGAAGGAAGAACAAACTAGCTCTTGTGTCCACACTTGGAATATATCATTCCCCAAAAGGCTAAAACAGAAAGGTATGACTTTGTCAATAACAACTTCCCAATTCTGTTCTCCTTCTTCTTCTTCTTGCAATAATTTATCAGTCAGGAGTGTACAACATAGGAACCAGATTTTAGGAAGCAGGTTATAGATTTCCAAATACAGTAAGAAGCAAAAGTGATTTCCTACTTCAGACCATTAATTGGCACTTCTTTAAAGTCTAGCTCTCCTATTTTACATGCCACCTAATTGTATGTATCTGATGGAACAGGGGCACCATATCCAGAAGGAATCCAATACTACAACAATCTCATAGATGCCTTACTAGAAAAAGGTTACATTAAGTAAATTACTATCTACAAACAAAACTTTATACATTAAGGTGTTCTATTCTTTATCACATTTTCTGCAGGAAAGGAAAATCGTCTATCGAGCCATATATTGCAGCACATAACATTATGTTGTCGCATGATGTCGCTTATCATGCTTACCACAAAAAGTTCAAGGTATATGTCAATGACTACTTAATTGAAAAAAGAGAAAGAGATTAGTATTTGGACATTCTGTTCTTATTCACCTAGTATTCCAGGCAAGTCAAAGAGGCAAAGTGGGGATAGCATTAGATGCTAAAGGGTATGAGCCACTTTCAGATTGCGAAGGGGACAGAGCTGCTGCAAGTAGAGTAATGGATTTTGGACTTGGCTGGTAATTTTAGTCATGTACTTAACTTGGGTATGAAGATAATTGAATGTAACATAGTAATATAACGAAAATAAAGTGACTCAGGTTCCTTGATCCACTTCTACTTGGGAATTATTCTCTTTCAATGCAGAAATTGGTGGCAGAAAGACTGCCTGAGATCAGTCCCGAGGTGTCAAAACTGCTCAATGGGTCATTGGATTTTCTTGGCATCAATCACTATACCATGTTATATGCTCGGAATGATAGAGCAAGGATCAAGAAGCTTGTATTGAATGATGCTTACTCTGACTGCTGTGATAACTACCCGTAAGATATCAAAAGTACTACTACTATTTTAATTGGATGATAAAATCAAAAGTATTAATTGATGACCCCTTGTTACTTTAGCTTTCAGGTGTGGAGTCACAATTGGAGAAAAGGTATGCTTAGAGGCCGAAATGGAAATACAAGTCACTCTGCTTTACTTGATAACATAGAGGCCGCAATGAATTTCTCTGCACATTCTTTTCAAGCACAAAGATTCAATTACTAACAAAAATTAACCAAAATTATCTGATGTAAAGAGCAATCAGCTGGACAAGAAATGCATAAACGTTCTTTCTCTGATCGCCTGGACAGGAAATGCAGAAACACACTTTCTCTGACCACTCTGGAGTTAAATAACCTTCAAAAACAACAATAGCACATGACATATCAATAACAACACTAAAGAATAACCATGATGTTGTAAGACATTTAACGGACAGATAACAATCTCCCTAAAAAGAAAATAAAACGGGATTAGAAGTGATCGACAACACAAAAAATAATCTTAAAATATATAAATACATTATTACTTACTCTAAAAAGAATATATTTAAAAGAATTTCAGAACTTTCTTATTTAATCATCTGCTTTCATCCAGTCCAAATCAGTATCATCAAACCCATCCTCCTCTTCCGATTCTATTCTCATATCATGTGAATGTTGTGCGTTAGTTGGAATATTAACAATATCAACAGGTAGATCTTCTCTTGACCATCTAACGTCAACATCAAGTAATCTAGAGGAGGAACCTATGTCATTATTAGGTTCCCTCCAAAATGTGTCTTCAATATTGGGACAATTCTCTTACTCTAGATCATACAAATCAACAGGTACTTTATTTCTTTCATAATAAACATCTTTTTCAGTTGGATCCTCCACATAAAAAACTTGATAAACTTGTGATGCCAACACAAAAGGGTCATATGTACTGCATAATCTATTGAAGTACACCCGAGTTAACCCATAATCATCTATTTCATTACGAAACCAATCACATCTAAATAGTAAAATGCTAAAACAACCCCAATAATCAACCTCAATGATATCCTGAATAGCTCCATAATATATAACCTCACCGTCATGGTATTTTGGTCACTAGCACCAGCAAAACTATCAGTTGTTGACAATAAAGTCACTCCACTATTTTGAATCGTGCCTCGGGAATCCCGTTCTTTGGTATGAAAACGGTATCCATTAATAAAATATACAGTATATATTTTGGCAACCGTATTGGTTCCTTTGGCTAGCCATCTTAAATAATCTGGCACTACAATATTTTTAACTTTCTCCTTTAACCAATTACTGAATTCCCGACTATGATTCCTTGCTCTTTCTATGCATTTGATCTACCGTGACTAACAATTAAATTCGTATGTTCCTTACAATCATAAGATTTCAAGTTTAATCATTTAATAAACAAATATAAAATATAAATAAACATATATAAAATTATCTTACTCGATAAACTTTTCGATTTCTTCATCTCCAGTATTGAACAAAGCATATCGATGTGCTTCAAAAAATAACTGTGAATCCATGAGAAAAGTATTGTTTTTCTTACTTCCAATTGGATGGCCTATATTAGGGAATAAAGGTGACAAATTTTGAGAGAACTCATCATCTATAGTTTGGTACCTACTGAATTTTATCTTCACGTCATCATGTAGGTATCTCGAACAAAAAGTCAAGCACTCATCAGCCAAAAACCCCTCTGCTATTGACGCTTCTGGATAAGCTCGATTGCATACAAATGCCTTGTACTTACATAGGTTTCTCTCAGTGGGATACATCCAACGAAGATGAGCCGGCCCCGCAAGCTTAATTTCATTCACCAAATGAACAGGCAAATGTAGCATTATGTCAAAAATGTTGGATGGAAAATTTTTTCAAGCTCACATGTTATTTCAACAATTTCAGACTGCATCTTTTCAAGATCTCTTTTCCGTATGACCTTGCTACATATGTCTCTAAAGAAATTTCCCAACCTAATCAAGGCCAATGAAACATTCTTGGGCAACACTTTTCTAACAGCAACCTGGAGCAAGTAATGCATCATAAAGTGAGCATCGAGAAGCGGGTACAATTTGGTCAAGCAATCCATGTTGTTCTACCATCCTCGACCAGATAATATCGCCGAGCTACTTGGATCCACAAGTACACAATTAATTTAAAATGTATTCACAAGAAAATATATTAGCAATGCGTTGTTGCGGGGATGAGACAAGATCATCGATAACCTCGTTGCTGAATGTGAGAGCGTCATCGGGTATGTAACCTTAAATTTGCTTTTCTTTGGTGATGGATATTTTTGTTCTTCTGACCATGGGATCTCGTTGAGCGTCGATGCCTCCTAAGATCATGTGGATGGAATGTTGTGGCCTCTATTTCATTCTTCTTGGTCGCCTCTCTTTCTCGGAACTAATTTTTGGCTCGGTCGCTGAGGTATTCTCGGAGGTCAACTTTAGTGAGTAGTCGAGCTATTTTTTCCTAAAGTTGTCAGCAATCTTCCGTCTTGTGACCGTTGTGAGCACGTGATTTTTGCCCTAAGCAATAAAATTCCAAAATTAAAATAAATAATATTTTTGTGTGCAATTATATGTTTGCTTGAAATAAGAAGCATTTATGTGTGTTAACAATCACAAAAGAAAATTAGAAAATTAAAAAAAAATAGGTTTAGTACAAGTATCACAATTAAAGGAATTAAAAGGGAAAATAAACAAAAAAATACAATAATACTGAAAATTAGAGAAAAATAGCAGAAAAATGTCAAAAAATATCAGAAAATTAGAGAAAATAGGAAATTAAATAATTGAAAAGAATATAAAAAGAGAAAATGAAATACAAAATAAAATACCATAAGAAATAATTAAAATTCAAAGAAAATACACAAAAATATAGAATTGGGCCAAATATGTAAACCCAATACATATTGGCCCAAACCAAAAAGAGGTCCGGTCCAGTTCTTTGAGTAATAGCAAATCTCAGCCGTTCATCTCTTTAAATCCAACGGTCGAGGTTTTAGCCAAAATTAATTAATCAATAAGGTTTTATGATCAATCTGAGCCGTTCATATATCTAATCTAACGGTTGAATTCAGGTCTTTGAATTAAAATGAAACGACACAGTTTTAAGGAATTAATCTGGGCCGTCCTCAAGATCTGATGGATATGAATCATCATTCATTTTAAGTGGAACGACAACATTTTAGAGCATTCAATCCTGGCCATTGATCTCAATTGATCCAACGGCCACGGATCACTCGAGCATTACAGGTATAAAAGCCTAGTCTCTCAAGGAGACCGGCCATTCTCTTATACGCATAACCCTAGCTGCCCTTCTCTCTACTTCATCTCCTTTCTTCTTCTCAATGCTTCGCCGGCCATGGAGACTGGCCGTCTCTCATGGCTATCTCCGGCCATTTCAGACCCCCAAACCTCTCCTTTCTTGTTTCCCCACCACAAACCACCATAGACCACTCAAGAAATCCCGAAGCTTCTTAAAATTCCGGTCATCGGAGTTCTTCTCCGGTGACCACAACCTATGAGACCAGCTCCCAAATTAACACCGTTGAACCCTCATCTCCTGATCTGTTACCCCACACAAGCCGTTTCCCTCGAATCTCACTCCATCTGTTCGAATCTTCAAAACATGTCGCCGGAATCCTAACTCTGGTCGACCCAACACCTAACCCCAAAACAAAACTCCTCTCTCTAATACCCTGAACCCATTTCTTTTGATTAAAAGACAAATAAAAGACTTCAACTTGAAGTCTGAGAAGAAAACTGGAAAAATGAAAGAAAAAGAAAAGGAAAAAGAACAAGGAAAAGAAAAGATAAATGGGAATAGCTTAGGAGACATATCCTGCAAAGCTAAGTTTCCCTCCCTTTTTATTTTCTATCTTTATGTTTTGATTTTTGTGTTCTGATTACATGATTAGAGTTCTCTTCATCTTCATCTCTCTTCTATTCTGTTTTAGCATGCTTTTTGTGTTTAAGTTTTATTTCTTTGCTTTAATCGTTTAACTAGTTGCATGTTTAGATTAGTTTCATTCCTTGAAATGATCTCTGTTATGACTCTGTTCCTCTCTTAATAGCATGTTTCTTTGTACTTTTTGATAAATACTGTCTGTTACACCTGGATCAAATATACCCGAGTATGTTAGGGTTTCTATTAGTCTTTGACATGAGAAAATTCCGATTATGCCTTCTTTGTGTTTAATTGACATGCAATGCTTGAAATCTGAATTATGAGTTCGTTTGATTGAAATTCAACAATATTCAAATTTCCCCTCTGAGTTTTGGTTAAATGAAAAGTGATTCTGATTTTATGGCTATGTGTGCAATTTAATGTGAAAGGGTTGTATCTGTAATAATTTTTGTGTTATTTGACTGTTATTAAGCCTAATGTCCTTAGGGGATATTGGTTATAGCTGTAATAGAGAAGTATTAGATCAATTGGTTAATTTTGAAAGTATGTTAGAGTAGTTTAATAGGCTAAAATTAAAAACAACATAAAAATGATTAAAATTGAAATAAGTAATAACAGTGGTCAGTTTTGTAACTGGCCAATTCTGTAATTCTTTAGGTCTAAATTCAAATGGCTAAGTTCTGATGGCCAATTTTGTAATAATCAGACTTAAGTCTGAAACTGGCTAAGCTCTACAAGTCTTATCTAATTCTAATTGGCCATTTGTCACGACCCTAGTTCACCAACTGTGAACCTGTCATGACGGCACCTAGTCTCCGCGACTAGGTCAGCCTAACACGATGCGGAATATACAAGTTTATGAACATTAAATAAGAAATAGCGAAAAACGATATAAGAAGGAATGTAATCAGTGCCGCTTGGCACATACACTCGTCAACCATACAATATAACATACCACCAAGACCCGGAATCCCACGGGTAACACAGACTAAAAGGGGAAATACAACTGTGGCTCTATATATCAAGAGTACCTAAAACAACGAAATGAGGGAAAAACATCTACTATTACTATCAGAATAGAAGGAGGGCCTCCGGATCCGCGGACGTAGCAGATCATACCTCGAGGTCTCCAAATGCGATTCTGAATCACCTAGTATGAGCCTGTCCTGATGTACCTGGATCTGCACAACAAACGTGTGTAGAAGAGTAGCATGAGTACACCACGGCAGTACTCAGCAAGTGCCAAGCCTAACCTCGACGGAGTAGTGACGAGGAAGGTCAGGGCCCTACTGAGAGAACAATTACAAAATAATCAAAACAGTAATAAGCAGGAATATGTGAGAATAAATCTGAAGTAACATCAATAAGGTAATTACTACAACGGACTACGAATAACTAACTACAAGTAACCAACTCAACAAAACTCAAACCAGCAAGTCCAAGATCTGTGGGAATTGAACCCACAATCCCACTCTATAATCAACAATCCAGGAGCTACGGGAATTTAACCCGCAGTCCCAATAACAGTATCTCTAGGTCTCCCGGAATCGAACCCGCAGCCCGGGAATCGAACCCGCAGTCCCTACCAATAACTCGGGATCTCCGGGAATCGAACCCGCAGTCCATATCTCAATAATATATCAATAAACTCCGGGTCTCCGGGAATCGAACCCGCAGCCCTTGGATCTCCGGGAATTCAACCCGCAGTCCACAAACAATACCACTCCAGGTCTCTGGGAATCGAACCCACAGTCCTGGGATCTCCGGGAATCGAACCCGCAGTCCACCAACACAACATATAAAGAAAATGCACAGAGAAAATATAATATCCTTAACTACAACTTCACTAAGAACTAGTGTCAACAATTATCAAGAAGTTCAAGTAAGACAATTAGGCAATTAGATAGATAAATCCTATCTAATCATGCTTTCCTAACGAATACTAGGTAAATGTCACAATTTAATCAACTAAGAACAAGAATATCATGAATTGGACAATTCAGTAAAGTGAGTTACAACAACCAGCGCATGTACACGCCCGTCACCTCGCGTACACATCATTTAAGCTATCACATAATATCCTAGGGGTGAAGGTTCCCCCACACGAGGTTAGACAAGCCACTTACCTCGACTCCGGTACAAAACCGCTAAGAGACAACTCTCTTGCCGCAAATGTCGGCCTCCACAGGTGTAGTATCTGATAAAAATCAATAGAATTACATCAAAATAGGCCAATTGGGCATTACCCAATCGAAACAATTCAAAATACACCAAAACCACAAGCTGCCAAAAGCCGACTTTCGATATGCTTCTCGAAAAATTTCAAAAGTTATATATTCGGGTTCCTTATCTTAACACGATTCCGTGCCTATAAAATTTATCAAAATCAGACTCCGTTTGCCCATTCAAATCAATGATTTTCTATAATTTAGGCGTAGGGCTAAAACCCCCCATTAATCCTCCATTAACAGTGAAATACTCAAGATTTCATGATAAACTAACGAATTTAGGCCAAGAAACTTACCCCCGATGATTTCCCGATGATATACCAGCGATTCCCCGTCAATACCTTCTCTTGGAACTCAAAAATGGAGGTTTTGTGTAAATGGGTCGCGGATGAACTATTCTGGTTTTTAATATTTCTGACTAGACATTAACCCTTCGCGTTTGCGTCCTCCCTCACGCGTCCGTGATGCCTTGCCAAAAAAACCCTTCACGAATGCGACGCCCTTCACGCGTTCGCGATGAAGAAAATCCCAGCCCTCCAAAATTTGAACTACGCGAACACGGCCCTCCCATCGCAAACGTGATGCCTCTCGAAACATACCTACGCGAACGCAGCCTCAACCATCGCGAACGCGATGGTCTATCAGCTGACCCTACGTGAACGCGGCCTCAACCATCGCGAACGCGATGCTCTATCAGCTGACCCTTCACGAACGCGGGCCCTGCCACGCAAACGCGACGACCAAAGGTCTGCTGCACAGGTGCTACATTTTCTGCAGATTCTAAGGTTCCAAAATGTCTGAATGGTGGTCCGAATTCATCCCGGGGTCCCCGAGACCCCAACGAAAACCAGAAACATACTCCAAAACACGATACGAACTTGTTCCAATCATAAAAACATATCCTTAAACACAGAAAATATCGAATTATAGCAGATTCAAGCCTAAGTTTTCATCTAAACTTCCGAAATTAACATTCAATCAAAACCCCGACCAAACAACGTCCGAATTACCTGAAAATTTGCGGAAATATCGAAAATCACATAATGAAGCTACAGAAATTGTCGGAATTCCATTCTGACCCCCGGATCAAAATCTCACCTATCATTCGGATTCGCCAAAAATTTCTAACTTTGGCATTTCAAGCCTAATTGAGCTACAGACCTCCAAAATACATTCCAAACGCTCTCCCAACTCCGAAATCACCTAACGGAGCTAATGGAACCATCGGATTTCCGTTCCGAGGCCGTCTTAACACTGTTCCGACTACGGGCCATTTTCCAACTATAAAGCTCCCATTTAGAGACTAAGTGTCCCAAAACACTCCAAATTCCAGAACCGACCCTCCTGGCAAACCAAAATAGCAGAAATGAACTTAGGGGAACAATTAAATTGGGGATCGGGGTGTAAATTTCAAAAATGATCGGTCGGGTCGTTACATTTTCCCCAACTTAAAGATTCGTTTGTCCTCGAACGAGCATAGAAAACATACCTGGAGTGGTGAAGAGATGAGGGTACTGGTTGCGCATATCTTGCTCGGTGTCCCAAGTCGCCTCCTCGACCGGCTGACCCCGCCACTGAACCTTTACTGAAGCGATGTTCTTTGATCTTAGCTTCTTAACTTGCCAGTCTAGAATGGCCACTGGTTCCTCAACATAAGACAGATCCTCTTCTAGCTGAACAGAAGTGAAATCCAACACATGTGACGGGTCACCATGGTATCTCCGGAGCATAGAGACATGAAATACGGTCTGGACACCGGCTAGGCTGGGAGGTAAGGCCAACTCATAAGCAACCTCCCCAACACGCCTCAAAATCTCAAAAGGGCCAAGAAATCTAGGACTCAGCTTCCCCTTCTTCCCAAACCTCATAACGCTCTTCATGGGCGAGACTCGAAGCAGAACCCGCTCGCCAACCATAAAAGCCATATCGCGGACCTTCTTGTCCGCATAACTCTTCTGTCTAGACTGGGCTGCACGAAGTCTATCCTGAATCACCTTGACCTTGTCCATTGCATCCCGAACCATATCGGTACCTAGCAGTCTGGCCTCGCCCGGCTCGAACCAACCCATGAGCCTCGTACGGTGCCATCTGAATACCGGACTAGTAGCTGTTGTTATAGTACTGATAACTGTTGTTATAAGAAATCTCCGTCAATGGAAGGAAAAGATCCCATGACCCTCCAAACTCAATCACGCACGCACGAGCATATCCTCCAGAATTTGAATCGTGCGCTCGAACTGTCCGTCAGTCTGGGGGTGAAACGCTGTGCTCAGCTACACCCGAGTGCCTAACTCCTCCTGTACGGCTCTCCAGAACCGTGAAGTGAACTGAGTGCCTCTATCTGAAATGATGGAAACTAGAATACCATGCAGCCAAACTATCTCCCTGATGTAGATCTCTACCAGTCCCTCCAACGAATAAGTGGTGCTCACCGGTATGAAATGGGTGGACTTGGTCAGCCGATCCACAATGACCCAAATGGAATCAAACTTCCTAACAGTCCGTGGAAGCCCCGATACAAAATCCATGGTGATGCGCTCCTATTTCCACTCTGGAATCTCAATCTGCTGCATCAATCCACCCGGACGCTGATGCTCATACTTCACCTGCTGGCAGTTGAGGCATCTAGAAACATAATCAACTATATCCCTCTTCATCCGCCTGCACTAATAATGCTGTCTCAAGTCCTAATACATCTTCGCGGCGCCCGGATGGATGGAATACCGCGAACTATGGGCCTCTGCTAGAATCAGCTCTCGAAGATCATCTACATTGGGCACACAAATACGCCCATGCATCCTCATAACTCCATCATCCCCAATGGTAACATCTCGAGCATCACCACGTCGAACTCTATCCTGGAGGACAAGAAAATGAGGGTCGTCGAACTGACACTCCCTGATGCGGTCGAAAATAGAAAACCGAGAAACCACACAAGCCAGAACCCGACTGGGCTCTGAAAGATCCAATCTAACAAACTGTCTGGCCAAGGCCTAAATATCCATCGCCATAGGCCTCTCCGAAGCTCGTAGATATGCCAAACTCCCCAAACTCTCTGCCCGGCGACTCAACGCGTCGACAACTACATTAGCCTTGCCCGGATGATAGAGAATAGTAATATCGTAGTCCTTTAGTAGCTCCAACCATCTCCTCTGACGCATATTCAAGTCCTTCAACTTAAGCAAGTGCTGCAAGCTCGGTGATCAGTGTAGATCTCACAAGGAACCCCATACAAGTAATGACGCCAAATCTTCAAGGCGTGAAAAATGGTAGCTAGCTCCAGATCATGAACAGGATAGTTCTTCTCATGTACCTTTAGCTGTCTGGACGCGTAGGCAATCACCCTACCGTCTTGCATCAATACTACACCGAGTCCAACTTGTGAGGCATCACAATATACTATATAGGACCCCGAACCTGTAGGAAATATCAAGATAGGGACGAAGTCAAAGCTGTCTTGAGCTTCTGAAAGCTCGCCTCACACTCATCTGTCCACTGAAAAGGGGCACCCTTTTGGGTCAATCTGGTCATAGGTGCTGCGATCGAAGAGATCCCCTCTACGAAACAACGGTAATAACCCGCCAAACCAAGGAAACTGCGAATCTCAGTAGCTGAGGAGGGTCTGGGCCAACTCTGCACGGCCTCCACCTTACTCGGATCCACTCGAATACCATCGCTCGACACCACGTGGCCAAGAAATGCCACTAAACTCAGCCAGAATTCACATTTAGAGAACTTGGCATATAGTTGTTTCTCCCTCAAATTCTGAAGCACTATCCTCAGATGTTGCTCGTGCTCTTCCCGACTCTGGGAAGATACTAGAATATCATCAATGAAAACAATCACGAACGAGTCCAGGTATGGCCTGAACATACCTACGCGAACGCAGCCTCAACCATCGCGAACGCGGCCTCAACCATCGCGAACGCGATGCTCTATCAGCTGACCCTTCACGAACGCGGGCCCTGCCGCGCAAAAGCGACGACCAAAGGTCTGCTGCACAGGTGCTACATTTTCTACAGAATCTAAGGTTCCAAAATGTCCGAATGGTGGTCCGAATTCATCCCGGGGTCCCCGAGACCCCTAGGAAAACTAGAAACATACTCCAAAATACGATACGAACTTGTTCCAATCATAAAAACAATCCTTAAACACAGAAAATATCGAATTATAGCGGATTCAAGCCTAAGTTTTCATCTAAACTTCCGAAATCAACATTCAATCAAAACCCCGACCAAACAACGTCCGAATTACCTGAAAATTTACGGACATATCGAAAATCACATAATGAAGCTACAAAAATTGTCGGAATTCCATTCCGACCCCCGGATCAAAATCTCACATATCATTCGGATTCGCCAAAAATTTCTAACTTTGGCATTTCAAGCCTAATTGAGCTACAGACCTCCAAAATACATTCCAAACGCTCTCCCAACTCCGAAATCACCTAACGGAGCTAATGGAACCATCGGATTTCCGTTCCGAGGCCGTCTTAACACTGTTCCGACTACGGGCCATTTTCCAACTATAAAGCTCCCATTTAGAGACTAAGTGTCCCAAAACACTCCAAATTCCAGAACCGACCCTCCTGGCAAACCAAAATAGCAGAAATGAACTTAGGGGAACAGTTAAATTGGGGATCGGGGTGTAAATTTCAAAAATGATCGGTCGGGTCGTTACATTTTCCCACACTTAAAGATTCGTTTGTCCTCGAACGAGCATAGAAAACATACCTGGAGTGGTGAAGAGATGAGGGTACTGGTTGCGCATATCCTGCTCGGTGTCCCAAGTTGCCTCCTCGACCGGCTGACCCCGCCACTGAACCTTTACTGAAGCGATGTTCTTTGATCTTAGCTTCCTAACTTGCCTGTCTAGAATGGCCACTGGTTCCTCAACATAAGACAGATCCTCTTCTAGCTGAACAGAAGTGAAATCCAACACATGTGACGGGTCACCATGGTATCTCCGGAGCATAGAGACATGAAATACGGTCTGGACTCCGGCTAGGCTGGGAGGTAAGGCCAACTCATAAGCAACCTCCCCAACACGCCTCAAAATCTCAAAAGGGCCAAGAAATCTAGGACTCAGCTTCCCCTTCTTCCCAAACCTCGTAACGCTCTTCATGGGCGAGACTCGAAGTAGAACCCGCTCGCCAACCATAAAAGCCATATCGCGGACCTTCTTGTCCGCATAACTCTTCTGTCTAGACTGGGCTGCACGAAGTCTGTCCTGAATCACCTTGACCTTGTCCATTGCATCCTGAACCATCTCAGTACCTAGAAACATGGCCTCGCCCGGCTCGAACCAACCCACTGGGGATCTGCACCTCCTACCATATGGGGCCTCATACGGCGCCATCTGAATGTTGGACTGATAACTGTTGTTATAAGCAAACTCCGCCGGTGGCAAGAAATGATCCCATGAACCTCCAAACTCAATCACGCACGCATAGAGCATATCCTCCAAATTCTGAATAGTGTGCTCGGACTGACCATCAGTCTGGGGGTGAAACGCTGTGCTCAGCTCCACCCGAGTGCCTAACTCATGTTGAACGGCCCTTTAGAACCGTGATGTGAATTGAATGCCTCTATCCGAAATGATGGAAACTAGAATACCATGCGGACGAACAATCTCCCGGATATAAATCTCTGCCAACCACTCCAAAGAATAAGTAGTATACTATGAAATGGGTGGACTTGGTCAGCCGATCCACAATGACCCAAATGGAATCAAACTTCCTAACAGTCCGTGGAAGCCCCGATACAAAGTCCCTAGTGATGCGCTCCTATTTCCACTCTGGAATCTCAATCTGCTGCATCAATCCACCCGGACGCTGATGCTCATACTTCACCTACTGGCAGTTGAGGCATCTAGAAACATAATCAACTATATCCCTCTTCATCCGCCTGCACTAATAATGCTGTCTCAAGTCCTGATACATCTTCGCGGCACCCGGATGGATGGAATACCGCGAGCTATGGGCCTCTGCTAGAATCAGCTCTCGAAGATCATCTACATTGGGCACACAAATACGCCCATGCATCCTCATAACTCCATCATCCCCAATGGTAACATCTCGAGCATCACCACGTCGAACTCTATCCTGGAGGACAAGAAAATGAGGGTCGTCGAACTGACACTCCCTGATGCGGTCGAAAATAGAAAACCGAGAAACCACACAAGCCAGAACCCGACTGGGCTCTGAAAGATCCAATCTAACAAACTGTCTGGCCAAGGCCTAAACATCCATCGCCATAGGCCTCTCCGAAGCTCGTAGATATGCCAAACTCCCCAAACTCTCTGCTCGGCGACTCAAGGCGTCGGCAACTACATTAGCCTTGCCCAGATGATAGAGAATAGTAATATCGTAGTCCTTTAGTAGCTCCAACCATCTCCTCTGACGCATATTCAAGTCCTTCAACTTAAGCAAGTGCTGCAAGCTCCGGTGATCAGCTTAGATCTCACAAGGAACCCCATACAAGTAATGATGCCAAATCTTCAAGGCGTGAAAAATGGCAGCTAGCCCCAGATCATGAACAGGATAGTTCTTCTCATGTACCTTTAGCTGTCTGGACGCGTAGGCAATCACCCTACCGTCTTGCATCAATACTACACCGAGTCCAACTTGTGAGGCATCACAATATACTATATAGGACCCCGAACCTGTAGGAAATATCAAGATAGCGACGAAGTCAAAGCTGTCTTGAGCTTCTGAAAGCTCGCCTCACACTCATCTGTCCACTGAAAAGGGGCACCCTTTTGGGTCAATCTGGTCATAGGTGCTGCGATCGAAGAGAACCCCTCTACGAAACAACGGTAATAACCCGCCAAACCAAGGAAACTGCGAATCTCAGTAGCTGAGGAGGGTCTGGGCCAACTCTGCACGGCCTCCACCTTACTCGGATCCACTCGAATACCATCGCTCGACACCACGTGGCCTAGAAATGCCACTAAACTCAGCCAGAATTCACATTTAGAGAAACTTGGTATATAACTGCTTCTCCCTCAGAGTCTGAAGCACTATCCTCGGATGTTGCTCGTGCTCTTCCCGACTGCGGGAATAAACTAGAATATCATAAATAAAAATAATCACGAACGAGTCCAGATATGGCCTGAACACACTATACATCAAATGCATAAAGGCTGCTGGGGCATTAGTCAGCCCAAAAGACATCACGAGGAACTCGTAGTGACCATACCGAGTCGTGAAGGCAGTCTTCGGGATATCTGGCTCCCGAATCTTCAGATGATGATAACCAGAGCGCAAAGCAATCTTAGAGAACACTTGTGCACCCTGTAGCTGGTCAAATAAATCATCAATACATGGCAAATGATATCGGTTCTTCACTGTAACTTTGTTCAACTGACGATAATCAATACACATACGCATAGAACCGTCCTTTTTCTTCACAAACAACACAGGAGCACCCCAAGGTGAAAAACTAGGTCGAATTAAACCCTTACCCAATAACTCCTGTAACTGGTCCTTCAACTCCTTCAACTTAGGAGTAGCCATACGGTATGGTGGAATAGAAATGGGCTGAGTGCCCGGCAACAAGTCAATAGCAAAATCAATATCTCTGTCGAGCGGCATGCCCGGGAGATCAGCTGGAAATACATCAGCGAAATCACGTACCACTGGAACGGAATCAATAGAAGGAGTGTCAATACCGACATCCCGCACATAAGTTAGATAAGCAGCACACCCCTTCTCAACCACACGCTGAGCTTTGAGAAAGGAAATAACACGGCTGGGGGTGTGATCTAGAGTACCACTCCACTCAATACGTGGAATGCCTGGCATAGCCAGCATCACGGTCTTGCCGTGACAATAAAGAATAGCATAATGGGGCGACAACCAGTCCATGCCGAGAATAATATCAAAATCGACCATCCCGAGCAACAATAGATCCGCTCTGGTCTCAAAACCACAAATGGTAACCAAAGAACGACCGATACACACGGTCCACGACCAAAGAATCTCCCACCGGAATGGAAACATAAATGGGGGCACTCAAAGAATCCCGAGGCACACCCGGATGTGAAGCAAAATAATAGGACACATATGAAAAAGTGGAACCAGGATCGAATAAAACCGATGCCTCTCTGTGACTAACCAAAATAATACCTGTGATAACAAAATCAGATGCAACAGCTGCAGCGCGATCGGGAATAGCATAAAATCTGTACTGACCACTCTCTTGAGGGCGGCCTCTAGCACTCTGATCCCCGCCCCTGGCTGGATGGGCAGGTAGAGTGGCAGCTGGGGCTGGAATGATGGCCTCGTGACCGTGTGAACCACGCTGAGGCTGCAAAGACTGTGGAGGTGCTCCTCTCCTACGCTTGGGGCACTCCCTAACCAGATGGCGAGTATCCCCGCACTCAAAACAAGCTCTGGGAGGACGCGGTGGCTGTGACTGACCGGCCTCACCCCCACTAGTCTGACCCCTAGAGGTACCCCGCGCAGGAGGTGCACTGGAAACTGGGGGAGCATAATAAGGCACCTGAGGTGCTGGAAGAGCTGGAGTACTACCGGCTGCTGGCAATGCTGAATGAACTGGACGGCCGGAATAACCCCTACCAAAATGACCGACTGCTGAAGTGCGGGCACCAGAGAAATTGCCCGACTCACGAGACCTCTTGGCCTCCCTCTCTCCCTGCTCTCTAGGGAGCATACTCTCGACCCTCCTGGAAATGCTCACCGCCTGCTAATAAGGTATATCCGTCTCCAACTCTCTGGCCATGTTGGACCGGATCGGCGGAATAAGGCCCTCAATAAATCTCCGCACTCTCTCCCGGACCGTGGCTACCAAAGCTGGTGCATGCCTGGCTAGACGGGTGAAACTGATAGCATACTCCGATACTGACATGGAGCCCTGACGCAACCGCTCAAACTTTGAGCGCCAAGAATCCATAAGTCTTTGGGGAACAAACACCCTCAAAAACAGATCTGAATACTGCGTCCAGGTCAATGAAGCAGACTCCTCTGGACTATCCAACTCGTACGTGCGCCACCAATCATAAGCGGCCCCACGAAGCTGAAAAGCAGTGAAGGAAACCCCGTTGGTCTCAACTATCCCCATGGTTCGAAGAATACGGTGACACTCCTCCAGAAAAGTCAGTGCATCATCTGTAGCCAAACCACTAAACACTGGAGGATCATATTTCTTGAACCTCTCCAATCTACGCTGCTTGTCCTCGGAGGCAGCTGGCCCACCTTCGGGCTGTGCTGGGGCGGCATGAGGCATGACCATAATCTCTGGAACCTGTCCCACTAGCACTCGCTGCTCAGGTGTAGCGGCTGCGGGAGTTTGGGCCCCTCCCCCGGCCTGAGATGTAGCTGCATAGAGAGGAAGCAACCCTACTTGAGCTAAAGTGGTAAACATACTCATGAACTGGGCCAAGGTCTCCTGGAGTGCTAGAGTAGTAGCAGCTGTAGTCAGTGTACCAGGTGCCTACGCTACAACCTGATCCACCGGTGGCACCTCAGCGACAGCGTGCTTGGGTGCTGTGGCTGCACCTCGGGCACGTCCTCGTCCTCTACCACGGCACCGGCCTCTGGCGGCAGCGGCAGGGGGCGCGTGTGCCTGATCCTCACGAGTAGCACGTGTCCTCACAATATGTGAGAGAATAGAAAGCAGAAGTTTAGAATTGGTGTCAAAAATGTCGCACGACAAGGAATCCAAAAGAAATGAAGAGTTTCATAGACAGTTACATAGCCTCTCGTAGATAAATACAGACGTCTCCATATTGATCAGCGAGACTCTAAGTAACCGGTCTGTGTCCCGTGACTCCTATGAACCTAGAGCTCTGATACCAACTTGTCACGACCCTAGTTCACCAACTGTGAACCTGTCGTGACGGCAACCAGTCTCAGCGACTAGGTCAGCCTAACACGATGCGGAATATACAAGTTTATGAACATTAAATAAGAAATAGCAGAAAATGATATAAGAAGGAATGTAATCCGTGCCGCTTGGCACATACACTCGTCAACCATACTATATAACATGCCACCAAGATCCGCAATCCCACGGGTAACACAGACTAAAAGGGGAAATACAACTGTGGCTCTATATATCAAGAGTACCTAAAACAACGAAATGAGGGAAAAACATCTACTATTACTATCAGAATAGAAAGAGGGCCTCCAGATCCGCGGACGTAGCAGATCATATCTCGAGGTCTCTAAATGTGCTACTAAATCACCTAGTATGAGCCTATCTTGATGTACCTGGATCTGCACAACAAAAGTGTGTAGAAGAGTAGCATGAGTACACCACGGCGGTACTTAGTAAGTACCAAGCCTAACATCGATCGAGTAGTGACGAGGAAGGCCAGGGCCCTACTGGGAGAACAATAACATAATAATCAAAACAATAATAAGCAGGAATATGTGAGAATAAATCTGAAGTAACATCAATAAGGTAATTACTACAACAGACTACGAATAACTAACTTCAAGTAACCAACTCAACAAAACTCAAACCAGCAAGTCCAGGACCTGTGGGAATTGAACCCACAGTCCCACTCTATAATCAACAATCCGGGAGCTATGGGAATTTAACCCGCAGTCCCAATAACAGTATATTTGGGTCTCCGGGAATAGAACCCGCAGCCCATATCTCAGTACCTCAGGATGTGTCTCAATGATCTCGGGATCTCCGAGAATCGAACCCGCAGTCCATATCTCAATAATATATCAATAACTCCGGTTCTCCGGGAATCGAACCCGTAGCCCTTGGATCTCCGGCAATCGAACCCGCAGTCCAAAAATAATACCAAATAAGGGAACACACAGAGAAAATATAATATGCTTAACTACAGCTTCACAAAAATCAAACCCGCAGTCCACAAACAATACCGCTCCGGGTCTCTGGGAATCGAACCCACAGCCCTGGGATCTCCGGGAATCGAACCCGCAGTCCACCAACACAACAAATAAAGAAAACGCACAGAGAATATAATATGCTTAATTACAACTTCACTAAGAACTAGTGCCAACAATTATCAAGAAGTCCAAGTAAGACAATTAGGCAATTATACAGATAAATCCTATCTAATCATGCTTTAATAACGAATACCAGGTAAATGTCACAATTTAATCAACTAAGAACAGGAATATCATGAATTGGACAATTAAGTAAAGTGAGTTACAACAACCAGCGCATGTACACACCCGTCACCTCGCGTACAAGGCATTTAAACTATCATATAATATCCTAGGGGTGAAGGTTCCCCCACACGAGGTTAGACAAGCCACTTACCTTGACTCCGGTACAAAACCGCTAAGAGACAACTCTCTTGCTGCGAATGTCGGCCTCCACAGGTGTAGTATCTGATAAAAATCAATAGAATTACATCAAAATAGGCCAATTGGGCATTACCCAATCGAAACAATTCAAAATACACGAAAACCACAAGTTGCCAAGACCCGACTTTCGGTACGCTTCTTAAAAAATTACGAAAGTTATATATTCGGGTTCCTTATCTCAACACGAGTCTGTGCATATAAAATTTATCAAAATCGCACTCCGTTTGCCCATTCAAATAAATGATTTTCTATAATTTAGGCCTATGGGTAAAACCCCGCATTAATCCTCCATTAACAGTGAAATACTCAAGGATTTCATGATAAACTAACAAATTTAAGCCAAAAAACTTATGCCCGATGATTTCCCGATGATATACCGGCGATTCCCCGTCAATACCCTCTCTTGGAACTCAAAAATGGAGGTTTTGTATAAATGGGTCGCGGATGAACTGTTCTGGTTTTTAATATTTCTGACTGGACAATAACCATTCGCGTTCGCATTGTAGATGCGTGATTTTGCCCCTACCCGAGATTTTTTATATTTTTAGCTAATATATTTAGTTTAGTCCTAATATAGCTATCTTGGCTAATTTTGACTCTTTTACTTTATTTTTACCTTAAAATGAAAAATTTTAAAAAAAATTAATAGTGTTTTGTAGTCATTTTAAACTTAAATAATACAAAAATATTACTTTATATTTTATCTTTTTTATAAAAAAACGAAAATTATAAAATAAAAATACTATAATTAATATTTTATGATTACGTTAATCTTGAAAAAATAAAAATAGTTTTGTTTTAATTGTTGGTTTTACTTTTATAGTTATTTTGCTTACATAGGATTAATCAAATAAAATCGTGTTAAACTGCCCGGTTTCAGGCTTTTGGACCTAGCCCGTAATAATCCGAGTCCACCACACATTGGGATACGTGGAGGACAAGGGGAATAACGCACAAACAAATAGGGGCATCACATGCACACATGCACACATGAGATAAAAAATAGAATAAAGAGGGAAAAACACAAAAACTAAAACAATTGAAAATTGGAAAAAGGGAAAAGTGAAACAATTGAAAAATGAAAAGAGATAGAAAGTGAAAAAAAAAAGCAACAAAAAAACGTGAAAGAAGGGGACTATCATGTGGGGCTTCATGTGCAAATACATAGACAACACGTATAGGCATGGGAGGAGAGGAATTCTATATTGTTTGAGTGGGGGCATAACACTGTGGAGGGGGGCATGTGCGGTGAGGGGCTGAACGAAAAAACAAAAGAAAATGATACTACTACAGGGTATGATTTATTCTGGAGGGGACCAACGCATCCGGAGGAGGAAGACTAACATTTTTTGGAAAATAATACACACTGTTTGGTTTTTTTTCCTTCATTTTTTAAAAGGAGAGATATACACATTTTCATAGGGAGAGATAGAGAAGATAGCGACTGTTCATCGTCTTCTTCATCAAGAAGAAGACAACCATTCTCGTCATCTCCATTGCCATTAACGACCTCTCGTCGTCACAACCATTCTCCTTCCATCTCCGACCAGCTCGTCAACCACCATTTCCATCGTCACTGTCCAAACGACCACCTCCAGTCCCGTCGCATAACCAGCCGCAAAACAGGTGCTGTCGTCCATCTCTACAACCCTCATCTTCGTTCAACAGTTCAACCAGTCAACCAAGCGACCAAACAGTCCCGTCGTCCTTCTGCTCATCACCACCCGCCCAAGGTTGTCACAAACCAACCGTCGAACACCATCATAAAAACCAGCAAAACAGCAGCTTCGACCCTATCGAACTTTGAGTATTCCGGCCTATCGAGGTAGGAAGTCGCGAGTTTTCTGTTCGAGGCTCCGTCACCGGTTCAAAGTCTCAATCGTTGGCTCGTTTGAATGTTGCTATTTCTTTTGGTGTTCGTTTCTCTGTACGTGACATGAAGATTAAAGATCCAACAATAAAAGGGTCTATTTGTGCCTCCTGTTTAAGTACGTATTACATTTGCTTTTCCTGGTAAGTTTAATCTTTCGATATGTTCTACGTATTTCTTCTATTATCTAGTTGTCTTCTTTTTTGATTAATTTATTTTATTTTCTTTAGTTTAATGATTTGATTAGATGAGAATTGATTTCTTTATTGGTTCTACTACTGAATCTCTAAAGTTGAGAGATAAGAATATTTGTTTAAATTATAATATGTGTAGTCAGCAATTGTGCTTTAAAGTTGGGTGTTACTTTGAATTAATCTGAATCTATTGGCTTTAAGATTCTTAGTGTTTACTCGTAAATTAGAGTAAATATGGTTTGTTTTAGTTGAGTACAATTCTTTGAAATTAGAAATCGAGGCGTGTTATTTAGCTTTTCATGGCTCTCGCAAAAATAATAACGCATTAGTAGTTTTAAGCGCATATTTAATAATTGTATCTCCCTAAACTCGGGTGCACATTTATGTGACCCAAATTCAAATCTCAATGGAGTCAAAATGTATTGACAACCACGGGTGCACTGGTGCAACGTGGTTCGAAATGCATTTTCACGACGTTACAATTTTCTTTAAAAATGAATAAAAGCGGTCAAGAGTTAAAATTTGCACATAGGTTCAATATGTATTAAAATCAGATAGATAAGCCGAATATGATAGTTGAGCGACCGTGCTAGAACCACGGAATTCGGGAATGCCTAATACCTTCTCCCCGGGTTAACAGAATTCCTTACCTAGATTTCTAGTTCGCGGACTGTTAAACAGAGTCATTCTTTTCCTCGATTCGGGATTCAACCGGTGACTTGGGACACCTTAAATCTCCCAAGTGGCGACTCTGAATTAAATAAATAAATCCCATTTCGATCGTCCTTTAATTGGAAAAACTCCCTCGCGCCCTCGCGGGTTAGCGCGAAAAAGGAGGTGTGACAGCTCTGGCGACTCTGCTGGGGACTCAAACCCAGAACCACTGGTTCAGGGTTTAAGAATTAGAGCTTGGAATAATTGTTGTATTTGACTTATTTATTATCTGATTTTATTATATGTTTGTATTAATGTGCTAAATATTGTTTTTACTGCTTTGATATTTTGTGAATTGTATATAAATTGTGCCGATACCCATTTTCTTCTTCCGAGTCTCTTTGAAATATAATCTCGGGCATTTGCTGGACATAGCCCATTTTTCTCAAGATAGCTGTGGTGCTTGGCACCTAGTGAAGGATTTGTTGTCACACCTGTTTAGGCGGGGAGCATTGTCAATTAAGCCGGACAGCCATGCTACCGGTGCACTGACACTCCTTGGCTCGAGTTGTCCGCTCGAGTTAAAGCCAGTCTAGACACCTTTTCCAAAAGATGATAAACCCAGAACCACTAGATCAGGGTTTTAGAACTCGAGTTTTGAATAATTGTTGTATTTAAATGTGCAAAACTCGAGTTCTAAAACCCTCGAATTTTTCGACATAATTCGAGATTATCTTGGGTTTAATAGTGCAAAATGATATTTTTATCGCTTTGATATTTTTTGAACTGTACATATAAATTATGTCGAAACCAATCTCCTCTCCGAGTCTTCTAAATCATGAAGAAGGGTGCACTTCGTGTGACTTCTTTTCTGTATAGTGTCTAATTCCCACTTTAGAACGAGGTTTGGATAAGTTGCAAAACCGGTGAAGCTTCTGTATTCCCGGGTTGCTGCCTCCTCCTCGGCTCGAGTTGTCCGCTCGGGTAAGCCAGGTCTAAAATAATAAACCCAGATTTTTAAACCTATAATAACAAAGCTTCATGCCGGATCCCTAGTAGGAATGTTTATTTGCATCATGTTGCATTTGACTTAGGGGACTCAACACAGGGGTTGGGTTCGTCTAGGACAGGTGACCTGAAATGAAAAGACCATCCTGCTGCATCATGTTTGTTTTACGCATTTATTTGCTTCAGACTTGCAGGCTAACCGGTTTTTTTATATTAAGGAAAATGAAAAAAAAATAGTTTCAAAATAGTTTGTTTTTTTTTTACTTAAAAAGAAAAAAAAATGTTTGTTGTAAAATAACAAAAATGTGTGATTAAAAAATATATATATATAGTTTCAAAATAGTTTGTTTTTTTATGTAAAAAAGAAAAAAAATTTAAAATTAAAAAGAAATGTGTGGAAAAAATAATAATAATAATATATAGTTTGTTTCATTTACAGATGTAGTTTATTTTTATTTGACCGAACTACGCTGGTTTGATTCTTACATGGTGTGAGATACGTAGGCAACCTTCATCGGGTCCAACCACCCCTTCAAAAAATTTAAAAAAAAATTTCGAAGTTTTAGTTTTCAATAAAATCAAAGTAACGCTGTTTTTGAAAATAGCCGAATGTTCCGAAAGGACACCGGAAGGCTGTTTTTGCAAAAATGGCCACTTTGAAGTCTTTTCTTTTTCTTTTTGAATAATAGCCTTGAAATATTCCATGTGAAAATGTTGAAAGGCCGTAGCCTCAAAATAAAGTTTGGGATACCACCCCTTTTAAAAAAAAATCAAAAAAAATATGTGTTTAATTTCGTCAATAAAATCAAAGTGATGCCGTTTTTGGAAATAGCCAAATGTTCCGAAAGGACGCCAGAAGGCTGTTTTTGCAAAAATAGCCATTTTGAGTCATTTTAGATAATTTACGAGCATAGCCTTGAAATATTCCTTGTGGAAATGTTGCAAGGCCATAGCCGCAAAATCAAGTTCGGGTTCACACCCCTTTTGAAGAAATAACCAAAAAAATGTGTCAAATTTTTGATTTTATTATAAATAAATCGGGTGATGCTATTCTTGTTTAAAATAGGCCGAATGTTCCCCAAAAGGACGCCAGAAGGCTATTTTTGCAAGAATGGCCACTTTGAGTCTTTGTAAATAATTTTTGGGCACAATCTTGAAATATTCCCTCGTGGAAATATTGAAAGGCCGTATCCGCAAATTTGAGTCATCACTCAACTTTGCAAAAAAGAAAAACCATATGGTTTTGCTAAAATGGCCACATTTGGCATTTAAACTTTCTCAGTCTTGTGTTGTCCTATGTCGGTGCTGAACGATGCCCCATGGGCCCTAAGATGAAAAATTTTGAATTTGTAGTCTCTTAAATAAAATTTTGCAAAACTAGCCGCTTTGTCAAGTATGTCATTACATGGCTAATTTTGTAGAAATAGTCATAATTGGCGCTAAAAAATATTCTTGTTCTTGTAGAAATCTCTGGCACAAGGTGTGAAAGTTTTTCATCATAGTTTTGTAGTTGGAGTCGGCTTTTACAATCTTTCTTCAAAAAAAAAAAAGAAAAAAAATCAAATAAATATCTCTTTATTTCTTGCATTAATTTGCAAGAACTACGCTCGGTCCGATTCATGCGGGGTCATGATACGTAGGCAATCTCCATAAGATTCGACCACAACTGTATATATATATAAAAATAAAAAAGGAAAAAAAAACATGGAAGTTAATAACAAGAGAGGTAAGAAGTAATCAAAAAAAAATTGATAAGGACTGGCTGAGTCCATTCTAAAATGTTTTGTCTTGAATTGTAAAGTAAGTAGAAGGTGGTTGGTTTGTGACAAGCGGACAACGCAAGATCCCCGAAAGATGGTACAAGAGGAAATAACCCAAAGATTGAAAAGCTTAGAACAACGGTTGAAAAACACGCACGGGTTGGCAGGTCAAAAGAGTGTTGCTTTAAAAGATCTATGCTTGTTTCCCGATGTCCACTTGCCACCTGGTTTCAAGATTCCCTAATTTGAAAAGTACGATGGACATGGACACCCCATAGCCCATTTGAAAAGGTATTGCAATCAACTAAGGAGTCTGGGAAGAAATGAAAAATGGTTAATAGCTTACTTTGGGGAAAGCCTTACAGGAGTAGCCTCTGAATGGTTTTGGGATCAAGATGCATCTCGCTGGCACGTCTGGAACGACATGGCACATGCCTTTGTCAAACAATTCCAATACAACATCGACATTGCCCCAGACCGCATTTTTCTTTCAAATCTGAAGAAGAAATCAAGTGAAAGTTTCGGGGAATATGCCCTTAAATGGAGAGAGCAAGCGGCTCGTGCTGAGCCACCCATGGATGACCATGAGTTAATCACTGTCTTCCTTCAGGCTCAAGAGCCGGATTATTTTCAGAACATGATGTTTGCGGTTGGTCAATCCTTCATGGATGTAATCAAAATAGGAGAAATGGTAGAGAACGGTCTTAAGACAGGCAGAATTATAAGTCAAGCGGCTCTCAAGGCTGCAGCTCAGGCTGTCCAATTTGAATCTAGTGACACGAATGAGAGGGATGAAGAAGTCATGATGATATCAGGGTCAAGAAAAGGTTCCAGAAGAACACCTCGACGGTATGCGATGTCTCGACAGGTTTTCCATAACTCCCCTGAGCATTACTATCCACCTCCGAACCCACCATACTCAGTTGATCCACTCCAGTATGTTATTCAGCCATAAAATCATCCAAGAAAGCGAGCACGGGCATCACAAAATCTCTACCAGCCTCTGCAAAATTTCCAAATACCTTATAACCCACTTCCAAACCAAAGGTATAGAAGGGAACCGAAGTTGAAGGATAATTTCACACCAATAGGAGTTTCCTATGCAAGCTTATTTGAGAAGTTAAAGCAACAGGACATGATTGCACCCATCCCTCCAAATAATGTGGACCCACGTGCAAGGAGCTTTGACCCATCTAAAAGGTGTGAATACCATTCCCATGCCTAGGGGCACAATATGGAAAGTTGTCGAGATTTGAAAAGGGAAATAGAAAGGATGATCCAAGAAAGATTGATTGTGATTCATAACAGTGACACCCAGAATATCACGTTGAATCCGTTACCTGCAACTGATGATACACACTTTCTGGTGGTGATGCCTGGTGACACGGAATATGAGAATCCACTCAGGAATTTGCCGAGGTACCTTTCCACTCTAGTCGGGGTGATTCTGGCAAGGCTAAGGTCACAGTCTTAGCATGACAATCTAGAATAGCATGGTATGGGGACAACCAGTCCATCCCCAATATGACATCAAAATCCACCATATCCAAAAGCAACAGATCAACACGGGTCTCAAGACCCCCAAATATAACTACGCACGAATGATGCACCCGGTCGACTACAATGGAGTCACCCACTGGTGTAGCCACATAAACTGGAATATCCAGAGCATAGCTGTCTTGTGGTTCTGATAATGAAATTCGTGGCTAAATGTCAGGCTTATGAATTGGAGAGTCATTTGTGGTGGCTTATTTTGTTGTCATTTCTATTTGTCTGAGTTATTTCAGAATGGTAATCCGGATGTTGTCTTGTGGCTCAAACCTTTTATCCTTGTATTTTTCTTTTGATCATTGTGTCTCATCTAAAGGGGTCTAGGTTCATTCTAAGTGTTGTAACCCCAGTTTTGTTTTTTGGTTGTTCGAGTCATTGTTTTATCGGTTAACACAATGACCTATTTTATATTATTTCTAGACATTTTCTGTTATTTAGTCCTCTCCTTCCTATAGTTCTTTTTCTACTAGCTCTAGTGACATGACGTCCGCGCATAGTTCTGGCCTGATCTTAAAAGTTAATCACAAAACCATTGGGAGGTGATCGAGACATTTAAATGAAATAAGAACGGTTTGAGATTATTCAAAACCCGAGTCATGAGAAACTGGGGCAAGTAAAAGAAAACCGTTAAAGGCAAGCTGCCAAAATTGACATGGAGTCGTTCATAATAATGAAAATGAGAGTGTTGCCCAACAATGCTTTAAAGATATGACGAATATTAATTGTGTTGTTTACACTTGGCATGTTTTTAAGATTGGAATGACGAAAGCATTTTCTTCTGCTATCCAAATACTTTATCCATCGTCAACCATTTGAGCCTTATTTTAAATTCTTTCATACCCCTCCTTCGGAATTAGTTGCAAAGACTAGAAACACAAGTTTGAAAGGCAAGAGAAGAAAGGGATAAAGAAAAAAGTAAAGAAAAAGAAAAATGTGTGAAAAAAAAGAATCTTGAAAAAGAGGAATTGGGAACAATGTTTGACCTGATTCCTCAAAGAGGATACGTAGGTGCTTCATAGCTCGGTCATAGTGTAAATAAAAATAAAAAAAATCCCCAAGCAAAAATTGGGGCAACAAAAAGTCGTGTTTATAAAGGAAAATGTAGATTCCGAAGGTTGTAATTTTGAACCCACGTTGTTCTGTTTTGAGCCTTTAATACCATCTCATGTTAGCCCTATCCAAATCCACATTACGGTCCAAAGAAAGACCTTTCGACCAATCTTCAAAAGAGGCCAAGTCAGGCAAATGAGAGAAGTCTTATCAGAACATAACACTCTGATTCCTATCAGAAAAACTCGGATCTGCAGAAGAAGAAATATGAGAGAATATTAGCGGTAACACCCCCAATCCCTAGGTGAAGAGAAACACAAATGAGAGAGTCTTAGCGGTGAAAACCTTCACAGGCACCATAAGGCGATGAAAGCTGATAGAAAAATTATAATGAGGGAGGCTTGATAGTGAAAACCCTCGGGCACTACAAACCGAACGAAGATTGGAAACCAGATGGGAAAACCCTAGGCGAAGATTACAAAAAGCGGTTTAACGACGGAGGATAGGCTATATGTGCATGTCATGTCCATTAGAGTGGGTATCCACGTTTGATAGGTTTACTTTATAATTTTTCTTTTTAGAGAGTCATCTTCTTTTTTGTCTGTTATTCTGTTTCCTTTTATCTTTCTCCTTTTTATCGAAAATTCCCCAATAGAGTCTGTTTGCAAGAAATGACTACAAAATTTTCCATCAGCTTTCCAATTACGAAAGACGGCATTTTGATTGGTACCCCCAAGTGGTATAAGTTAGGAGGGATCAAGCGCAAGGCCCGCGTCCAAAGGGATATTCCGCACCAATAGGAAAATGACAAGGGGATGGATTGGTGTCAATGAGGATATCTCAAGGAAGGTTAATGACTTCAAGGCCAAGGTCAAGGGGACTCAAAGGTCGGTAAATGCCCATTCCTTAGATATGCGGCAAAAGAAAGGGAGATATCCCCAGCAGAAAGGTATTCTACTGACAATGGTTCACCAGTGAAACATGCAAGGTCTTCACGCAGGGTCACTAACATAGGAATTCGGGTGGTCAGGATACCAGTGGAAAACCACGCGGAAAGGCTCGCGAATAAAAGAATCATCAAGGAAGGCGGGGAAGCAAGAAAGGAGAAAACTATCCCCAGCATGAATATCATCAAATGATAACATCCCCAACAGGGTCTGACAATGAAATGCAGAGCAGGGAAAGGAGAGGAGAACCATCCCCAGCAGGAGCACCACATTTTAAAACTAACCAATTTTTCTTTTATTTGAAACAGTAAAAAGAGGGGTTGTTGGCAGAAAAGCATGCCACGAAGAAGATTCTCAAACTGGGGCAGAAAACTTTCTCCCGTTACGAAAATTTTCTCAAAACCAAATACCCGGTTGGGGAAAGAAGCCAGATAACGTGAGGAAATGATCGTTGAACCCGATTATCCCCTGTAGCTTTGAAAGAAAGAAAACTACAAGCTGTGATAGAGGAAATTATACCCCCAGCAGACAGGACAAAACGAGGAAGCTTGCGTTCAGAAAGGCAAGAAGCCGGTATCATCCCCAGCAGTTCTTTGAGAAATGAAACACTGATTTCGAGATTTCCCCAGCAGCATTATATCCTACAAGTTTTTCAAGGGAGCAAAGCGCAAATCTCGAAGGAGGTTTGGAAAGAGGAAAAAGGAAAAGGGATCCCCTGACAGGAAAATCCTCAGCTAATGACATTTCAATCCCCAACGATCCCGGGAGAGAATAAAAGGTCTTGAAGGAAGTAGAAAAGGAGGAAATAGAGAAGATTTTCCCAGCAGCATTATCCCCAGCAGGTAAGTAAACAATTCCAAAGATATCCCCAACAGTCAAGGGAAAAGTAACACGACCTAGGAGGAAAGCAATTCCGAAACAAGGTAATTCAGAAGAAAGGATAGGATGGAGTTAGTAAGTTGATGTTGAAGTTAGGGAGCCCGCCTGAAAATGGAGCGGCGAGTTAGTTTTGAAGTTATAGTTGAAGTCAGGGAGCCCGCCTGAAAAATGGAGTGGTGAGTTAGTTTTGAAGTTATAGTTGAAGCCAGGGAGCCCGCCTAAAGAATGGAATGGCGATTTATTTTGAAGTGCAGTTGAAGTCAGGGAGCCCGCCTGAAGAATGGAGTGGCGATTTATTTCGAAGTGGTAGTAGAAGTCAGGGAGCCCGCCTGAAGAATGGAGTGGCGATTTATTTTGAACTGGTAGTTGAAGTCAGGGAACCCGCCTGAAGAATGGAGCAGCGATTTAGTTTTGAGTTGTAGTTGAAGTCAGGGAGCCCGCCTGAAGAATGGAGTGGCGATTTAGTTTCGAGTTGTAGTTGAAGTCAGGGAGCTCACCTGAAGAATGGAGTGGCGATTGAGTTTTTGAGTTGTAGTTGAAGTCAGGGAGCCCGCCTGAAGAATGGAGTGGCGATTTAGTTTTTGAGTTGTGGTTGAAGTCAGGGAGCCCGCCTGAAGAATGGAGTGGCGATTTAGTTTTTGAAGCTATAGTTAAAGATAATTTAATAGGAAGTGAAAAACAACAATTAGAGGTTTTAGATGAAAGCAACAAGAAGAAGGAAGCAACAATTGAAAGATTTCAAGTAAGGCATCAATTTAGACCTAGTCTGAGGAATTATCTCCTAGCGTCAAAATCTTAGTCTGATGAATCTTTCTCCTAAGATATCAAAATCTCAGTCTGATGAATCTTTCTCCTAAGACATCAAAATCTTAGTCTGATGAATCTTTCTCCTAAGATATCAAAATCTCAGTCCGATGGATTTTTCTCCTGAGATCACATCAATTTAGACCTAGTCTGAGGAATTATCTCCTAGCGTCAAAATCTTAGTCCGATGAATCTTTCTCCTAAGATATCAAAATCTCAGTCTGATGAATCTTTCTCCTGAGATCACAACAATTTAGACCTAGTCCGAGGAATTATCTCCTAGCGTCAAAATCTTAGTCCGATGAATCTTTCTCCTGAGATCACAATAATTTAGACCTAGTCTGAGGAATTATCTCCTAGCGTCAAAATCTTAGTCTAACGAATCTTTCTCCTAAGACATCAAAATCTTAGTCTGATGAATCTTTCTCCTAAGATGTCAAAATCTTAGTCTGATGAATCTTTCTCCTAAGACGTCAAAGTCTTAGTCTGATGAATCTTTCTCCTGAGATCACAACAATTTAGACCTAGTGTGAGGAATTATCTCCTAACGTCAAAATCTTAGTCTGATGAATCTTTCTCCTAAGATATCAAAATCTTAGTCATACATTCGATCTATACATTTCAAGTTTTGGTAATCAGGTGCTCACTTGAAGAATAGAGTGGCAATTTATTTTCGAATTTTGTTGGTGAAGTCAGGTGCCCACCTGAAGAATGGAATGGCGATTTATGATTAGAGTTTGTCGTTGGAGTTAGAAGACCGCCAGAAAAGCAGAACGGCGTCTCAGTTTCCAAGATTTGATAAGGATAGTGAACAATCGAAAAGTGATAGAGTATAACGGAAATCCCCAGCATGAATCAGAAGGAAGGCAACAAGGATAAAAAAAGATAGATTCAGACTTCGAAGGAGAATAGTTCGAAGATCACAAGTAAGGGAATTCACTTCGGAGTGCAATGCAAGATAGCAACAAAAGAAGCTTGCGACCAGAATGCGAGTCAACAGTCCGAGATGATCAACAGAAGTTGGTCACAATGAAAAACAAAAGGCAAGGAGTTAATCCAAGTGCAAAAGTTGATGAAAGATGTGGTGTGCTCAAGACATGGCCGAGATCACAAGCACTGCATACCTGGTCTTGATCCGAAAAGCAGCACCTGCAACTAGCAAGTATCAAGGTTCAAATTTAGAGTCCGCATGAAACACCAACCAATACTCAAGATCAAGCTTCAGAAGACTTATAGATAGGAATCTTGTAACTAGTAGCTGATAGGCTTAGTTAGTCTTTCTCATGTTTTGATTTTTGATGTAATAGCAGGACCACGGACCGGAACTTCGATGGAACGGAACCTCGACGGAACGACACCTCGACTGGCTCTCCACCTCGGTTACTCCATATTCTTACTCACTTCTGAACTACACGTGGCCTGATTCCTTTATAGCCAAGGATATGTAGGCAGCTCAGATACAAGGGCTCGGTCACATCCTCTTCATTTTAGTTTAGTCTCTCTGAATAAGGGTTGGGTCAAAACACTTGTCTAGTCGTTCTTTGTCTGAAAACTCTGTGTTTTCAGTCAAAGAGGGGCAGCTGTAGATGCGTGATTTTGCCCCTACCCGAGATTTTTTATATTTTTAGCTAAAATATTTAGTTTAGTCCTAATATAGCTATCTTAGCTCATTTTTACTCTTTTACTTTATTTTTACCTTAAAATGAAAAAAAAATTAGTAGTGTTTTGTAGTCATTTTAAACTTAAAAGATACAAAAATATTACTTTATATTTTATCTTTTTTATAAAAAACGAAAATTATAAAATAAAAATACTATAATTAATATTTTATGATTACGTTAATCTTGAAAAAATAAAAATAATTTTGTTTTAATTGTCGGTTTTACTTTTATAGTTATTTTGCTTACATAGGATTAATCAAATAAAATCGTGTTAAACTGCCCGGTTTCAGGCTTTCGGACCTAGCCCGTAATAATTCGAGTCCACCACACGTTGGGATACGTGGAGGACAAGGGGAATAACGGACAAACAAAGAGGGGCATCACATGCACACATGCACACATGATATAAAAAAAAGAATAAAGAGGAAAAAACACAAAAACTAAAACAATTGAAAATTGGAAAAAGGGAAAAGTGATATAATTGAAAAATGAAACGAGATAGAAAGTGAAAAAAAAACAACAAAAAAACGTGAAAGAAAGGGACTATTCTGTGGGGCTTCATGTGCAAATACATAGACAACACGTATAGGCATGGGATGAGAGGAATTCTATATTGTTTCAGTGGGGGCATAACACTGTGGAGGGGGGCTGAACGAAAAAACAAAAGAAAAGGATACTACTACAGGGTATTATTTATTCTGGAGGGGACCAACGCATGCGGAGGAGGAAGACAAATGTTTTTTGGAAAATAATACACACTGTTTGGTTTTTTTTCCTTCATTTTTTAAAAGGAGAGATATACACATATGCATAGGGAGAGATAGAGAAGATAGCGACTGTTCATCGTCTTCTTCATCAAGAAGAAGACAACCATTCTCGTCATCTCCATTGCAATTAACGACCTCTCGTCGTCACAACCATTCTCCTTCCGTCTCCGACCAGCTCGTCAACCACCATTTCCATCGTCACTGTCCAAACGACCACCTCCAGTCCCGTCGCATAACCAGCCGCAAAACAGGTGTTGTCGTCCATCTCCACAACCCTCATCTCCGTTCAACAATTCAACCAGTCAACCAAGCGACCAAACAGCCCCGTCGTCCTTCTGCTCATCACCACCCGCCCAAGGTTGTCAGAAACCAACCGTCGAACACCATCATAAAAACCAGCAAAACAGCAGGTTCGACCCTATCGAACTTTGAGTTTTCCGGCCTATCGAGGTGGGAAGTCACGAGTTTTCTGTTCGAGGCTTCGTCACCGGTTCAAAGTCTCAATCGTTGACTCGTTTGAATGTTGCTGTTTCTTTTGGTGTTCGTTTCTCTGTACGTGACATGAAGATTGAAGATCCAATAATAAAAGGGTCTATATTTGCCTCCTGTTTAAGTACGTATTACATTTGCTTTTCCTGGTAAGTTTCTTCTTTTGATATGTCCTACGTATTTCTTCTATTATCTAGTTGTCTTCTTTTTTGATTAATTTATTTTATTTGCTTTAGTTTAATGATTTGATTAGATGAGAGTTGATTTCTTTATTGGTTCTACTACTGAATCTCTAAAGTTGAGAGATAAGAATATTTGTTTAAATTATAATATGTGTAGTCACCAATTGTGCTTTAAAGCTGGGTGTTACTTTGAATTAATGTGGATCTGTTGGCTTTAAGATTCTTAGTGTTTACTCGTAAATTAGAGTAAATATGGTTTGTTTTAGTTGAGTACAATTCTTTGAAATTAGAAATCGAGGCGTGTTATTTAGCAAATTTTCACGGCTCTCGCAAAAATAATAACGCGTTAGTAGTTTTAAGCGCATATTTAATAATTGTATCTCCCTAAACTCGGGTGCACATTTATGTGACCCAAATTCAAATCTCAACGGAGTCAAAATGTATTGACAACCACGGGTACACTGGTGCAACGTGGTTCGAAATGCGTTTTCACGATGTTACAATTTTCTTTAAAAATGAATAAAAGCGGTCAAAAGTTAAAATTTTCACATAGGTTCAATATGTATTAAAATTAGATAGATAAGCCGGACATGATAGTTGAGAGACCGTGCTAGAACCACGGAATTCGGGAATGCCTAATACCTTCTCCCGGGTTAACATAATTCCTTACCTAGATTTCTCGTTCACGGATTGTTAAATAGAGTCATTCTTTTCCTCGATTCGGGATTCAACCGGTGACTTGGGACACCTTAAATCTCCCAAGTGGTGACTCTGAATTAAATAAATAAATCCCGTTTCGATCGTCCTTTAATTGGAAAAACTCCCTCGTGTCCTCGTGGGTTAGCGCGAAAAAGGAGGTGTGACACGCATCCTCCCTCACGCGTCCGCGATGCCTTGCCAAAATGACCCTTCGCGAATGCGACGCCCTTCACGCGTTCGCGATGAAGAAAATCCCAGTCCTCCAAAATTTTAACTACGCGAACGCGGCCTTCCCGTCGCGAACGCGATGCCTGTCGAAACATACCTACGCGAACGCGGCCTCAACCATCGCGAACGCGATGGTCTATCAGCTGACCCTACGCGAACGTGGCCTCAACCATCACGAATGCGATGCTCTATCAGCTGACTCTTCGCAAACGCGGGCCTTGCCACGTGAACGCGATGACCAAAGGTCTGCTGCACAGCTGCTGCATTTTGTGCAGATTCTAAGGTTCCAAAATGTCCGAATGGTGGTCCGAATTCATCCTGGGGGCCTCGGGACCCCAACGAAAACCACCAACATACTCCAGAACACGATACGAACTTGTTCCAATCATAAAAACATGTCCTTAAACACAGAAAACATCAAATTATAGCGGATTCAAGCCTAAGTTTTCATCTAAACTTCCGAAATCAACATTCAATCAAAAACCCGACAAAACGATGTCCGAATGACATGAAAATTTGTGGACATATCCAAAATAACATAACGAAGCTACAGAAATTTTTGGAATTCCATTCCGACCCTCGGATCAAAATCTCACCTATTGTTCGGATTCGCCAAAATTTCAAACTTCGGCATTTCAAGCCTAATTGAGCTACAGACCTCCAAAATACATTCTGAACGTGCTCCCAATCCCAAAATCACCTAACGGAGCTAATGGAACCATCTGATCTCCGTTCCGAGGTCATCTTAACAGTGTTCCAACTACGGGCCATTTTCCAACTATAAAGCTCCCATTTAGGGACTAAGTATCCCAAAACACTCCAAATTCCAGAACCGACCCTCCCGGCAAACCTCAATAGCAGAAATGAACTTACGGGAACCGTTAAATTGGGGATCGGGGCGTAAATTTCAAAAACGATCGGCCGGGTCGTTACACCAGTGATAACTAATTGACTAAATTTGCAAAGCTAAGTCCAAACATTGGACTGGCTGAACTTTAAAGAGTATAGACATAGGTAAATAAGCAGGATAGTTTTGCAAATCAACTCTAATATAGAAAAATGAAAAGAGAATAGGCTAAAATTGAAATAAAATTGAAGTTCAAATCAGGCCAATTCTTAAATGGTTTATAAATATTGGTCTGAAGTTAAATAAGAACTGAAAACAACATACCTAGACCTGGACAAGGTCGGGTAAATAGTAATTGCCATCAAGGGTATAATAGGAATAGAAAATGGCATAATTGTGGATTTAATAGAGCCTATGAGGACCTTTAAGACATTTAGGCCAATGATTTCTGCAATATTGCACAAAACTAAGGGTATAATAAACCCAAATAAAAGGCAACTTAGTAAATAATCTTAGCAAGTGGGGGTATACTAGTAAAACACCCCAAAAAGAATCAAATAGAACCTTCTAGCACATGCTGGAAGGCAAATTCAAATTTGAAAATGGTATCAAAGTGTAACAATTGGAAGAATTCAAGGAAGGAAATCATAAATAACTTTTAAAAATTCCCCCTAAAATTTTCACCAATCCCACCTATAAATAGACACCATTAGAGCCTGATTAAGGGCTGGATTTTTGGACTAAAAATTCAAAGATATACATATAGATACATACAGCAATTCTGCCTGGGTTTAGTCGAAGCTTATTCCTGAAGCTGTAGGAAAACTCTTGCTGTGTTTTTACGGGTTTTCTACTGCTTTCTGCTGGGTATTTGCTTTGCTGTTCTCTGGGGATTCAATTTGATAGCTGAAACTCACTCACGGTGCTGTGAATTCAATCTCTTTTACTGTTGTTGCATTGTTTGTTGTGGTCTACCTGAGATTTTCTACTTCTTCTCCCCTAGACTCATTGGTTTTTTTGTTGCTGAATCAGGTACACAATTCAAACCATGTAATTGCAATTAGAGTTGAATTGAAGAAATAAACTGTCTATTTGCTACAAGTCTTCGTTACTGATTTCTGGATCTATTTTTTTATGTTGTAGTTTAATTAGCTTAGTTGAATTTGTAATTTGGTAGGGAATGTTGTAATTAACTCAATGTGAGATACAGATGAACTGAAAACAATGTAATAGAGTAGTATATAGATTAGAGTAGTAATAGTAATCATAATCACCTAGGTAATTAAATTAGGTTAATCATTAATCTGATATAAAAAAAATAAAAACACATACAAGTAGATAGATAACAATATTAACATGCAGTAGCTATCTTAATTCGGTAATACTTAGTTTAATTAGAACACTGTTAGTAATGAATAAATCCTGCGGTTTAATAATATTCTAGTATAAAGTGACCTATCACATAATCAATATTGTTTATGGTTTAATCATTTAGTTAGTTTTCTGAAAAATACAAATAATTGAATTTAGAATGTTATTAAATAGTAATACTGATTAGCCTTAGATATTAAGTAATTAGATTCAATAAGTTTAAAGTAGCTGTCAAACATAAAAACAAAAATAATCTGCTAATTAGATTTCATTTATACTTAGTGTTTAAAGTCAGTGTTTAGTATTGTAATTCTGTATTTCGCTTCTTCTTATTTGAATAAAATAGTTTAAGTGCTTATTTTTTTGAGTATCGATCCTTTGTATACTCAATGAGTTCCGATTCTTATTACCCTTCTATGATGCTATCTGATCTGGGCCTAATAGACTGCGAAGGCCCAGAATTATGTGAAAACGATATTGGGCTGTCTGTTGAACATGTTTTGGCGAATTCCTAGGTTTTCAATACCCAGGAATATAAATTAATACATTAAATATAAGCCTAGAATATCCAGGCCAGTGTAAATAGAAATAAGGGACTAGACTTAAGTTCTGAAAAGCAATGAATTAGGAGAAAAACCAAAAATAGAAACACATAGTATATACATATTAGGATTGGACTGTAAAATAAAAAATGAGACGAGCCTCGCATAGAAAACAAAGCAGTGGGGCCCCCAAATAAACAAATAAATTATATATGTTAGACTCGGGAAGGTTGCTAGATAATTTCACAACTTTTTCCAAAATATTAAAAAGCAGATAGACAATTTAGGCACGACTTAACATATACTTTCCCTAATACGGGTGCACATTTGATGTGACTCAAATCATAAATCCCGGCGAAGCCGAAACGTGTTAAAGGTCACCGGCGTACTGGTTACGGTGTGACTCGAAATACATTTTTGCGACGTCGTAATTTGTAAAAAAACTATTAAAGTTGAAACACGTACATATTTTTAAAAGGCATGTAATAAGTCATATAAAACCAAAAATGATAGTTGAGTGACCGTGCTAAAACTACGGAATCCGGGAGTGCCTAACACCTTCTCCCGGGTTAACAGAATTCCTTATCCAGATTTTTCGTTGCGCAGAAAAAACAGAGTCAAATTCCTTAGATTCGGGATTAACCGATGACTTGGGACACCATTATTTTCCCAAGTGGGGACTCTGAAATTATAAACAAAATCTCGAACCGATTGTCCTTTATTTGAAAAAACGCCTTCCTCGTTGTTATTATATCCTTCCCGTGGTATTCATAACATCGAGACATACCTTATTCTCTTGATCGGGAATTAAACCAAAAAGGTAGTAAAAGAGAGGTGTGACAGCTCTGGCGACTCTGCTGGGGATAAGAAAACCCAGAACTTCGGTTCAGGGTTTAAGAATTCGAGCTCGTTAAGAATTGCCGTTCTCGGTATTATTTGACTTTGTTACATGCTTTGATCAACATGCTATGTGCTTTACCACTTTGATATTATGTGGATTGTATATATAATTTATGCCGAAAACCCTTCTCTTCTTCACCTCCGGGGATGTGCTTACTGGTTGAGACTCCCCTTTCTGTTAAGTTATACCCAAAATAAGAAATAGAGGACGGATAAGTTACAAAGCCGAATGACCCCGTGGGTCATCGGTACGTAGCCCCCTCCGCGATCCGAGTTGTTCACTCGGGTACATGGTCTAGCACTCTATGAAACTATAAGATATTGAACATAGGTCTAGGGCAATTATTTGCATCATAACTGACTTAGGGGACTCAACACAGGGGTTGGGTCTATCTAGGACAGGTGACCCGGTAATTAAAGACTGAGCATATTGTATGTTGCATTTTAATTGTCTTTGATCATTATGCGGACCGGCAAAATTCCCGAGAAAATAGAAAGAGAATATTCTGAAAAAAAAGAGAGATATTGGCAAAAGAGTTGTTAGAAATTTGAAAAGAAAATCTGAAAAAAATAGGGAAAATATTGTTGTTGAAATAATAGGTCAAATAATCTGACCGAACTACGCAGGTTTGATTCTCGCCATTAGGTGAGATACGTAGGCAACCCTTGAACGGGTCCAACCACCCTTTTAGAAAATAACTATAACGACCCGACCGGTCGTTTTAGAAAATTACGCCCCAATCCCCAATTCAACTGTTCCCCTAAGTTTATTTTTGCTATTGTGGTTTGCCGGGAGAGTCGGTTCTGAAATTGGGAACATTTTGGGACACTTAGTCCCTAAATGAGAGCTTTAAGGTTAGTAAATGGTCCGTAACCAGAACAGTGTTAAGACGATCTCGGAACGGAAATCCGAAGGTTCCATTACCTCCGTTAGGTGATTTTGGGGTTGGGAGCGCGTACGGAATGTATTTTGGAGGCCCGTAGCTCAATTAGGCTTGAAATGCCGAAGGTTGAAATTTTGGTGAATCCGATCGATAGGTGAGATTTTGATCCGGGGGTCGGAATGGAATCCCGACAATTTCTGTAGCTTCGTTATGTGATTTTGGATATGTCCGCAAATTTTCAGGTCATTCGGACGTCGTTTCGTCGGGTTTTAGATCGAATGTGCAATTCGGAAAAGTTTTAAGAAATTTAGGCTTGAATTCGATGTGAATTATGGGTTTTGATGTTGTTAGACGTGTTTTGATGATTAGAATAAGTTCGTATCATGTTTTGGAATAGGTTGGTGGTTTTCGTTGGGATCCCGGGGTCTCGGGATGAATCCGGGGGTCCAATCGGGCTATTTCATGCATTTTGGAAATGCTGATAACTGCTGGTGTGTGCTGCAGACGAATGCTCTATGCGATCGCAATGGGTTAATGCGATCGCATAGAAGGTTTTGGAGAGGCCAAGTATTTGTTCTATGCGATCGCGGGCATGGATATGCGATCGCATAGTTTTGGAAAGTTGTGCTCTGCGATCGCGTACAGTCCTATGCGATCGTATAGTGTATAGAGAAGAGGGGTCCCAGGTCCAGCTTTTGTCCTATGCGATCGCGGAGCAGGGTATGCGATCGCATAGGTATATTTTTTGGTGAGAATTGCGATCGCATTGAGGACTATGCGATCGCATAGAGTAGTTTGGCGAGGGTCAAAAATTTGTTCTATGCGATCGCAACAGGGATCATGCGATCGCATAGAGTAAAAATGTCTGGCAGTGACTTAAGTCCCGAAACATTTCAGCCGCGACCCATAAATCAAAAACGCCATTGTTGAGCTCCAAGAGAGGACTTTAAAGGGGAAACGCTGGGATATCATCGGGAAATCATCGGGGGTAAGTTTCTTGACCTTAATTCGTTGGTTTATCATGAAATCCATGATTATTTCACTGAAATTGGAAGATTAAAGGTGGGTTTGAGCCCTAGGCCTAAAAGTTAGAAAATCCTTGATTTGAATGGGCAAACGGAGTCCGATTTCGATAAATTTTATATGCACGGACTCGTATTGAGATAAGGAACGCGAATATATAATTTTCGTGATTTTTCGATAAGCGTACCGGAAGTCGGGTTTTGGCAACTTGTGGGTTTTGGTGTATTTTGAGTTAATTTGATTGGGTAATGCCCAATTGACCTATTTTGATGTGATTCTATTGATTTTTTTATCGGATTCTACACCTGTGGAGGCCGACATTCGCGGCAAGAGAGTTGTTTCATAGCGGTTTTGTACCGAAGTCGAGGTAAGTGGCTTGTCTAACCTCGTGTGGGGGAATTTTCACCCCTAGGATATTATGTGATAGTTTAAATGCCTTGTACGCGAGGTGACGGGCGTGTACATGCGCTGGTTGTTGAACACGTACTTTATTTCAAATGTTCGATGAGCGATATTCCTGTCTTTGGCTGTTAAATTTGATATTTTTACCCGGTAGTGGTTAGAAAAGCATGATTAGGTAGCACTTAACTGTTTAGTTGCCGAATTGCCTTATTTGAACTCCTTGATAATTATTGGCACTATTTTTCGGTGAAGTTATAGTTAAGCATAATTATTCTCTCTGTGGATTCCTTTATTGGCTGTGCTTGTGGACTGCGGGTTCGATTCCCGGAGACCCAGGGCTGTGGGTTCGATTCCCAGAGACCCGGTGTGATATTGGTAGGGACTACGGGTTCGATTCCCGAGATCCTGAGTTATTGGTAGGGACTACGGGTTCGATTCCCGAGATCCTGAGTTATTGGTAGGGACTACGGGTTCGATTCCCGAGATCCTGAGTTATTGGTAGGGACTACGGGTTCGATTCCCGAGATCCCGAGTTATTGGTAGGGACTACGGGTTCGATTCCCGAGATCCTGAGTTATTGGTAGGGACTACGGGTTCGATTCCCGAGATCCTGAGTTATTGGTAGGGACTACGGGTTCGATTCCCGAGATCCCGAGTTATTGGTAGGGACTGCGGGTTCGATTCCCGGAGATCCTGAGTTATTGATTATTTATTGAGACATGGGCTGCGGGTTCGATTCCCGAAGACCCAGAGGTACTATCAATGGGACTATGGGTTCGATTCCCACAGGTCCTGGACTGGTTTTATTGAGTTGACTATTTGTTGTTAGCTTAATTGTAGACGATTGCGGTAATCATTTATTGTTGTTAATTTCGGAAATTATTATCATTTAAACTGCTTATTATTGTTATTATCATTATATTATTATTTCTTTTCAATAGGGCCCTGACCTACCTCATCACTACTCCATCGAGGTTAGGCTTGGCACTTACCGAGTACCGCCGTGGTGTACTCATGCTACTCTTCTGCACACTTTTGTTGTGCAGATCCAGGTACATCAGAGCAGGCTCGTACTAGGTGATTCCGCAGCTTTCTGGGAGACCTCGAGGTATGATCTGCTACGTCCGCGGATCCAGAGGCTTTCCTTCTATTCTAATAGTACTAGTTGGCATTTTTCCTTCATTCCGTTGTTAGACACTCTTTATACATAGAGCCATAGTTGTATATTCTCGTTTAGTCTGTGTTACCGTGGGATTTCGGATCTTGGTAGTGTTTTATTCATGGTGTTGACGGATGTATGTGCCAAGCGGTACAGGATTACATATCTTTTATCCTATTTTTCCGCTGTTTCTTATTTAAGTGTTCATAGCTTGTATATTCCGCAACGTGTTAGGCTTACCTAGTCGTGGGGACCGGGTGCCATCACGACATGTTCACGATTGGTGAACTAGGGTCGTGACAAGTTGGTATCAAAGCTCTAGGTTCATAGGAGTCACGGGACACAGACCGATTACTTAGAGTCTCGCTGATCGATACGGAGACGTCTGTATTTATCTACGAGAGGCTATGTAACTATTTAGGAAACTCTTCAATTCTTTGAATTCCTTATCGTGCGTCATTTATTCAGTTGAAGCCTATGTCATATGTTCTTTTGTATCCACTCGTGTATTGAACTTGCGCACTCGGTATCAAGTATGCACCAACGGTTCGTGACGCTGCAGAGAGATCTCAAGGGAGTCAAGAATTTACTCAACTATTGTTACCGCGTGTCGTCCATATCGATAATGTAAGAGAATTGAGAGATCTTCAATTGTGCACATGGGGGTGCACTAGGTTCTGGCATTCGGTTGATAGTACGGTCGTGACAAGGTTTACTTAACTGCCAAATCGTCAGAGCAATGGTAGAATCACAAGGTGGATGTAGATCTAAAAATAGTTGGTGGTAATAAAGACTATATGGTTCATATGAGATATCTATTTAGCGAAGGATTCATCTAGCAGAGATACTGGGGAAAATGAGTTTAACTGTCTTAAGAAGGACATGTACCAAACGAATGCCTTGGGATTGTCTTATGATGAAGACGTACATATGATAAAGGCTATTGTCGTGGATTAGCAAAATGTATCTTTAAGGCTTCGTGCTAAGTGAAAGGATTTCACTATCAACGATCTAATTATGGGTCATGTGTCATATCAGATTTGGCTTGCGATGTATTTAGGTGCTATTCAAAACGTTCTTGAAAACTTGCGGATGAGCAAGAGTTGAGGCTCGTATGGTATGATGTTGGGACTTTTGATGTCCCTGTGTCCCTAATAAACTCTGCATTTTATTATCAGCAGGGAAATATTTGACAAAGGCTACATGGTGCTTCGTAGGCGTGTGAGAATCATAGTATGTTTTAAGATGTTGTTGGTAGAGAATGCTCGGTGCATGGAGCGAGAAGATGTTTGGTTGGGATGAGGTCATACCCTATGATGTTAGAGTGCTAATAGAGCACATGTGGTTATATTCGTTGGATCAAGTGAGTTGCAGTTGAATAATAGTAAATGGCTCGAGAGAATGGTTCTAATGTGTTCGAGAGTCGTGTAATAGTGGCTTTGGGCTAAGTGGGAGAGTCCCACCGCTTAAGATTGGGTCGCATGGTTAATTACCGGTGTGAATTCTCGAAACTAGCGTATTATTGTGTTATTGCAGCCACGGGAAAGGACCATGTGTGGTAATTTGAGTATATGTATTATTGAATGCATGTTATGGTTAGCCTTACTGGCTCATGTTCAAACTTGAGGAAAGATTCATGACTTATGCCTCGTATAGGTGCAGGCTTCGCGGGAAGTGGTTCCGCTGGGTGCTTTATCGAGAGGGTATTCATATGTTATAAACATTCAGTAGAGTTGGTTGGGTACTGGGCCAAGTCAGGGCCGGATGGTTCTCGATAGCGGTCCTAGTGAATTCAAGAGGTAAAGTGTGGTGCCTGATAATTCCGAGTCTATAAGTACAGTTGAGGCTCAAGCTTTTGAAGTAACTTATGAAGAAAGGCACAGAATGATCTATCATGTTTTGACTTGTGGTGTAGTATTTGAGAGACATGAAATGGTTGTCGTTCTTAAGATAGCATGGCCTTATGATTTAAGGTCACTCGGGGTAAGTGCGGTTGGAATAAGTTAGGTACTGAAGGAAGATATTAACATTTCTAAGGCAATCAAGGATAACCTGGAAGGAAGTAGATTGATCAGCCATAGTTGAGCTGGCGTATTAGTGTCAATGATCGGTTCATGCAACGTGATCGAATTATGCATGTGATTTGTGGCGGTGCATCTGAAACTTGTCGGCCGCAGTGATTGATGCTATTCTGAAGTATTCTTCTGTTAAGGGCTTGTTATGAGTAGGCAGATCTCGGGAAGGGTTATGGTGGCTTGGACCACTACTTATGGATTGGCATATTCGATGGTTATGAGAATTCTCCGTATGTTGTTATAGTTCTCCTGCAGTGAGCTAAATGGAAAGTCTTATGTGATAAAATATTAGCCTATCGTCAGTTCTAGAGCTATGATGGAAATTGTGTCTATCGTATATCGGCACGTAATGTGCAGTGAGTAGTATGAAATTTGAAGTAAGGACCAAGGTCACGGTTTGGTCAATGAATGTGATATAAAGAGCTCGGATGAGCAGGAAAGGAGTTTCAGTGTTTTGAGTAAGATGGGTATTAACATCAGTTTCATTTGAGGTCGGTGTCCTGTGAGAAAGGCTTTGCATCCCGGTTAGGGACTCCTGATCGCTTTTCGGTGTTAGTGCAGCCGGTGGGTTGAATGTGCAGGCCCGTTTAATAATTCAAAAGATAGTGGGAGCTTGACCCACAAGAAGATTGTATATGAGTGACTTGTAGTCACTTGATTGGTTAGAAATTTAAACCAAGTATGAGGATTTTGGTGATATCATTCAATTGAGAATTTATGTTAGAGGGCACTCTGCTTATTGGGTTATAGACCTGTGAAATATTATTGACTTAGCTTGGCACGACCAGGATAGACTTAAGGTCGGTGGTTTGATTTAAATGTGGAAGTGAGCCTTGCATCAGGCCGGTTGTGTTTCTTCCAGCAATGCGCCCTTTGTGGAGGGATAGTCGCGGTCTTATTTCGCGGTTAGTTAATTCATGTAAAGATATATTGTGCCGTATGAGTTGTGAGACGGCTTGGTAAGTCCCTTATGTGTTGAGGTTCCGCTCAGCGGTGATGTTATATGAGCATGATGGCTCTTGAGACTCGTATCTTATATCGCACCTCAGTTGTGCTTGAGTTTGTAGCCTATAGCGCTATATGTTTCCTTGTGTCTGATATCATGCACCTTAGTATGCTTATGATCGATATTCAGCATTTTGATGTGATGAGCTATTCAGCTCGACGTATGGCTCCTTGTGTGAGTTTTATACAGGGATCGTGTGGCACGCCGCCATGGTTATATTGTTTGGATCGTGTGGCACGCCGCCATGGTTATATTGTTTGGATCGGGTGGCACGCCGCCATGGTTATATTGTTTGGATCGTGTGGCACGCCACCATGGGTATATTGTTGGGATCGGGTTGCACGCCGCAATAGTGTGATGCTTATTTCAGTGTCCATAATTGCTTTTATGTGTTCTGCTTCCTATTTTTCTGAGGAGGTCCATGTTAATGTGAGAGTTGAATAGTTCTCTCTAGTGTTCGCCTTCCTTTTGTATCACGTACGAATCAGTAGCCTACTGGCACATTGTGTCATCTTGTGGGACTTTTGATTTCGTCTGATGTGACTTATTGCCTGAGCAGTTCGTACTGGGTGAGATGAGATTATGTGATTTGGCGTCAGTGCCAACTGATTATATGAAATATATTATAGAGGAAAGGATCATCCTCTGGTTTAGAACAAGGTAATGGATCCTGTCAGGAGTATATATCCAATGAATTGTTGATTCAGTAGTTGGTTATGGATATCAGCACATCTCTTCCGTCGTGTCAGTATGGTAAAAGTTGGAATGAGACATATGTAGATCGTGAGGTGCAATGGGAGCATCTGATTCGTTGAATTTTTGGCTAATTTGATCACAAAATATTATTGTGGTCCTGTGGATTTAGTGTTACAAGGTAAGAATCCAGCAAGGTTATGCAATCATGTTTGAGGATGGCGTTTGAGGAATATTGAGTGATCTCTTGATGAAAACAAGCCTGGCATAGAATTCTGGATGTTGGAATTAGGCTTTAAGACTTAGTTGTTGAACAAGAGGGAATATCTTCAGATTATATCAGGCTAATGTGCCCAGCTGAGTCCTAGATCTATTGGCCCTTTTGAGATTTTGAGGCATGTTGGGGAGGTTGCTTATGAGTTGGCCTTACCTCCCGGCCTAGCCGGAGTCCATCCCGTATTTCATGCCTCTATGCCCGGAGGTACCATGGTGACCCGTCGCATGTGTTGGACTTCACTTCTGTTCAGCTAGACGAGGATCTGTTTTATGTTGAGGAGCAGGTAGCCATTCTAGACAGGCAGGTCAGGAAGCTAAGGTCAAAGAAACATCGCTTCAGTAAAGGTTCAGTGGCGGGGTCAGCCGGTCGAGGAGGCGACTTGGGAGACCGAGCAGGATATGCGCAGCCAGTACCCTCATCTTTTCACTACTCCGGGTATGTTTTCTATGCTCGTTCGAGGACGAACGAATCTTTAAGTGTGGGAAGATGTAACGACCCGACCGGTCGTTTTAGAAAATTACGCCCCAATCCCCAATTTAACTATTCCCCTAAGTTTATTTTTGCTATTGTGGTTTGCCGGGAGAGTCGGTTCTGAAATTGGGAACATTTTGGGACACTTAGTCCCTAAATGAGAGCTTTAAGGTTAGTAAATGGTCCGTAACCAGAACAGTGTTAAGACGATCTCGGAACGGAAATCTGAAGGTTCCATTAGCTCCGTTAGGTGATTTCGGGGTTGGTAGCGTGTACGGAATGTATTTTGGAGGCCCGTAGCTCAATTAGGCTTGAAATGCCGAAGGTTGAAATTTTGGCGAATCCGATCGATAGGTGAGATTTTGATCCGGGGGTCGGAATGGAATTCCGATAATTTCTGTAGCTTCGTTATGTATTTTGGATATGTCCGCAAATTTTCAGGTCATTCGGATGTCGTTTGGTCGGGTTTTAGATCGAATGTGCAATTCGGAAAAGTTTTAAGAAATTTAGGCTTGAATTCGATGTGAATTATGGGTTTTGATGTTGTTAGACGTGTTTTGATGATTAGAATAAGTTCGTATCATGTTTTGGAATAGGTTGGTGGTTTTCGTTGGGATCCCGGGGTCTCGGGATGAATCCGGGGGTCCAATCGGGCTATTTCATGCATTTTGGAAATGCTGATAACTGCTGGTGTGTGCTGCAGACGAATGCTCTATGCGATCGCAATGGGTTAATGAGATCGCATAGAAGGTTTTGGAGAGGCCAAGTATTTGTTCTATGCGATCGCGGGCATGGATATGCGATCGCATAGTTTTGGAAAGTTGTGCTCTGCGATCGCGTACAGTCCTATGCGATCGTATAGTGTATAGAGAAGAGGGGTCCCAGGTCCAGCTTTTGTCCTATGCGATCGCGGAGCAGGGTATGCAATCGCATAGGTATATTTTTTGGTGAGCATTGCGATCGCATTGAGGACTATGCGATCGCATAGAGTAGTTTGGCGAGGGTCAAAAATTTGTTCTATGCGATCACAACAGGGATCATGCGATCGCATAGAGTAAAAATGTCTGGCGGTGACTTAAGTCCAGAAACATTTCAGCCGCGACCCATAAATCAAAAACGCCATTGTTGAGCTCCAAGAGAGGACTTTGAAGGGGAAACGCTGGGATATCATCGGGAAATCATCGGGGGTAAGTTTCTTGACCTTAATTCGTTTGTTTATCATGAAATCCATGATTATTTCACTGAAATTGGAAGATTAAAGGTGGGTTTGAGCCTTAGGCCTAAAAGTTAGAAAATCCTTGATTTGAATGGGCAAACGGAGTCCGATTTCGATAAATTTTATATGCACGGACTCGTATTGAGATAAGGAACCCGAATATATACTTTTCGTGATTTTTCGATAAGCGTACCGGAAGTCGGGTTTTGGCAACTTGTGGGTTTTGGTGTATTTTGAGTTAATTTGATTGGGTAATGCCCAATTGACCTATTTTGATGTGATTCTATTGATTTTTTTTATCGGATTCTACACCAATGGAGGCCGACATTCGCGGCAAGAGAGTTGTTTCATAGCGGTTTTGTACCAAAGTCGAGGTAAGTGGCTTGTCTAACCTCGTGTGGGGGAATTTTCACCCCTAGGATATTATGTGATAGTTTAAATGCCTTGTACGCGAGGTGACGGGCGTGTACATGCGCTGGTTGTTGAACACGTACTTTATTTCAAATGTTCGATGAGCGATATTCCTGTCTTTGGCTGTTAAATTTGATATTTTTACCCGGTAGTGGTTAGAAAAGCATGATTAGGTAGCACTTAACTATTTAGTTGCCGAATTGCCTTATTTGAACTCCTTGATAATTATTGGCACTATTTTTCGGTGAAGTTATAGTTAAGCATAATTATTCTCTCTGTGGATTCCTTTATTGGTTGTGCTTGTGGACTGCGGGTTCGATTCCCGGAGACCCAGGGCTGTGGGTTCGATTCCCAGAGACCCGGCGTGATATTGGTAGGGACTACGGGTTCGATTCCCGAGATCCTGAGTTATTGGTAGGGACTACGGGTTCGATTCCCGAGATCTTGAGTTATTGGTAGGGACTACGGGTTCGATTCCCGAGATCCTGAGTTATTGGTAGGGACTACGGGTTCGATTCCCGAGATCCTGAGTTATTGGTAGGGACTACGGGTTCGATTCTCGAGATCCTGAGTTATTGCTAGGGACTACGGGTTCGATTCCCGAGATCCCGAGTTATTGGTAGGGACTACGGGTTCGATTCCCGAGATCCCGAGTTATTGGTAGGGACTGCGGGTTCGATTCCCGGAGATCCTGAGTTATTGATTATTTATTGAGACATGGGCTGCGGGTTCGATTCCCGGAGACCCAGAGGTACTGTCAATGGGACTGTGGGTTCGATTCCCACCAGGTCCTGGACTGGTTTTATTGAGTTGACTATTTGTTGTTAGCTTAATTGTAGACGATTGCAGTAGTCATTTATTGTTGTTAATTTCGGAAATTATTATCATTTAAACTACTTATTATTGTTATTATCATTATTTTATTGTTTCTCGGTAGGGCCCTGACCTTCCTCGTCACTACTCCATCGAGGTTAGGCTTGGCACTTACTGAGTACCGCCATGGTGTACTCATGCTACTCTTCTGCACACTTTTGTTGTGCAGATCCAGGTACATCAGGACAGGCTCATACTAGGTGATTCCGCAGCTTTTCTGGGAGACCTCGAGGTATGATCTGCTACGTCCGCGGATCCAGAGGCTTTCCTTCTATTCTAATAGTATTAGTTGGCATTTTTCCTTCATTCCGTTGTTAGACACTCTTTATACATAGAGCCACAGTTGTATATTCTCTTTTAGTCTGTGTTACCGTGGGATTCCGGATCTTGGTAGTGTTTTATTCATGGTGTTGACGGATGTATGTGCCAAGCGGTACGGATTACATATCTTTTATCCTATTTTTCCGTTGTTTTCTTATTTAAGTGTTCATAGCTTGTATATTTCGCAACGTGTTAGGCTTACCTAGTCGTGGGGACTGGGTGCCATCACGACATGTTCACGATTGGTGAACTAGGGTCGTGACAATAACCAAAAAATATTTTAGTTTCAAATAATCGAGGTGATTGCTATTTTTGGAAACAACCGAATGTTCCGAAAGGACGCCGGAAGGTTGTTTCGGCAAAAATGGCCACTTCGAAAGTCTTGTCTTGTCTTTTTCAAAATAAAACGTGAAAATGAAAATTGGTTTTGAAAAAAAATATCTTTTCTTTTTCTTTTCTTTTTTTTTCTGAATAAAATCACCTTTAATAAATGTGCAGGATGAGCACGATACAGAATGACCCCTTCGCTCTAATGAATAAAATCCCTTTAGAGCTAACATTATGGTGGAACAACATGGGACAGGAAGGACAAGATTGGGTCAAATGTTATTTGAAGGACCTTACGAGATTAATGGACATAATTCCCCGAGGCGATATAATTCGAGCACTTGTCACATGCTGGGATCCTGCACACAACGTCCTACATTTCTCTGACTTCGAACTCACTCCTACTCTTGAGGAAGTTACTTACTATATAGGGAAAAATGAGGTCCCCCTAAAAGAGAAATGCCCGGTGGCTCGGAGAGCGATAACGATGCACCGATTCCTAGACTCTCTGAAGATTGCTCGAAATGTCCACAACGAGGATTTAGCTAATAGGTTCTGTTCTTTAAACTTCATCTATAGTAGATATGGACATGTCAGGGGTTTCAATGACCCTATGAACAAACTCTGTAGTAAGTCAAACCGAGCCAAATGGGAGGAACATCGATGATTTGCCTTTCTGGTGGCATTTCTCGGGCTAATCATATTTCCAAGGAAGGATGGGCATATTGATACGAGAGAAGCTGGGGTGGCCAGCACTTTGATCGTACAAGATAATAGTACTTTGGCCCCAATGATCATAGCCGATATCCACCGTGCCCTTACAACATGTAAAGTAGGGCACAACTTCTTTGAGGGATGCAACATGATTCTGCAAATTTGGTTGATAGAACATTTATGCTGTCATCCATCGTTCTCAAGTTGTGGGCCGTCTGAAAGAACGTGCCTTGAAGAATTCTATACGAGAACAAAAGAAGTTAAGCTGCCGGAGGGAGTTAAAGGATGGATTGCATACTTACGATTATTGACCGACAGCCAAATCGATTGGGCATACGGATGGATGCCCCTCGATGAGGTGATATACATGCCGACGGAAGGGTCACATTTCTTAATCATTGGCTTAAAAAACATCCAACCTTATGCACCGTACAGGGTCCTACAACAGTTTGGAAGATATCAGGTTATACCAAAAGATGGGGATCTCAGTTTGCAAGTAATAGAGATTAGTCCGGATGGGCGATTCCCAGAAGCAAAGATCGAACAGATTTGGAATGAGTGTCAAAGTTTGAAGGTAGACACTTGTGTGGAAAACAGAGCTCAGGGAGAAGTATCGCCAGGGTATGCCGCGTGGTATCGTCGGGGTATTGAGCATGATAGACCATTGAAAAGGCCTCACATTCAAGATTTGGCCGAGCAGGCTAAAGAATACGGAAATTGGGTGGACAAAGAAAATGAGTATAGGGATCTTGCTAGAGAAGCAGTTTCGAAATCTCCAATTCGAGAGTGTCTTACAGCCAGCATCTGACGAAGGAGAAAAGAAGCAGGTGAGAAAAGGGAATGAAATCTTAAAGGCTCAAATTGCAAAAATGAAAATTGCATCCGAGACCCCGGTTCGCTTAGCCCGAGACGAGAAATTGATTGAAAATCTTCAGCGCAAAGTGAATGACTACAGCTTCGATCTTGATAAAGCAAAAAAGGAGTTAGTCAGGGTTTGGAAACAATTGGCCAAAGATGTTGAGGAAAGAGCTAGAATGGTTCAACAACTACAAGATAAACATGAAGTTGAGGTAACTCGATTGAGAACGAAAGTCATTACAGCCTCAGTAAAAAGTAACAAGATAATCAAAGAGTTTGAAGAAGAAAGAGAGCATTGTTACACGACTATGGCTCGATTAGAATTTGAGTTACAACAACTACAGAAAGAAAACCAACAAACCTTAGACGCTCATGCCAAACAAATCAACAGGATGCTTCAAGAAAAAGGGGTCATTCGAGAAAGAATCGTCCATATTGCTCAGTACATCACCAGAAAATGCCAATTGTGTGAAGATATGTCCCAGGCAACATTTGCATCAGCCGTAAAGTTCTTTCTAAAGCAAGTCATGTCTGACCTAGATAAACTCCAAAGTGGATTAGCATATAGGCCCGCGGCAAGACCGAACGACGTCTCACGGGCATTAGGAGCATTAATGTACTCATAGGGCATGAATTTTGTATCTGTAATCCTTTTGCATTAGTAGCACAACATCATTTTGTAATCAATATTTTTGAGTATCAATGAAAAAGTTCAAAAGAAGTTGTGGCTAATATTTTTTCCGCTTTATACCAATTGTCTGGGCGATAGGCAAATATGTAGGAACGAAAAAGCAAATTGAAAATGCAAAAATTGAAAATGAAAAAAATAATAGAAAGAATTGAAAAAAAAAAGAGAAAAAGAATGAAAAAAAGAGAGAAAAAGAAAAGAAAAAAAAAAGATGAATGAAAAAAAAGAGAAAGAAGAGATGAATGTTGATTCAAAAAGGAATGAATAAATGCCGGAATGACGCATAATGATCAAGGGCAAAAGTTGTGATTTTTAATTGTTACATCTTACCCCTTTATGTGTTAACTATTAACAAGTGTTGTTGTTGATGAGTATCAGATTTCAGCTGGCAACTGGAATTTTGGCACATCATCATTACAACACACGATCAAAAGTTATGTCTAAGGCTGTGACTAAAGAGATTGAACCAACTATCATGGACCCAGTACAGGAAGAAGAGGTTGTGGATGTTGCGGGAATGAAAGAGGAGATGTATAAGCTAAAGCAGCAAATGTTGAAAATGTACTAAGCCTGGTCCAGGGGTCAACCTTTACCCACATATCTAGCAAATCCAGCATATGTCACTCCCGTAAATCGTAATCCTGAACCACCTACCATGAATTCATCCTCCACGTACCCAAATTACCAACATTACTATGCCACAACTTCACAGGCACCACCACCACTGTCCAAACAGATTCCGCCTCAACCACCACAGGTCACCCCCGTGTATGTGGCACCACTACTTGTTGCTCTGCATAAATTGTCAAGTGAACCAGTGTTCCATGTGCAAGACGCACAATACTATCCGCCGGAGCCGAGATTCAGGTAGCATGACTCCTATACCCCACTTATGGAGATGATGGAAGATAAGCCCGTCAGGAACTTGGAGCAAGAAGAAATGGCACGGAAGATGAGAAGTTTAGAACAATCTTTCCGTAACATACAAGGGCTAGGAGGCCAAGTGAGTGTCGCATATAAAGATTTGTGTTTGTTTTCAGAAGTGCAGCTCCCGGTTGGATTCAAGTTACCTAAGTTCGACATGTACGATGGACACGGGGATCCGGTAGCCCATCTCAGGGGTTATTGTAGCAAGATGCATGGTGTAGGGGGAAGAGATGAACTATTGATGGTGTATTTTAGCCAGAGTCTGAGCAGTTCTGCGCTGGAGTGGTATACACGTCAGGATCACACCAGATGGTTCATCTGGATGATTTAGCTCAGTCATTTGCTAACCACTTCCAGTACAATTTGGAGATAATTCCAGACAGGCTGTCGCTAACAAAGATGGAAAAGAAGCCCGGGGAAAGTTTTCGGGAGTATGGCTTTAGATGGAGGGAACAAGCAGCACGAGTGGATCCTCCTATGAAGGAAACATAAATGGTGGATTGTTTTCTACAGGCCTTAGAGCCTACTTACTATGGTCATCTGGTATCAGCTATTGGTAAAAAATTTAATGAAGTGGTGAAAATGGGGAGTTTCGTAGATGAAGGATTGAAAACCAACAAAATCATGAGCTTTTCGTCTATCAAGGGCACGAATCAGGCGATACAAACCGGAAATGGGGGATCTATCGATAAAAAGAAGAAGGAAGAGGTTGCAGTTGTTGAAAGTAGACAGTGGTCTCGAGGCCAAAATACATACCATCACCCACCTCGTCCATACCAATCATACCCACCAACACCTTACAATCCACCTCCACCATATTATCCACTCACTACCCCACATTACTCCATCCCACATGCTCAACATTACCCACCGCCTCCACATTTATGGTGAGCCCAAACTCCACAAAATGTCTACCACACACAAAACACCTACCGACCTTCCAGAACCTATAAGAATCAAAATAATCCTAGCTTCCGTCCGGATCCTGAAGTGAGAAACAGAGCCCAAACAAAGAAAACATTCACTCCACTGATCGCCTGAAGGGATTGGGGATGCTAATCCCGATTGAGCCAAAACTTCCAAACCCACCACCCAGAAACATTGACCAGTCAGTCAGATGTGAATATTGCTCTTGGGCATCGGGGCACGATACTAAAAAGTGTTGGCACTTGAAATCTGCTATACAGGAGCTCATTGACACTAGGAGGATCGAGGTGCATGCACCAGAGACTCCTAATATTACTTAGAATCCATTACCAGCTCATCATGAGATGCACATGATAGAGTTAGAGCAAGGAGAAAGCACCAAAAAAATCATCTCAATCGGTGATGATGATAAAAGCCAATAGCAAAATGGAGAAAGAAGTTGAGAAAGAGAAAGCGACAGCCGAGTTACCAGTGAAAAAGCCACCAGTGGTTGAAACTATGAAAATTGTGGTGCCAGGAGCTAAACCGTTGTTGACAGTAAAAGGGGCATACGTAGAACCTGTAGTCATTAAACCGGTGGTGTAAATGTCAGTGGTAGATACCAAAGCCATACCTTGGAACTACAACAAAGTCACGGTGATGTACAGGGGAAAGGAGGTTACAGGAGGTTACAGGAGAGGTTAATGAAACACATGGCCTAACTCGTTCCGGGCGATGCTTTGCCCCGGAAGAGTTAAGGAAAATGAAGGTGGTGAAGGAGAATCATGTGAAGAAAGCAGTTTCTGAAGAAAAGCAGAAGAGTTTTTGAAAAAGATAAAAGCTCAAGACTATTGGATAGTCGAGCAGCTGAGGAAGACGCTAGCACAAATTTTTGCTTTCATTGTTAATCCACTCAGAAGATCACAGGAAGGCGTTATTAAAGATTCTGAACGAAGCACATGTCCCCAAGAAAATCTAAGTTTGCCATCTTGAAAAGATCACGAACAAAATTTTTGAGACGAACAAGATAACATTCTCGGATAATGAATTACCAATTGAAGGGACGGAGCACAACAAAACACTTTATCTCACCGTCAAAGGTGAAGAATATGTGGTTACTCGGGTCCAAATAGATAACGGATCAAGTGCAAACATTTGTCCACTCTCAACTCTGGGATAACTGAAGATTAGTCCTGATAGAATCCATCGAAACAGTGTGAGTGTACGTGGGTTTGACGGAGGAAGCAAAAATACTTTGGGAGACATTGTGCTGGAAGTCACCATTGGACTAGTGGACTTTACCATGGAGTTCCAGGTGTTGGTTGTCACTATTTCTTATAATCTATTACTGGGATGTCCATGGATCCATGCGGCCAAAGCTGTACCATCTTTACTGCACCAGATGGTAAAATTCGAATGGGAACAACATGAAATTACAGTGCATGGAGATGAAGATGCTTGTAACACCATAATGTCTTTAGAAGAAATCAAAGGGGACAAGGGCCCATGGGTGTATCAAGTGACGGATGTTGTGGTAGTTAACAAGATATCCGAAGGGGAGAGCATGCCATTTCCTATAGTGGCACCTACAGCAGTAATGATGGCTAAAGAAATGATCAAAAATGGGTTTGCACTGGGAAAAGGTTTGGGGATAACTTTACAGGGGATAATACAGCATGTCCATCTACCGGGAAATAATGACACCTTTGGCTTGGGCTTTAAACCTACTTATACCGACATCCAAAAATCCTAAAGAATGAAGAAGAAAAGTTGGACCCTCCCGAAACCAGTTCCAAAATTATCCGACACCTTCACTAGGCCTGGTACACAAAGACATTTGACAACTGCTGTGTCAAGGTATGTTGAAATAAGGCCAGATCTGGAGCTTCTCGCAAGGTTTGAAATGTTGTTCGGGGATGTAAACATGTTGGAGATGGGTGAGGGGACTAGTAAAATGGATGTCCAGTTCGTGGGACCCAGCACTGCACTTAATAATTGGGAAGCTACTCCTCTTACGGTCAGGAGGGAGTTGTGGTAGTTAGCTTTCAAAAATATTTCATCTTTTCCAAAGCTGTTTTATTTTGTAATCCTCATACCCCACTAAAATCAAATGTATCCAACCTCTGTTATCTTTTTGAAAGAAATATCAATGAAATGCAATTTCTTCTTCTTTCTTCATTTTTGCCTTATTTTTATTTTTCTTCTTTTTGTGCAGTTCAATATTCGCTAATTCTGATGATATGTCATGCATGAAGGATTCCCGGCCCAGCCTTGACAATCGAATAGTTATACAAGAGATTGAAAATGAAAGCGAAATAGAATATGAAGATGAGGAAACACTGGAGGAAATCAGTAATGATTTGAATCAATATGAGGAAAAACCCAAATCGAACTTAAATGAGATAGAATCTATTAATTTGGGGAGTGAGGATAATGTCCGGGAAACAAAGATCAGTGTACACCTAGAGCCTTCCCTCAGAGAAGAGCTAATAAAGTTATTACACGAATACAACGACATATTTGCCTGGTCCTATGATGATATCCCTGGACTCAGCACTGATCTGATGGTACACAAATTGGTTATTTATCCAGAATGTCGGCCGGTAAAACAGAAGTTGAGAAAGTTCAAAACGGACATCAGCGTGAAAATAAAAGAAGAGGTTAATAAGCAGTTTGAGGCGAAGGTTATATGAGTTACTAAATACCCCACCTGGTTAGCAAATGTTGGGCCAGTTCCGAAGAAAGACGGAAAAACCAGGGTGTGTGTTGACTACAGAGACCTCAACAAGGCTAGTCCAAAGGATGATTTTCCATTGCCGAATATCCATATATTGATCGACAATTGTGCCAAGCATGAAATTGGCTCTTTTGTAGATTGTTGTGCGGGTTATCATCAAATCCTAATGGACGAAGAAGATGCGGAGAAAACAGCTTTTATCACGCCTTGGGGAACGTACTGCTATAGAGTGATGCTGTTTGGGCTGAAGAATGCCGGAGCTACTTATATGAGGGCAATGACCATAATGTTTCCTGATATGATGCGTCGGGAAATTGAAGTGTATGTGGACGATGTCATCATAAAGTCCAAGAAGCAACATGATCATGTCAAAGACTTGAGGAAGTTTTTCCAAAGGCTCCGAAGATATAATCTTAAGCTCAATCCAGCAAAATTTGCTTTTGGAGTGCCTTCAGGCAAGCTATTGGGATTTATAGTAAGCCGATGAGGCATTGAACTATATCCATTCAGAATTTGCCTCCACCGAAGAACAAGAAGGAAGTAATGAGCTTACTAGGCAGGCTGAACTATATTAGCAGGTTCATCGCTCAGCTGACATCAACATGTGAGCCTATTTTTAAGTTGTTGAAGAAAGATGCAGCGGTGAAGTGGACTGACGAATGTGAAGAAGCCTTCGATAAGATTAAGGAATATTTGGCTAATCCTCCAGTGTTAGTTCCTCCAGAGCCGGGAAGACCATTGATCTTATATTTGACAGTGCTAGACAACTCCTTTGGCTATGTACTGGGGCAGCATGATGAGACTGGCAAGAAAGAGAAAGCTATATATTACCTTAGTAAGAAGTGCACATCTTACGAGGTAAAATATGCTCAGTTAGAGAGAACATGTTATGCATTAACTTGGGATGCTCATAAATTTAAGCACTTCTTGTCAGCGTATACTACATATCTAATATCACGGTTAGATCCTTTAAAGTATGTATTCCAGAAGCCCATGACTATAGGGAGACTTGCTAAATGGCAGATTCTGCTTACAGAATTTGACATCATTTATGTAACACGTACGGCAATGAAGGCGCAAGCAGTTGTAGATCACCTAGCGAAAAATCTAGCGAATGATGAATATGAGCCGTTAAAGACATATTTTCCGGATGAGGAGGCAATGAATGTTGAAGAAATAGAGCAAAGTGACAAACCAGGTTGGAAAATGTACTTCGACGGAGCCGTCAACAGTAAAGGAATTGGAATTGGAGCAGTACTTATTTCAGAAATGGGTCAACACTATCCCATTACCACTCAACTTCGATTTTTCTGTACCAACAATATGGCCGAATATGAAGCGTGTATATTGGGATTGCGGATGGTAATAGATATGGGTGTTAAAGAGATTTTGGTCATGGGTGACTCGGATCTTTTGATACATCAAATTCAGGGAGAATGGGAGACAAGATATTTGAAATTGATACCTTATCGACATTGTCTACATGAACTCTCCTAGAGATTTCAATCTATAGAGTTCAAACACATCACAAGAATGCACAATGAAGTAGCAGATGCTCTGGCCACATTATCCTCTATGTTATATCATCCGGATAAAGCCTATATAGATCCACTTCAGATACAGGTGTATGATCAAAATGCTTACTGTTTTGCTGTAGAATGAGAACTAGATAGAGAACCGTGGTATCACGATATCAAGGAATACTTGAAAACAGGTAAATACCCAGAACAAGCCACTAGAGATCAGAAGAGAGCTGTAAGACGCTTAGCGAATGGGTTTTTCCTCATTGGAGGGATTATATATAAAAGAACACCAGACTTGGGTTTGCTGAGATGTGTGGATGCACAACAAGCTGATATGATTATGACTGAGGTACATGATGGAGCTTGCGGACCTCATATGAGCGGGTATGTCTTAGAAAAGAAGATATTGAGAGCAGGATATTATTGGCTCACCATGGAACGAGACTATATTAGGTATGTAAAGAAATGCCAACAATGTCAAGTGCATGGAGACTTGATTCATTCCCCACCTTATGAATTGCATACGATGTCTGCACCTTGGCCGTTTGTTGCCTGGGGCATGGATGTCATCGAACCAATAGAGCCTGCAGCTTCTAATGGACATAGATTTATCTTGGTCGCGATTGACTATTTTACCAAATGGATGGAGGCAAAGACATTCAAGGAGGTGACGAAGAAAGCTGTGGTGGATTTCGTACATGAAAATATCATGTGCCGATTCGGAATTCCTAAAGTAATTATCACAGATAATGGGGCAAATCTGAAAAGTCACCTCATGGCGGAAGCATGTCAGAGATTTAAAATCCTGCATCGTAACTCTACACCTTACAAACCAAAGGCAAATGTAGTGGTAGAAGCTGCAAACAAAAATATAAAGAAGATTCTCAAAAAAATGGTGGAAGAGTCTAGACAATGGCATGAGAAGTTACCTTTCGCTCTTATGGGTTATCACACAACAGTACGTACTTCGATTGGTGCCACACCCTATTCATTAGTGTATGGAACAGAGGCTGTTATACCCGTAGAAATTGAGATATCATCTCTTCGAATAATAGCTGAAGCTGAGATCGATGATGATGAATGAGTAAAAGCCCGGTTGGAACAATTGAATCTGATTGATGAGAAGAGGTCAGCAGCGGTTTGCTATAGGCAATTATATCAATGGAGAATGGCTAGATCATATAATAAGAAAGTGCGTCCTCAAAAATTTGAAGTAGGACAATTGGTATTGAGGCGTATCTTGCCACATTGGGCTGAAGCGAAAGGCAAATTTGCACCAAACTGGCAAGGACCGTTCATGGTATCATGGGTGTTGTCCAATGGAGCCCTATATCTGACAGATGTTGAAGGAAAATGCGTAGAGACTACTATCAATTCAGATGCAGTCAAGAGATATTATGTATGATTCCTTTTCATTTGTATAATTGTATTTGTTGTGATTTTGGAATTGAAATGATGAAGGCAGTTTATTCTCTATCCAAACATTTTATCCATTGACATCCCCTTTGAGCCTTGTTCAATCTATTCTTTCATATCCCTCTCTCGGAATTGCTTATGATACAAAAAGGAAAGTAGAAAAAATGAAAAAAATGAAAAAGAAAAAAAAAAGAAAAAAAAGAGCAAAAGTAAAATGCAAACAAAAGAAAAAGACAAAGAAATCGGAAAAAAGTCAAACGAAACCATGAATTAATGGCGTAGTTTGAACTACGTCTGACTTGATCCCGAAAGGGTACATAGGCAGCCTCACTGAGGTTCAGTCATAATAAAGGAAAAATCCAAAAAATATTCCCCACATATTGAAACTGGGGCAGAAGTTATGTTTTTTTTAATTCCGAGAGTTGTAAATATTTTTGAACCCTCGTAAAATTTTGAGCCTTTATATCCTTCTTTCTTAACCCATCCAAAAGACACATTACGGTCCAAAGAAAGACCTTCTAATCAATTTCAAGAGAATAAAAATACAATGAGAATAAAGGAAGAACGGGGCATGGACAACACCAGTGGTTTAGAAAAACAAAAAGACAAAAGAAAAATATATAAAAATAAGAGTGTCTCATCGGTGAAAACCTTAACCGGCACCATGAGGCGATGGTGAGGATGTGAGAAATAAAATGAGAGAGTCTTATCAGTGAAAACCTTTACCGGCACTGTAAGGCGAAGGTGAGTTTTGAGAGAAAATAAAAGAGAGAGTCTTGTTGGTGAAAATTTTTAATGGAACCATAAGGCGATTGTGAGGACTGTTTTGGAAAAAGGAAAAAACAATAAAAAATAAGATTGGTTTGGGTTGAAAGAAAGTTGGATTTGAAATAATGGCAATTCGATTGAACAGACTGGGTCGGAGTTTAAATACATGGCATGGTCAAGGGAATCAACCAACATACCTGGATAAGTTCTGTCACTCTCCAGCAAATTACCCTTACCCTTTTGAAATTCATTTGTTTCTGCATTTCATTGATTAAAAAAAATAACCAATTTGTCCATTGAAAGTTAATTACCAGCTTCTCATGATAAGAGTTGAAATAATGCTGGGATAAAGAAAAGAAAAAGAAAAGAAGGGAAAGAGGAAATAAAGAAGGATGGCAATCAGAGTCGAAAAAAAGAAAGAAAATAGAAAAAAGGGGAAGGAGAAAAGCAAGGAAAATGCAAACTGATTCAATGTTGCTTAAGAATATTATAGAGGGTCCATGGAACCTCCTTGATGTATTGTGGATCAGTTGGAGGAGATTAAAAAGTTGTTGATTGATTGTAGTAATATGGTGTCACACATATATAGGGAGGGGAACACACCAGTGGATAACATTGACAACTATGCACTTGATGTAGGCAATTTTGAATGCAATGATTTTTGGGAGTTGAATGCTAGAGGAAGAAAGATAGCGAATGCTGATAAGCTCAAATGATCGTATTTACGTGTGAAAGTTTCAAAGAATTAAGGAGTAAGGAGGAAAGGTGGAGTAGAATTGGTGATCCATTAAATCATCATTGTTGATACCCAATTTTTCTCTAAGTATTTTGTATACGCCAAAAATTCTTTCGAATGACATATACATGCATATATAAGCACACACAACTGTATAACCTATTTTACTCTCATATTTATACAAAAAAATAATTAAGGTGATTTTTGTATATTTTTATAAATTTATTTGGTATTTTTAAAAGCTAATTGCATATAAATGCAATTATAGCCTATTTTATGATTGATAGTATTTTATAATCCTAAAATTAGTTCTAATATTTTTTTATTAAATATACATGTATTATCAATCGGTTCAGCATCTTAAATTTTCATTTAAAATTATTGTTTACTATTTTTATAAAATAACAGGGAAAAATTGGCTATATCAATTTTGGCCACATTTCATTTCAATTATAACCTTAATTTCATTTCAATCTTAGCCCCAATTGACCCAAATCCTAATGTCCAATTAGGCCAGCCAAATTCCAATTTAACTCAACCCCTAACCCATTAAACTAAACCCTCCCGGGTTTCCTTTAAATCTAGGTCGTTGATCATTTTGTTCAATGGCCACAAATGACCCTTTCCTTTTTAATCCCAAATGACCTAACCCTAACACTCATTTTCTCTCAGAGCCGCCCCCAAACTCTCTCCTTATCTCAAACGCTCCCTAGCACTCGAAGCCTTAATCGCCTCCCACGTCTTCTCCGGTGAATCTCATCCACATATTTGTGCTCACCTTCCTTTCCCCCAAGCCTTGGTCGTTAGAGCTATTCCGAGGTCTGACCTCGATGGTGTTCGAGAAGATCCTCCACATATCCATGGTTCTATGGTCTCTTCGACCGTGTTCCGACGTTTTTAAGTTTTAAGAGCCTAGCTATGGCTCCATTCGTGACCAGACCATTTCCAAGCCTTCTCATTTCTAGTATTTCAGAGAAAACTAAAGTTATTTGTGATTTTTCTGTTTGTTTTATTTTATATATATGTTATATCTGTGCTATTAGATATTTTAAGGGTTTCCCCCAAATATTTCTTTTAAAATCGTTCGATTTTTCAAACTACGATTTCTGGAAAAAACTTTCTGATTTGTTTTTCTTCTCTTTTCTTTATATGTGTTTAATCTGCTATGCACGTATTTGATCTTCCGCTTATTCTTTCTGTTAAGCATGATCGTTCTATGCTTTGCATCTGTCTTGTGCCTTTAGCCTGAGCTCGCATGATTACCTCTGCTATATGATTTTTATTGTGTGTGTCTCCTACTGGGTTCTTTATGTTTACTTGCTTTATCAGATTTTTACCAAGTTCTTCCTAAGCATGCTCCATCTACTATTTTCCTAAACCTGTATCACTTTCTTCAATTCTAAATTTGTTTTAGTGACAAGCTTTTCTGGAATGTATTCCCTACGTTTCAAACTTGCTGTTTGTTTTAGAAACAGACTACTGAGTCTATTCTATGTGTTGTTTTCTCATCTACGCATCTTGTTCGAGTCATAAACCCTAGTATTTGGGGTTTTTGACAAGCTTGTCCTTGTGTTTGAACTAGGTTTCAACTTATAACCCTGATTCTCCTCCAGACTCATTCTGAATCTGTGAACCTAACTTTCTTGTTACTCTGATTTTTGATAGTTTTACAACAACTATCTCTTGTCTCTACATGATTTTTATATGACATTCTCCTTTTTCAAAGGCCTTTGGCCGGCCTGTGATTGATTCCGAGTCCCTTTTTGAGGGGTTTGATTGAGTGTTGATGATTTTCTTTAAATTAAACCCCGCTTCACCTTTCCTGGTTGGGTTCATTCATACTAAGATTCAAATCCTGATTTTATAGGCTGTTGATTGATTGTCTTTCCTTGTTTTTTCCAAATAGTGTTCTACTAAACTATTTCTTTATATAGTCCTTGTGTATTTACCCCTGTTATACTACTTTGGAAAGATTTTTTAAATCAAACCCTTTACTTAATTGTTTTGCCCGTTTGAATAAAATCCTTTAACTAAAGGGAGACCTTATGTGGTTGATTTCGAAACAATTCTCTTACCTTTTTTCTTACTTGTTTTCTACACTATAAAGAAGGCTTCCCTTCTACACTATTACATACGAACACATAATACCATCTGAGTTCACAATTCACTTTCACTTAATTTCTCTCTTTTTGATAGTTACAGTGTTGTGGACTTTGCTCACTTTCTCGTGCACTCTTTACTTCTATACCGGTATGTCTCAATTAGTTTTTATGCCTCAAGAACAATGTGTTTAATTATGTCCATATGTTTTCTAGCATATTATAACGTGTCTCCCCTTTCCTCTACAGTCCAACATTTAAATAATTTATGTAGTTGTTTGTTTGTTGTGAATCTGATGCTTTATGAATTCCCCTTTTGTATGTAAGTTTATTGTTCAGGGCATAGCAACACCCCAAAATTGATGTCTATGACCCTGAACTGGGTACTTTGAACTCCTTAACTCAACCAATTCCCACTCCCCATTCTTCCCGTTATGTGTTTGAGTCGTGACTTAGGTTTGATAGTGTCCTAATCACTATCCAGACCTTTGTCTGGCCTTCAAAGGTCTGCTCCTAACTTGTTCAACTAAAACAAGTGGTCATGGATGTGCCAGCCTACTTTATGGCTAAGTATGACCACCACCTGTAATGGCCTCCTAGTTCCCCTTTCACTTTGCACTTACTCCTAGCTATAAGTTCTACCCCTCTCTCGCAAGCCATGCTTTGGGACCCTTGAGCTCCTTCTAAACTTGGATGCCTGATGGATGGCTATTCTATACTGCACTGTTCGTAATGCTATCCTGGGTGTAAGCAATGCCTGGAAACTCTAAGGTTCCTTAGAACTTTTAAACACCATGGATAATGAGAAGGCTTCGGAGATCTGGATCTCGGAGTTGGTTAAATACCTATTATTGGACAATAAGATTGAAGTTGTTAGTTTGTGATGTATTTTATTATTTCGGTTGATTCATCGGGTTGTAATAACTTGTATAGAAGTCGGGGAATCTAGTAAAAGGGTGTGGTAGAGGTTTTACTTTCTTGAATCAATAAAGGGTAGATATCATGACTTTAGGACTTTAATTTTCTCACTAGAAATCTTGTCCATTAGATTGTTCGATTTTTCTGATTCAAGATTGTTCGATGTTTCTGATTCAAGTCACCTAGATACCATGCCTATAGGGTTTAACGTTTAATTATGATACAAGTCATCTAGAAATCCTACTTATCGGGGTTTAATGTTTAGTCATATTGCAAGTAACTAGAGATCCTGCCTATATGACCCTGACGTTCATGTAATCAGTGCATATAGAAATCATGCCTATAGGGAATGCGTATGCATTAGGCAAACTGTAGGGTAATTAAACAATCATCTCTTCTTAATAGTTCTTAACGAGCTTTAAAATCAAATATAGATATCATGCCTATAGGATTTCGCATCAAACTCGTCCGATTCTTCTTAAGCAATAACAATACGTTAAATGGTCCTTAATGTATTAATGTTTTCAACCTTAATCTTTTGACAAAATCATTTTGAATCAGTATACATTTGAGTTCTTCAAATCTACACCTTTTCTGAAATGATTTCTTTCTAAAATTTCGCCTAAACATTTTCCAACTAAGTTTTGGCCTTCCTGAAATTATCTTTAAAAACAGTTCTGTAGCTTACTCTTTCCTTAAGTATTTCTGTCTTTGGAACTCCTCCTATTGTTTATACTCAAGCAAGTCTAATGATTCTTTTAAAACTTATTTCTAAACTGACTGCAGTCTGTACTTTCCTTTCAAAACTCTTCGACATTAGACTAGTTTTCTGAAACCAATGCTTTCTAAATCACTCGCTTAAAATACCTTAATTTCTGACAATTGGATCCTAGTTGCCTAATGTGGACTTTCTATCTAAATATATGTGTTAAACTAGTCTGCTGCTTAAGTTTAACTTAAAGACCCAAACCAATATGTGTAAAGGCATGCTAAACTATATGTTATCTAATTTACAGGGTTTATGTGAGCCTTACTTGTTTGTTTGTTCATCCCCTCTACTCGTTACTTGTTTTTGTTTGAATGCAGATTAGAATTTTTGTCCTTTAAACTGCATAAAGGCCCTATCCCTTTCTTCTACTTTGGGATTAGAAGTCCTAATGCCCCGGGACTGATAGTTTGGGACGAGTAATAGCATGAAATAGGCAAACGATACCATCGCGTGCTCTAATACATCAATGGGGTGGGAAGGGTAGACATGGAGATGATGGTTACACAATAACACTATGCGAACAATCATGTGCCGGTGTTGTGCGAATGATCCATGTAATGTATAAACCTAGGACCCCCTCCCTCTTTATTAGTTGCTATTTTCAGATTTTAAAAGATGTCCAAATCCTTTTTTTTACTTTTATCGTTTATTTCCTTAAGTCATTTGCATCATTTATTTGATCTCCCCCTTGCTGTGTAACCCTTCTTAAAATTAGAATTGTTATCTTCCAAATTTCAGCATTCTTTATATTCTTTACGCATTCTTATTTGCAAACGTTTCACATATGTGCAGCGCTTGCTTGTTTGTTTGCTTACTTCTATTTAAAGTCACAATTGTAGCATGATCGGGAACCATGCTAGTGGATCTAGAGGGCTTCCTAACACCTTTCCCTCGAGATAATTTCAAGCCCTTACCCAACTCTGGGTTTTCATCTTTAATTCTTCTAAAAGTGTCCTAATTCACTATAATCATTAGGTGGCGACCCTCCAAACTCTCAAAAATCCAATTCCCAAAGTGGGAATAGAGTTGTCCTCCCAAATGTCGTAAACCCGATTTCGCTTTAGAAAAAAAAGGGGGCATCGACGGCGTGGCGACTCTGATGGGGATGTTTTTTAGGCTTTTACCATTATATGATGTTTGTGACTTAATTGCCTTTATTTCTTGCCTTTTATTTATTTTATTGTGAAAACTAACTTGGCTCTTCTTGTCTTTCCTTTCCTTTAACTGCTTTCCTTTACTGCTTTATTATTTCAATACCATTATAATTTTGAGCATTTATTGTAATCATTTATTTTATGTATGTGAATATACATGTAAATTTGTTTTATTCTTGTAAACTGCATCTTCAATATCATACTCCACTCGTGCCAAAACAAACACTATAGCAACACTTATAATGTGTAGTTCCACACTTCCAATACTATCACCCCCATAAATTTGGCAATGGCATATTTGTGGTAAAATCAGTCGATCAACGGTGTAGTCGACGGTTCCGTGCCTTTCCCTCTTGAGTTGTCTGCTCAATGGTACCAGTCTAGCACTTCAACATTGAAACCTTACTCCATTAGACTGTACATGAATCATGGTCAAACATAGTCGAGTCAGTTATGTTGTCCACATAATGACTCATTACGATAGCCTTGTCCAAAGTCCACTGGGTTTCCTTGAAACCCAAACGGACGCCTTCACGTCCTGTGCATTTATTTGGAGAACTTAAGTGCTTTGGTATGCTACTTATTGATTCAAATAGTCGAGTCTGGAGGGGGTGAGGGTCTAACACTTTGTTTTGCAGAAATGAGGCACGGAATCCCCAGATTTGGCATGGTGACCAACATTCATCAAAGGCTGCTGAGTTGGTGGAACAACCTCCACTCCAGTGATCAGACACTCATCCGCAAATACTTAAGGAATTTGCCTCACTTCTAGAGAATCAGCCTGACGACAAAATCATAGAGGATGTAAAGGAAATGCAGGCGAACATTTGGCCCGAGTCTATTTGCTACTAGGACTACGCGAGTTGGTGGAGTTGTTCGAGGGAGACAAAGATGCCAAATCTAGGGAAGGTCCTTCCGGGACCTAGTAATTAGGATTCTCTTATTCTTTTTTTCTAATGATGTAATAAACCCAATGGCCAACCGTGACATTTTATTTTCTGTTACTTAGAGCCGTTTTGGATTTGTCTTATTTTTATCAATAAAATGAGGCATTTAGCAATATACATTCTCCAAAACTATTTGTCGCTAGGCCTTCCTCGGGCACAATGAAGCGCCCTAAATTAGGATGCGATTTATATTCTCGCACAATGTGTTTAAATACTACAATACATTTTTCCTCAGAACCTGTACTGACTTGCTACCTTAGTTTTTTTAATTATATTTATTCCCATCCCCAAAGGTTAGTTCGTGCATTCTGGCACCATCAACATATTCTATAAGATCCAAGGGCCCTCCACCTCTTCCTCCTCCAAGTCCCGTCCACAACAAGAGCAAAGGAAGAATGGAAAACACAAGCGCTATAAAGGAGATTGAAAGGTAAGAAACTTCTTAGAGTACCCCAATTGCTAAGGGAACTGATGCTCATCTTGAGCAGAAATTGCTGAAACTCCAGGAAGAGTTGGACCAAGTTCGGAACCTGGCAAGCCTATCATTCTCTCTTACTGATCTTGATGGCAACACCCAAAACCCCGCACCTCCACAAAAAACCCCGCAGCCACAAATACAGCCTACCCATGCTCAAACCTGCTACAATGCTCCATTGCTCATTCCTAAGCCACAAAACACCACAAATAACCTGCTCCATAACACTCCTATCTTTGTGGATACCATACCTCACTACACCCAACAATTCTCAAATACACCGGAGTGTGATGACAAAGACTCCCTCATCAGGAACTTAGTAGTTGAGCTCAAGAAGTTAACTAGTCGGGTCCAGGGTATCGATGGTAGCAAAGGCATTGAGGGGCTGAATTATGAAGACTTATGCATTCAGCCAGATGTTGAACTTCCGGAAAGGTACAAACTTCCCAAGTTCGAAATGTTTGATGGATACGGAGATCTAAGAGTTCACCTGAGGACCTATTGCGACAAGTTATTGGGGGTTGGAAGAGACGATAAAATCCACATGAAGCTCTTCATGAGGAGTTTGAAGGGAGATGCACTATCTTGGTACATCTTGAAGGGAGATGCACTATCTTGGTACATCAGTCAGGACCCTAAGAAATGGACGAATTGGGTAGGTATGGCGACGGACTTTATAGACAGATTCTGTTTCAATACGAAGAATGCACCAGATGTGTTCTACATACAAACTTCAAGAAGAAGCCTAACGAAACATTCCACGAGTATGTTACTCGTTGGAGGTCAGAAGCTGCGAAGGTCAGGCCAGTACTGGAAGAAGAGCAAATGAATGGGTTCTTCATCCGAGCTCAGGATCCCTAATATTATGAAAGATTGATGCTGATCGAAGGTCAAAAGTTCTCTAATATCATCAAACTTGGAGAAAGAATCGAAGAGGGCATCAAGAATGGTATGGTAACATATCTTTAAGCATTGCAAGCCACCAATAAAGCTTTACAAACTCGTGGCGCATCCGAGAAGAAAGATGTAATTGCCATGATGATCACACATGGAGTCAAATCACTACTAAAATACCACACCTACCTATCACCTCCACTCACATATCAGCCTATTCCAAATTACCAAGCATCTCCACTGTCCTATCCATCTCTCATTTACCAATCCACTCCACATGTCACATATCAACCCACTTCACCCAGATACTCTCAACCAACACCTGTTTACCAAGCTTATATCATCCAACCACTCACTATCAATCGCCACCTACCCGCCAAATTTCCCAAGGCCTAGACCAAATTTTGACCGAAAACCTCCTAGGAAATACACAATAATCGCTGAGACAATTGACCAATTATATGAGAGACTTATAAATGCTGGTTATGTCACTCTTATCCTTGCCAAAGCTCCAGAAAATCCCTCCCAGTGGATCAACCCCAACAAGAACTGTGCGTATCACTCTGGCATGAAGAGGTACACCCTTGACGAGTGTCATTCACTGAAAAACAAGATTAAGTCTCTTATCAACAACAAGGTCATTGTAGCAAAGAAGCCCGCTCCTAATGTTCGTAATAACCCCCTGCCTGACCACAAAGGTGGAAACGTGCATATGATTGAGATCAAGGAGGACTGAGACTCCAAAGGGTTAATAGGTTTAATTGTTGAAGGGAATGAACCAAAGAAGCCAGCGGTTATCCTTAACCCAATTGTTGTGCAGAATCAGCCCTCTAAGGACAGCGAAGTAAATATGTCTGTACCACTTCAATTTGAAGCACCTCATTCTGCAAAGGCATTTGGGCCAATCGAAGTTGAGTTTGGGGTTCCGAAGGCACCTATACCCTTTGAAGTTGTTGTGTTACCACCAAGGGTGCCTATTCCAGTTTCAATGATTGACATAGCACCATTCTACTTGAATGTCGTACCATAGGATTACACTACTGAAGCCAGATAGGCTTCGTTTAGCTCAGTGCAAGCAAAGGAGCTATGCATACCACAAGGTTTGAGATGTGTCTTTTATGGTTAGTGAGCGAGTATTGCTCTGAGTGTCTCCTATGAATGGCGTGATGATGTTTGGGAAGAAGGAAAAGCTTATCCCTTGGTTAATTGGTCTATTTGAAATTCTTGATCGATTGGGAGAGGTGGCTTATAGACTTGCTTTGCAACCAAACATATCAGCTGTGCATCTAGTGTTTTATGTGTTGATGTTATAAATGTCAATACCACACAAGAGAGGGGTTGATTTGTGTGGTACCTAATTTTTGCATTAGAAGAACGTGGTTCTTCTAAGTGTTCTACTTATAGCAGTTTGCGGAATAATAAATACTGAAAGTAAAGTGCACAGAGATTTTTACGCGGAAAATACCTGGCTCAAAAGGTGAAAAAACCACAACCTACTACTCAGTAGGATTTTCCTAAACTCCACTAAAATCACTGAGCCAAAAACTACATTTACAAACTCTTTGTAAAACTAAGGATTAACTCTAATCCTAGTGTGATACACAGCCTCAACTGTTGCGACGCTTTAAAGTTAACTCTAACTTGAATATTCAGAGTACCTAATACAATTGCTTCTAAGAAAGTTGAAAGGTACAATATGAAAACCTACTACAATTGAACAAGATTTAGAATAAACACGATGATGAAACTGGTTCTTCTATCTTAGTTCATGTAGCTCCAGATGTGCACACTTGTATCTCACACTTCATCTTTTTTCTGTCAAATATGCTTAACTTTTGTTTATGTGCATTACCTGTAAAAGAGAACAACGTGGTTATTTAATGGATTAGTAGTTAGAGATTGATCGAGACTCCAATTCTTATCCTTAGTCGATTTGAGTCCTTAAACAATACAATCTCCCATCCTTATCCCAGCTTAGGATTATTTTCTCTTATCATAAGGAGATTGTCCTTCTTAGAACTTAATGCATCCTTTTCAATTCAATTCAGAAGATATTTGCTGCGTAAACTTCAATACATATCTCCCTCACATACCTTACATGTGCAATGGTTATGAATAACTGTGTCTCTCAAGATGGACCGGGTCTTTCCCTGAGTTATTTGTCAATCTATAAAACTTCAACTGAACTTGGCCCAACAATTCCCCTTTTTTTATGATGACAAACACTGTGCTTTTAGTGATCAAAGAACCTGTGAAACTTAGCTGAAATATCGACACATAGAAAAACATTTAGAGAATTTTCAATGTGTCATAAAGGGCCATATTTAAGTTAGGTCATAAACATCACTTGTTCAGATAATGAATTTAAGCACAATATCTTCCCCTTTTTAGCATCATCTAAAAGTTGCATAAATAATGTGATCTCAGTAACCTAATTAGTACTCATGACCACTGGGGCAACTGTAAGTGAACACGTGCTTTGGTTAACCTTTAATCAACTTAACAAAAATACCTATTAAGATCAGAATTAACAAAAAACAAGAAAAGATGCATTCATTGATGAGCAAGGTGTTTCTACAATGCAGTCCACAAGAAGAAAAACAAAATTACCAAAACATAAGCAAAAGAAAAAACATCTAAAATCCCAAACTGGGTCACTGAGGGGGTCTAGCCTGGTGCACACTAGGACATGATATCTAAGGCTTAGAAGAGCTAGAGGGTTGGGTTTGTAGCAGGTTGAGCATTTGTTGAAGCATTCCTTCATTTTTCTCCTTTGCCTTTACAAGTTCAGCTCTCAACCCATTCCTCTCTCCCTCCAATTCAGCAATTCTAGCATGAAGCCTTGCTATCTCAGCATCTTTTGTCCTAACCTCCTAAACTAATGCTCTGACCTTACTATTCACATAAGTTTTTGCTGAAGAATCAGGTTCAACTGAATCTGTACTGAGCATATAATCACAAGCTTGAAGGGTTTTGGTGCTAAAATTCTTTTTGGTCGACGCCATTTCTCACTTTCTCAGGGGAATATTCAATCTTTCAAGCACAGTTGTCAAGATAAATCCGTAGGGAATGGCATGAGCTTTTGAGCCATTGAGAACCTTTTCAAGCAGCTTCACAATAAAGGCAGGCCAGTTGGTCTACTTCCCTTCATTCAGGCATTGCATAAGGACCAGATCCATATAATTTGTTGTATGCTTTATTTCCTGTTTGGGTAGAAGGCATTTGTTGACAAACTCAAAAAAGCACTTTGTGATCTGGCCTCATTTCACTTTTCTGAACTGCACTAGCCTCAGGTACCTCTTCATCTATTATGGTGTCACAAAAGTTCCTTGTGATCTGAAGATCAGTAGGCAACCCATCTAGGCAAGGCCACCTCTGCCTTGTATAGTCATCATATCTCTCACTAGTGATGTCTAAATTCTTGCCCAGCTTTGCAGCATTGAACTTCTCTTTGACATATTTCACTGTGCTAGTCACCAGCCCATTCTTCAGTATCCTATTTGCCATAAAATTTACAAGTTCATTCCTAGTTAATTTTCCATCCATATGAAGAACCATGTCCTTCCAGCCTTGTGCTTCTAGTGCTGTCAGAAGCCTTTTCATACCTGGCTCCAAACATGGCATATCTATCATGTTCCTTCTCTAACACATCTCATTCATCCTTACTCCATTCATCATCTTCTTCAGCAATTTTCAATTGTTTTTCTTTTGCAGCTGACCTTGTTCTATTGGCAAGAACAGGTTCAACATGTACTGGCTTGGAGGGCTTCTTGGCAAAAGTTCTGGTTCCCTTTGATTTGGTAGTGGGAACTTCTACAGTAGTAATCCTTTCAAGATGGACATGTTCAATTTCTTCTTCTTCCTCTTCAACCACAGCCTCTAAGCTTTCACTTATCTTTGCTTTCCTTTTCTCTTTCCTCTTTTTCTTACTTTCTTCTAACGCCTTCTTCAGTTCTGCTTAACTTTCCCCGACCTTACTGCTGGTAGCTCTAATCCTAGGAGTAGTATTGGGTGCTGATTGTTTGCTTTTCTTGGTTGGTTTGGATTCAGCAAGGGTCTTTTGTGAGGAAGTGTGACGACCCAAAGGGTCATCACTTATTTTATTAATCATTTTGAGCTTCTGAGGCCTTGAAAACCTTATTCTATATTGCCTCGATTTGCGTGTACGATCCGGGCATGTGGCCGGAAAGTTTTTGTGATAGAAAATATGAACTCTATGAGAAATTTGGAGAAAAATGATATTAATATTGATATGGTTGACTTCAGTCAACATTATTGGTAAACGGGCCCGGACCCGAGATTGGATGGTCCTAAAAGGTCCGTAAGAAAATATGGGACTTGGACATGCGTCCGGAGTCGAATTCTGAGGCCTAGAGCCCAAGTTATGAATTTTTCTGTGAAATTGTTTTTGATGTAATTGTTAAAGGAAAATGAATTAATTGACCTTGGTATCGGGCTCCTATTTTGGTTCCGACGCCCGGTACAAGTCTTAAATATTATATATGTGCTTTCCGCAAAGTTTGGTGACATTCGGATGTCGTTTGATATGTTTTGGACCTTGAGTTCCAAGTTTGTAAGTTTTGAAAACCAAAAGTATGAAAATCATGAACTTGAGGCTTGATTTGATGAAAACGATGTGATATTGGGGATGTAATCGCACAAACAAGTTCGTAATGTGTTTTTGATGTTGTGTATATGTTTGGTTTGGAGCCCGGGGGGCTCGGGTAAAGATTTGATAGGCCGTTGGATCAATTTCTGAATTTTTGCACTGCTAGTTTTTCACCCAGATGTTGGCTTCGCATTTGCGAAGCATTTCTCGCAATTGTGAAGCTGACAGATCAAGGCAAGGTTCGCAAATGCGAACCCTTGATCGCAAATGCGAAGGGCATCCAGGACTGCTTGGGTTCGCAAATGCGAACACTATGTCGCAAATGCGAACCTCCCAGCATTTGCCTTAGCTTCGCAAATGCGAACAAAAGTTTGCAAATGCGAACTTTCCATCCTTAGCTTATTTTTCAAACTCCAGAAATTGGTCGGGGTTCGCAATTGCGAACCCATGTTCGCAAATGCGAACACAGAGACCTGTAAATCACGATTTCCAGCTTCATTTTTCATATTTCACAACCCAAAAACACCCATTGGCGATTTTTCACGAACTCCCTCTTCTTCAAAGCAGTTGTAAGTCACTTTTTACTTAATTCTTTCAATTCCTAACAACATTAAACATGAGAAATCAAAGGTTTTCATGGTACAATTTCTTGTTTTTGGTAGAATATAGGGTTTTTCATGAATTGGGTAATTGGACCTCGAATTGAGGTCTGATTTTGAAACAAATCATATACTTGAACTCATGGGGGAATGGGTAACCGGATTTTGGTCCGAACCCCGAGTTCCGACCATGTGGGCCCGGGGTCGATATTCACTATTCCGGGCAGAATGTTGTAAAAGTTGAAATTGGCCTTATGAATTAGTTTGTTGAGTAGTATTGATGATATTAAATCAATTGTGTATAGATATGATTGGATTGGAGCCGAATTTGAAAGGAAAAGGCATTTCCACGGATTGAATTGTTCGTAAACTTTCGAGGTAAGTGTTTGTTCTATCCTAGTTTGAAGGAATAGGAATTTAGTTGTGTATGAATTGTTGATTAAGAGTTACTGGTGTCACACCGGTAACGGAGATAAATTGTTGAATTATTATCAATTATTGGTTCAAACCGGTAATTCTAAATATGGTCGATACAGAAATTATTGGTTTAATGCCGGTAATATATATACATTTATGAATTGGGATCGTGTGGCGCGCCGACCACTTATATGATAGGAAATGGGATCGTGTGGCACGCCGACCACAAAGTGATTTGAAATCTTGGCATTGGCCATAGTTGCCGGTAGCCTATTGATATATTTGGGAGCGGGTGGTACGCCTACCACAAGGTATAATTTATTGATATATATTTGGGAGCGGGTGGTACGCCTACCACAAGATATAACTTACTGTTACAGATGGGAGCGGGTGGTACGCCTACCACGAGATATGAAATGAAAAAGGAATTGAGATATGAAAGTAAGATTTATTCTGTTGATTAGATTACTCCGGATATTATGAGTTATTGACTGTTATTTCAGAGCAGAATCCTTCCTTATAAATGTTTTGTATATGTATATATATTGCAACTGTACAGGTTTATGTGGGTGACTAGCCTTAGTCTCGTTACTGTTTCGCTGGGATAGGCCAGACACTTACCAGCACATGGGGTCGGTTGTGATGATACTACACTCTGCGCTTTTTTTGCGCAGATACAGGTTACGGACAGCAGCAACGGCAGTAGTGATTGTGGATATTCCTACTACTGAGACTACGAGGTAGCCTTGCAGGCGTCCGCAGGACCCGTTGTCTCTTCTATCTATGTATTCCTTTCTGTTATCTCATGTATTCGAGATAAACAGTTTATATTTCTTTTAGACAATTATGTGTATTATTCTTAGAAGTTCGTGAGTATTGTGACACCAGTCTTGGGTAGTGTATCGTGCTTGGGTTTCTTTATCATATTTGATAATATTGACTAAGTTTTCTGCTAAGTTTAATTATTCCGCTGTAATTTATATGTTTTTAATTTTAAAGTCTTAATAAGAGTTCGGTAACTAATGGAAATGTAAGTAATATTTGGCTTGCCTAGCTTCCACTAGTAGGCGCCACCATGACTCCCGATGGTGGGAAATTCGGGTCGTGACAAGTTGGTATCAGAGCACTAGGTTGCATAGGTCTCACAACTCACGAACAACCTTAGTAGAGTCTAAAGGATCGGTACGGAGACGTCTGTACTTATCCTCCAGAGGCTACAGAGTTAGGAAAATTTTCCCTTTATTCTTTCCAGTCGTGCGACTTGATCTTTCAAATGTTAATTGAATTTCTACTATGTTCTTCCGCAGATGGTAAGAACACGTGCATCCTCATCTACCGACCAGCAGCCCGAGGTCCCAGCAGCGGCAGCTCCCGCTAGGGGCAGAGGCCGAGGTCGAGGTCGTCCTAGAGGCCAAGGTAGGGGTAGAGCTCAGCCCCGAGCAGCAGCACAAGTGACAGAACCTCAGGCTCATATCGAGGAGGAGGTTCCAGTTCCAGCAGCTCCAGTAGGCCCAGCTCAGGTCCCAGGAGGGGTTATGTTTTCACCGGATCTTCAGGATGCTTTGGTCCGGATAGCAGGTTTTATGGACAATATCACCAGAGTAGGTTTATTACCAGTAGCACCAGCCACTTCTCAGGCTGGAGGAGGTAATCAGACTCCTGCTACGCGCACTCCGGAGCCAGTAATTCCCCAGGCTCAGGTTCCTGTGATTCAGCCAGTTGAGGCAGCTTAGCCTGTCATTGTGATTCCGTCTAATGATGGTGCAGCTATGTCAGCTGACGCGTTATGGAGATTGGATAGATTTACCAAGTTGTTCACTACCACATTTAGTGGCACTCCTTTAGAGAATCCACAGGATTTCATATATAGCTGCCACGAGGTTCTCCGTACTATAGGTATCGTGGAGACTAATGGTGTGGACTTTGCTACTTTTCAATTATCTGGATCTTCCAAGACTTGGTGGAGGTATTATTGTCTATCCAGGCCAGCGGGATCATCTTCTTTGACTTGGGGGCAATTTGCAGAATTATTCTTGGAAAAGTTCCTTCCAGAAACTCAGCGGGAGGCTCTGCGCAGACAATTTGAGCGTCTTCATCAGGGTTCTATGTCTGTCACACAGTACGAGACTAGGTTCGTAGACCTGGCTCGTCATGCTATTATCATACTTCCCACAGATCGGGAAAGGGTGAGAAGGTTTATTGATGGCTTGAATCGGCCAATTCGACTACAGATGGCTTTGGGGGCAGGAACTGAAATCACTTTTCAGGAGGCGGCTAATGCAGCCCGCCGGATCGAGATGACTCTGTCACAGGGAGCAGGTCGTGGATCAAATAAGAGGCCCCGTAATTCGGGTAGATTCAGTGGTACCTCATCGAAAGGTAGAGATTCTCATGATAGAGGCTATCCTCCTAGGCCTTATCAGTCAGCTCTTCAGGTTTCTCATGATGCTTCTGGTGATCGTAATTCTCAACCACGCTACTCTGATCAACAGCCTATCAGTGCACCACCACTTCGCTATTTTCAGCAGTCGAGGGCTTGTTTTATGTGTGGTGATCTTAGACGCATTGCAAATTATTGCCCTCGAGTTTCTGACAGGTCTCAGCAGCAGGGTTCTCGTGCCATAGTTCAGGCCCCAGTTCCCTCACATCCTGCCCAGCCAGCTAGAGGCGGAGGTAGAGGACATAGAGGTGGAGGTAGAGGTCATAGAGGTGGAGCTCAGACCGATAGAGGTAGAGACCAGCCAGCAGCTGATCGTCCTAGAGATACTGCTCGGGGTGGTGGGGCACAGCCCCGATGTTATGCACTTCCCGCCAGACCAGAGGCTGAGTCTTCTGATGCCGTCATTACAGGTATTATTTTGGTTTGTGATAAAAAGGCATCAGCATTATTTGACCATGGGTCTACATATTCATACGTGTCCTCCTATTTTGCACCATACTTGATTTAGCCTAGTGATGCACTGGGTGTTCCTGTTCATGCGTCTACACCAGTAGGCGATTCTATTGTGGTTGATCGAGTTCATCGATCATGTATTACAGTAATTGAGGGTCTCGAGACCCGTGCTGATTTATTGCTCCTAAATATGGTGGACTTTGATATTATATTAGGCATGGACTGGCTATCTCCATATCATGCTATTTTAGATTGCCATGCCAAGACTGTGACTTTAGCTCTGCCGAATTTGCCTCGTATAGAGTGGAAAGGAATTTCGGGTCATACTAGTCGCAATGTTATTTCTTATGTTAAGGCTCAACGTATGGTTGAGAAGGGATGCTTGGCTTATTTGGCCTATGTCCGTGATTCCGGTGCTGAGGTTCCTTCTATTGACTCTGTGCTTGTGGTTCGCGAATTTCCTGAAGTATTTCCTTCAGACTTGCCAGGTATGCCGCCCGATAGGGACATTGATTTTTGCATTGACTTGGCTCCAGGCACTCAGCCCATTTCCATTCCCCCATATCGTATGGCTCCGCCGGAGTTAAAAGAATTGAAGGAGCAGTTGCAGGATTTACTTGAAAAGGGTTTCATTAGACCCAGTGTTTCGCCGTGGGGTGCACCAGTATTATTTGTAAAGAAGAAAGATGGTTCGATGAGAATGTGCATTGACTATCGATAGTTAAACAAGGTGACTATTAAAAATAAATATCCACTTCCGCGAATTGATGATTTATATGACCAGCTTCTGGGTGCCAAGGTATTTTCGAAGAAAGATTTGAGATCTGGCTATCACCAGCTGAAGATTAGGGCATCTGATGTCCCTAAGATAGCGTTCCGCACTCGGTACGGACATTATGAATTTCTGGTCATGTCTTTTGGGTTGACAAATGCCCCAGCAACTTTTATGGAATTGATGAATCGGGTGTTCCGGCCTTATTTAGACTTGTTTGTAATAGTCTTCATTGATGACATATTAATATATTCCCGCAGTCATGAGGAGCATGTGCAACATCTCAGAGTGGCCTTGCAGACTCTGAGAGATAGCCAACTATATGCAAAATTTTCAAAGTGTGAATTTTGGCTAAGTTCAGTTGCATTCCTGGGTCATATTGTGATGGCAGCAGGTATTCAGGTTGATCCGAAGAAGATTGAGGCAGTCAAGAACTGGCCTAGACCGACATCAGCCACAGATATTCGAAGTTTCTTAGGATTAGCGGGTTATTATCGCCGATTCGTAGAGGGGTTTTCATCTATTGCAACCCCACTGACCAGATTGACACAAAAATGTGTTCAATTTGAATGGTCCGATGGATGTGAGGCGAGTTTTCAAAAGCTCAAGACAACCTTGACCACAGCACCGATATTGATTTTACCCACAGGTACGGGACCTTATACTGTTTATTGTGATGCTTCCCGTATTGGGCTTGGTGCAGTGTTAATGCAGGATGGCAATGTTATTGCCTATGCTTCGAGGCAGTTGAAGATTCATGAAAAGAACTATCCAGTGCATGATCTAGAATTGGCGGCAATTATTCACGCATTGAAGATCTGGAGGAATTATTTGTATGGGGTAGCATGTGAAGTATACACCGATCATAAGAGTCTTCAGTATTTGTTTAAGCAGAAAGAGTTGAATTTGAGGCAGAGAAGGTGGCTAGAATTGCTAAAAGATTATGATGTCACCATTTTATATCATCCGGGAAAAGCAAACGTGGTGGCCGACGCTTTGAGTAGGAAGTCAGCCAGTATGGGTAGTCTTGCTTATATTCCAGTCAATCAGAGACCACTTGCTTTGGATGTTCAGTCCTTGGCCAACCGATTTGTGAGGTTGGATATTTTTGAGCCTAGTCGAGTACTAGCTTGCACGATCGCTCGCTCTTCATTATTGGAGCGTATCCGCGATCAACAATATTATGATTCTTATTTATATGACCTTAGAGATACGGTTCAGCGAGGAGGTGCTAAACAGGTCACCTTAGATGCTGATGGGATCCTAAGGATGCAAGGGTGCATTTGTGTGCCAAATGTTGATGGGCTTAGAGAATTGATTCTAGAAGAAGCTCACAGTTCGCGATATTTTATTCATCCAGGCGCAGCGAAAATGTATTGAGATTTGCGTCAGCATTATTGGTGGCGCAGAATGAAAAAGGATATTGTGGCATATGTGGCACGGTGCCTTAATTGTCAGCAGGTTAAGTATGAACATCAGAGACCTAGCGGTTTATTTCAGAGAATTGAACTTCCTGAATGGAAGTGGGAGCGAATCATGATGGATTTCGTTTCGGGACTTCCGAAGACTCGAAAGAAGTTTGATGTTGTTTGGGTGATTGTTGATAGGCTGACCAAGTCAGCTCATTTTGTTCCTATTGCCACTACCTATTCATCCGAGAGGTTAGCTGGGATTTATATTAGGGAGATCGTTCGCCTTCATGGCATGCCAATCTCTATTATTTCAGACCGAGGTGCACAGTTTACCTCACATTTCTAGAATGCGGTTCACCGAGAGTTGGGCACGCAAGTTCAGCTAAGTACAACCTTTCATCCCCAGACGGATGGTCAGTCCGAGAGGACTATTCAGATACTGGAAGATATGCTACGGGCGTGTGTTATTGATTTTGGAGGTTCATGGGATCAATTCCTACCTTTGGCAGAGTTTGCTTATAATAATAGTTATCAATCGAGCATCCAGATGGGTCCTTATGAAGCATTGTATGGTAGGCGGTGTCGTTCTCCGGTTGGATGGTTTGAACCGGGAGAAGCTCGGTTATTGGGCACGGATTTAGTTCGGGAGGCCTTAGATAAAGTCAAGATTATTCAAGAAAGGCTTCGCACAGCTCAGTCCAGGCAAAAGAGCTATGCAGATCGCAAGGTTAGAAATATAGCTTTCATGGTAGGGGAGCGAGTATTGCTCCGAGTATCGCCTATGAAGGGCATGACGAGATTTGGAAAGAAGGGCAAACTTAGCCCTAGGTTTATTGGACCATTCGAGATTCTTGATCGTGTGGGAGAGGTGGCATATAAACTTGCCTTGCCACCTAGCTTATAAGTTATACATCCAGTGTTTCATATGTCCATGCTTCGAAAATATCACGGCGATCCGTCGCACGTGTTAGATTTTAGCACTGTCCAATTGGACAAAGATCTGTCCTATGAGGAGGAGCCGGTAGCTATCCTAGATCGGCAGGTTCGACAGTTGAGGTCGAAGAGTTTTCCTTCTGTGCAAGTTCAGTGGAGGGATCAGCCTCCTGAGGCATCGACCTTGGAGTCCGAGTCTGACATGTGGAGCCGATATCCTCATTTATTCCTTGACTCAGGTACTTCTTTCTTTTGTCCGTTCGAGTACGAACAGTTGTTTTAGGCGACCACTCATGTGACGACCCAAAGGGTCATCACTTATTTTATTAATCATTTTGAGCTTCTGAGGCCTTGAAAACCTCATTCTATGTTGCCTCGATTTACGTGCACGATCCGGGCATGTGGCCGGAAAGTTTTTGTGATAGAAAATATGAATTCTATGAGAAATTTGGAGAAAAATGATATTAATATTGATATGGTTGACTTCGGTCAACATTTTTGGTAAACGGACCCGGACCCGAGATTGGATGGTCCCGAAAGGTCCGTAGGAAAATATGGGACTTGGACATGCGTCCGGAGTCGAATTCTGAGGCCTAGAGCCCAAGTTATGAATTTTTCTGTGAAATTATTTTTGATGTAATTGTTAAAGGAAAATGAATTAATTGACCTTGGTATCGGGCTTGTATTTTGGTTCCGACGCCCGGTACAAGTCTTAAATATTAAATATGTGCTTTCTGCAAAGTTTGGTGACATTCGGATGTTGTTTGATATGTTTTGGACCTTGAATTCCAAGTTTGTAAGTTTTGAAAACCAAAAGTATGAAAATCATGAACTAGAGGCTTGATTTGATGAAAACGATGTGATATTGGCGATGTAATCGCACGAACAAGTTCGTACTGTGTTTTTGATGTTGTGTACATGTTTGGTTTGGAGCCCGGGGGGCTCGGGTAAAGATTTGATAGGCCGTTGGATCAATTTCTGAATTTTTGCACTGCTAGTTTTTCACCCAGCTGTTGGCTTCGCATTTGCGAAGCATTTCTCGCAATTGCGAAGCTGACAGATCAAGGCAGGGTTCGCAAATGCGAACCCTTGATTGCAAATGCGAAGGGCGTCCAGGACTGCTTGGGTTCGCGAATGCGAACACAACCTCGCAAATGCGAGGCCTTCAGTGTTAAGCCAAGCTTCGCAAATGCGAAGCATTCTTCGCAAATGCGAAGGTCCCTTGAAGCCAGCCTTGTTCGCAAATGCGAACATTATGTCGCAAATGCGAACCCCCCCCCCCTCCAGAAATTGGTCGGGGTTCGCAATTGCGTGGTCATATTCGCAAATGCGAACACAGAGACCTGTAAATCACGATTTCCAGCTTCATTTTTCACATTTCACAACCCAAAAACACCCATTGGCGATTTTTCACAAACTCCCTCTTCTTCAAAGCAGTTGTAAGGCACTTTTTACTTAATTTCAATTCCTAAAAACATTAAACATGTTTTTCAATAGAAATCAAAGGTTTTCATGGTACAATTTCTTGTTTTTGGTAGAATATAGGGTTTTTCATGAATTGGGTAATTGGACCTCGAATTCAGGTCCAATTTTGATATAAATCATATACTTGAACTCGTGGGGGAATGGGTAACCGGATTTTGATCCGAACCCCGAGTTCCGACCATGTGGGCCATGGGTCGAAATTCACTATTCCGGGCAGAATGTTCTAAAAGTTGAAATTGGCTTTATGAATTTGTTTGTTGAGTAGTATTGATGATATTAAATCAATTGTGTATAGATACGATTGGATTGGAGCCGAACTTGAAAGGAAAAGGCATTTCCACGGATTGAATTGTTTGTAAACTTTCGAGGTAAGTGTTTGTTCTATCCTAGTTTGAAGGAATAGGAATTTAGTTGTGTATGAATTGTTGATTAAGAGTTACTGGTGTCACACCGGTAACGAAGATAAATTGTTGAATTATTATCAATTATTGGTTCAAACCGGTAATTATAAATATGGTCGATGCAGAAATTATTCGTTAAATGCAGTTAATATATATATATATATATATATATATATATATATATATATATATATATATATATATATATATATATATATATATATTTATGAATTGGGATCGTGTGGCGCGCCGACCACTTATATGATAAGAAATGGGATCGTGTGGCACGCCGATCGCAAAGTGATTTGAAATCTTGGCATTGGCCATAGTTGCCGGTAGCCTATTGATATATTTGGGAGCGGGTGGTACGCCTACCACAAGGTATAATTTATTGATATATATTTGGGAGCGGGTGGTACGCCTACCACAAGATATAACTTACTGTTACAGATGGGAGCGGGTGGTACGCCTACCACGAGATATGAAATGAACAAAGGAATTGAGATATGAAAGTAAGATTTATTCTGTTGATTAGATTACTCTGGATATTATGAGTTATTGACTGTTATTTCAGAGCAGAATCCTTCCTTATAAATGTTTTGTATATGTATATATATTGCAATTGTACAGGTTTATGTGGGTGACTGGCCTTAGTCTCGTTACTATTTCGATGGGATAGGCCAGACACTTACTAGCACATGGGGTCGGTTGTGCTGATACTACACTCTGCGCTCTTTTTGCGCAGATACGGGTTACGGACAGCAGCAACGGCAGTAGCGATTGTGGATATTCCTACTACTGAGACTACGAGGTAGCCTTGCAGGCGTCCGCAAGACCCGTTGTCTCTTCTATCTATGTATTCCATTCTGTTATCTCATGTATTCGAGATAAACAACTTATATTTCTTTCAGACAATTGTGTGTATTATTCTTAGAAGTTCATGAGTATTGTGACACCAGTCTTGGGTAGTGTATCGTGTTTGGGTTTCTTTATCATATTTGATAAGATTGACTAAGTTTTCCGCTAAGTTTAATTATTCCGCTGTAATTTATATGTTTTTAATTTTAAAGTCTTAATAAGAGTTTGGTAACTAATGGAAATGTAAGTAATATTTGGCTTGCCTAGCTTCCACTAGTAGGCGCCATCATGACTCCCGATGGTGGGAAATCCGGGTCGTGACGAGAAGCCTTGCGTTTCTTTGGGCCATAGCTGACCCCCACTTTCTTCAACAAGTCAGCCAAACTTTCTTCATTAGATGAACCACGTTCACCTTGTCGTTTGCTCAGATTAATCAACACATCAACAGCCTCACCTGAACCACTTCCCCCAGGCTTCAAGACTCCTTCTTCCTCACCCCCACAAATGGCTAAAGGTTCCTTCTTCTTTTTCTTCCTCATTTTCCCAGAATCAGTCCCACCTACATCTCTAGCAGCCCCTATCAGAACAAATAAATTTTCCTCCCTTTCAACTACATCAGAAAAAACATAGCAAGATTTTACCTCTCTTTGGGTTTCTTGAGTGTTGGCATGTTCAAAAGACCCAAGTTCATCTCCTTCACTGGCGGAGATGTAATCATCAGATTCCGAGCTAGAGTTGGTCTTAGCTGCTGGGCCTGCTTTCTTTTGACTTGACTAAAGTTTTTCATTCAAGGCTTTCCTCAGAGAACTAGTAGCTACAGTTTTTCTTTCTAGCATTTTCTGGCGACGGAATCTAGGTTTTGGATTTTCGACTGGTAGTGTGGAAGATGATGTATTGGGTGAAACAGGTGGTGGAGTGCCATGGTTGTCTTGGGGATTTTTCATGGTGAGGAATTTCTGAAAACCCAAGGGAATTTTGGTGGTGTAAAGAGCTTTGGAGAGTTTTAGGGACAGGAGAGAGGATGATCAGGGGTTTGGTGAAGAATTGACAATTATTGAGTGTTTTGGGGTTTTTAAAGAGAGTAATTATTACTCAGAAACTGCAGCCTTTTCAGTAGTCACATAGAGGTCTAATCAACTTAGAGTTCCAGTCTCCTTAGAGATTAATTAGAATTGCTAGAATTTAGGAGAGAGTGCCGTTATATTTAGACTTCTAGTTTCAATATAAATGGTTCAATTTGCTCAACAAATAGAATTGTTAGGATGTTTGGTATATCTATGACTCTTGCTTATGATTGATAATTAAATTTTTCTAATTTTTCAAAGAATAGAAACATACCTGGACTTTCTCATGAGCATAATTTGATGAACCGGGTTCTTCAACTGAAACTTATCTTGATTATGCCTCAAATGTCAAAATAGAAAATTGTGTAAGAGATTAGTGAATTGCATAGACACATGTCACAAGAGTATACTATTTACAGTATGAGACTGAATATAAATTAGTTTAATATTCACAAAAATTAAGAACTCCTAACCAAAAAAATATTATTATTTTTGTGATTTTTGAACTGGACCTTTTAGGTGATCTTAATCATCCGTAACTTCAACCTATTCCTTTCAAAATTTTCTCTGCTCAATGCCTTAGTGAAGATGTCAGCTATTTGTTTATCAGTAGCATAGAATTCTATGGAGATTAGCCCTTCCTCATAGTTGTCTCTTAAGAAGTGGTGTCTAACATCTATGTTCTTAGTCCTTTTGTGATGAACCGGGTTCTTTGTCATACTTATAGCACTAGTGTTATCACGGAATATTGGTATTTATCCCACTTCTATACCAAAGTCTACTAATTATTGCTTGATCCACAATAGTTGAGCACAACAAGAAGCAGCAGCCACATACTCAGCTTCAGTAGTAGATAGAGCTACTGAATTCTGTTTCTTGGTGGCCCATGATACAAGACATGAACCAAGAAAGTGAGCCATACCTGAAGTGCTTTTTCTATCCACTAGGAAACCTATATAGTCAGCATCGGCATAACCCATTAGATCAAAATTACTACCTGTAGGGTACCGTAGGCATAATTCAGTAGTCCCTTTCAGATATCTCAATATCCTTTTGATAGCAGTCAAGTGAGACTCTTTTGGATTAGCCTGAAAATGTACACAAAGTCCTACATTAAAAATAATGTCAGGTCTGCTGGCAGTAAGATACAAGAGTGAACCAATCCTACCCTTATACAACTTTTGAACATCTAATGAACCAGGTTCATCGGTATCTAATTTAGTAGCAGTTGCAATAGGTGTATCTATTTCTTTAGAGTCATCCATTTTAAACTTCTTGATTAGTTCCTTTGTATATTTTTGTTGATGAATCATGATTCCATTTGAGTTTTCTTTTTATTTGTAAGCCTGGGAAGAAGTTTAGATCACCGATCATACTCATTTCAAACTCACTTCCCATTAATTTTGCAAATTCCTTGCTCAACCTATCTATAGTGGCCCCAAATATTATATCATCATCATCATATATCTATACAACAAGAAGATCTTTACATTTTTTTCCTTAGGAACAAAGTGCTGTCGATTTTACCTCTTTTGTACCCAAGATCCAGAAGGAATTTTGAAAATCTTTCATACCAAGGTCTTGGGGCCTGCTTGAGACCATGAAGAGCTTTATCTAGCTTGTATACATGATCAGGATATTCTTTGCTTTCGAATCCTAGAGGTTGTCTCACAAACACTTCTTCTTTTAGATGGCCATTTAGGAAGGCACTTTTGACATCTATTTGATGAAGAGTGAATTCCATATGTGCTGCAAAGGCTCTGAGGAGTCTAATTCTTCAAGTCTAGCAACTGGAGCAAAAGTCTCATCTTAATCAATGCCTTCCTCTTGACTATAGCCTTGAACCACCAACCTTGCCTTATTTCTTGTAATTGTTCCATCTTCATCTAGTTTGTGCCTAAAGACCCATTTTGTCCCAATGACTGACTTGTCTTTAGGTTTGAAACTAAGTGCCAGACTTGGCTTCTTTCAAATTGATTGAGCTCATCTTGCATAGCATTGACCCAATCTACATCTTGTAGAGCTTCACTCACATTTTTAGGTTCAATGAGGAATAAAAAATCATCAAATGCACACAGGTTCTTCAGTTGTGATCTTGTCTTGACCCTAGATGTTGGATCATTAATGATATTATCAATGGGATGAGAACTCAGATACTTGTACGATTTCCCTTCCATCTGGTTCCTGCTAGTTTCTCCTTCATTGTTATGCTGCAGAGGAACAGGTTCAGGTAGAGGATCCTTCAGATTGGTTCCCCCTGTTAGGTTGCCTTGGGTGAAAGGACATGTTCCATCACCTGCTCCTTCCTTTGATGCCACCTTGACTTGTGTTGTGGCTTCAGCCAATGGTCTCACGAGTCCAATGGCTTCATCTTCATGTTCTTGTCTCTCATAAAGAGCATTAGATTCATCAAACACAACATGTACACTCTCTTCAACACAAAGAGTTCTTTTATTAAACACTTTATATGCTTTGCTATGTGAAGAATATTCCAAAAATACTCCCTCATCGCTTCTGGGATCAAACTTACCTAGGGAGTCTTTGCCATTATTGTGCACATAGCACTTGCAACCAAAAGCTCTGAGATGGGATATATTTGGTTTTCTCCCTTTAAGTAACCCATAGAGAGTTTTCTCTACAAGAGGTCTAGTCATGCATCAGATTATTATGTAACAAGTAGTATTTATAGCCTCTGCCCAGAAGCTATGAGGTAGTTTACTATAAAGTAGCATGGTACTTGCCATATCCTCAAGGGTCCTATTCTTCCTTCTAACTACCCCATTCTGCTGAGGAGTCCTAGGGGCAGAAAATTATGATCTATTCCATTTTCAACACAAAATTCAACAAACTTTACATTTTCAAATTCAGCTCCATGATCAGACCTAATGGGTTCAAGTTAATTCCCTAATTGTTTCTGGGTTTTTGTATAAAAGCAGTGAACATTTTAAATGCTTCATCTTTAGAAGTTAGAAACAATACCCAGGTAAATGTAGAATAATCATCAACAAACACCATTTCATATCTTTTATACCACCTCTTCGCATGGCTCTCATTGGACCACAAAGATCCATATGAACCAGTTCCAACGTCTTGGATGTACTTACCATTTTCTTAGGTTTGAAGGATGACCTTACCTGCTTTCCCCTTGCACATGCCTCACAAACTTTGTCTTCGTTGAACTTGATATTAGGTAACCCTATCACCAAGCCCTTGGAGACAAATTTGTTCAATTGATTTAGACTGGCATGGCTAAGTCTTTCGTCCCAAAGGAGGGGTTCATTAATTACCACACTCAAGCAAGTGAGTTCATTTTTAGAGAGAGCTGACAAATCTATATATATTTATAAAGGAGGGACATGAGGTAGGTGATGTGGCATCTCTATAGTGTAAGAAACCTCTTAATCTTTTTCCTAATTTTCTTGACTTTTTCTTCTGATATTTTTATTTTCCTTATTTTAAAAAGTCACGTCAATAACTCTACACACCTCTTCATGGGTTATGACTTTTCAAATCGATAACATCCAAATGTTTACTTCTATAAATAACTCTTCTCATGTCCCTGTCATGCTCAAAGAAGTTTTATATTTTCACCGTCATTAGTCTCCGCTTATTCCAGATTTATGGCACCTTTTCCAACCCAAAACGGAGGAGTTATGATAAACTGAAAATGTCGTTGCTATTTTATTGTACCATTGTTACTCATTAGTATTTAACTTCTATTTTATTATGTTAATTGTTATTTTATAAATGCTTCCTGTTAGTTTTCATCGCCATAATTAGAAGGCAAACTACATATTTTTCTGTTGGCATCAGTTCGTAGTATCTCTTTTCAGAAACCTCACAATTAAAATTTCTTAATACTATCTCTTTGTATTCGTATTCGTAGTAGTATCTATTTTTCTTCCGATGAACACTTTCCTCCTTTTATAATTCCTCTTGGTACCCAAAGACGAGTTTCATATTTTAACTGTTTGTGATAGCAACAATGACCGGAAATTAATTGAAAGTCGATTTCGTCCAAGGACCTCTAACTGCAACCAACGATATAATATTTTTTCTTTTTTCTTCTTTTTGTTCTATATTGGACAACCCTTTAATTTTACTTATTTCTGTAAGTTTTCTTATTTCTTTTCTTAACACATGATTACTGTGTCTTTTTATGCTTTTAAAATGCAAATTCATGTGAATGAAATGATTTGTGTATCTATCTATCTATATATATAATAATTTTGGGAATGAGAAAACTGATGTGGCATGCCTCAAATGCCAGCATCTCTATTTATCTTTTTTCCTGATTTTTTGGTTTTTTCTCTTATTTAAATGCAATTACTCAATTATTAAAATTCTTCCCCTATGTAGTATTATGAGTCTAAAATAAGAGATGTTAAATATAATTATGAGTTACTAATAGTAAACATTCCAAATTAAAAACAGATTTGTTTCACTTCTCCAACCGATAAAAGTAATCACTACACAATTATGAGTATTAAATTGTATCTACTTTATTATTTTACTGTTTGGCCTTTCAATTCTTTACTTGACATATATCCAATCTCCAATCAATCTCTCTTTCTCTATATATATGGTGGTCATCGGTTTCATCCTAACTACATTGCAGTAAATATCGAAATTATTTTTTTGTTACTATATATGTTATTGAAATACCAAATAGTTTCAACAAATGTTCATATAATCATACATATAATAAATCATGATGATAATGTCATAAATATCTCTATCAACTTTCAAGAGTAGGTGTGCAAGTTTGACAAGCCTTTGTTTGATGGAGTTGTTCCAATATTTTACTTTATGTTGTATACAACTTTTACTTCAAAGTAATGTTTCTTGCTTTCTTTTTTGGGTGGTTATCTATGGATCATGAATATTGCAATGGTCATAGTAGCGACACAAGTATTTTTCTAATCTTATTATTATTATTATTATTATTATTATTATTATTATTATTATTATTATTATTATTATTATTATTTACAAATTAGACAATATGTTCTAAAACTTATTTTTATTTTTCTAAGTTTTACTAAAAGATTCTTTGTTCATCGTATGAAGAATACAGTTTGTATCATATTTATAGAAAAATCACGTTACACTACTCTAAAATCAAATCTCTGAAATAAAATAGATGTTACTATATGTCAATTTTTTTTTGTTTCCTCTCATTTTACCCAATTAAAGGGCATCTCTTACCAATATTTATATTTAGAAGTGTGTACAATGTGATTACAAAATAGATCAAATGATGTAAGAACATATTTTCCTATTTAATATTTTTTTTATAGAGCAATTGCATGTTACAATACATAAAGGCCATCTGGTATAATTTTTAAAGTTGACGATCCATGTTACTTAAACACAAGAAAGAAATTTACAAAGGTAGGAATAAGTAGAAAAAGGGACGAAAGTAACTAGAGAGATCAAGGAATTAAAAAACCTAAAAAAGGTAAAACAGTAAAAGAAAAAAAAACTAGAGGAAAAATAATAGGCCAGAAATACATGACTAAAATATAACACAACAGTAATGATTGTTATTGTAGTATTCTTACTTTTCAATTTAAAATTTTTAGAAAATCAAATAGTACTATTAAAGAAAGGACGAAGATAAATATCTTTCCTTTAACTTCTTTTTTTTCTTTTACCAAAAAATTCTGACAATAAAAAATGCAATATAATTCACTAAGCTCAAATTCTAACAAGAATTAAATATTTGTTACTTTATCAATATATAAAAATATTTCATAAATGTTTATTAATAAATAAAAAATATTATTCTATTTGGATTGAATTTATAATTTAGATTAATAAATATAATAGAATTTTATTAATCCGCGCGAAGCGCGGGCAACTTCTCTAGTCTACAATGTAAATATTGTTAACTCTCCTTCCCTGCACAACAGTCTTGTCGGTAGTAAGGCTAATCACAAAATATTTTGTGGAAGTAAAAGCCACAAGGTTACCTTTGTCACACAGTTGTGACACACTTATCAGGATATATTTTAAGCTATCTATCAAATAGACATTCTCAATGGAATGAGAGTCTGTCTTTCCTACCTTTCTAACACCAATGATCTCACATTTCTTTCCATTTTCAAAGGAAACATTACCTCCTTTTAGGTTCTCAAGTGAAAGGAACTGGTTCTTGTTACCACTCATATGTTTTGAGCAGCCACTATCCATGTACCATATTTGGCTAATTCCCTTCACTTGGTCCTGCAAAAAGAAATCATGGGTTAGTCTTAGGAACCCGAACTAGTTTGGGTCCCTTTCTCTGGTCAAAAGGGTAAATTAAATCTTTCTTTGCCCAACCAGGCAGTTTGTGCTTTTCTTGAACAAAGGCTTTGTTCTTTTGACTGGCCTTTTCTCTAGCATTACATTTATTTTTGTAATGGACAATCTTACCACAGTATGTGTAGATATTACTCTCAGAAAGTGTGAGATACTTGTTTTTGGGATCCCATTTTGGAGCTTGAGTCCCAAATCCAAGTCCTCTCTTGTTGCTACTATGATGTTCTTGGGGTCAAGAGAGTGCATCAGAAGCCTTGTTCCATTTGCATGTTCTGGCTAGTTCATGATTTACCTTTCCTAAATCTTCTTTTAGGACTTTAATAAATTCATCTTTCTTGTACAGTTCATCTTTCATTTTTTCTAGATTGTCTTCTCGGGTGAGAAATGATTGATCAGCCTTTTTCTTTACTGTCCCTAATTTCAGTTTAATATTTTCAGATCTAAGTTCTGGAATCTTATTTTCAAGTTGATGAACCTGGTTCTTCAACTTTATATTTGTGTTGTCACTCTCATCAGCCCTAGACTCTAACCTTTTACATTTTTCTTCTAGGATAACACATTCCTTAAACAAAATATCCTTCTCATTGTTTATTATTTCAAACTCATCTATGAAGTCCATCAGTAGATCAGCCAGTTTTTCTTTAGATAAGAACTTAACCTTTTTTTAAGGTGTATTATACTTACCTCATGTTCATCTTCTGATTCTCCAATGGCCATAGGAGCTTTCTCATCTTCAGCTTCATTTTCTGAGTCCTTATCTGATGTTTCTCCCCATGCAGCAACCATAGCTTTAGTTGATCCCTTGTTCCTTTTTCATTGAACCTATTCATTCTTCCTGTTTATTCTCTTTGCTCTTTCTTTCTTCCATTCAATCTCACATTAAAGGCAGTTTCTGATGTGGTGATCAGTCTTCCTACACTTGTAACAACCCTCATTGTTTTGTTTCTCATGAGCCCTAGGTTTCCTGAATGTTGTTCCTTTTGAAGCACATTTTCCTCTCATAAGATATTTCTTGAAATTTTTGGTTATCATAGCCATTTCATCATCTTCAAGATCTGATCCTTCTTAAATTCTGAGAGCTAGACTTTTTTCTTTCTTTGAGCATCCATCTTCATTGTTTGCCTTCTCAATTCATAGGCAGTGGGATTCTCAATTAGTTCATCCAACTTTAAAGTAGCAATGTTCTTAGATTCCTGAATGGTAGTGATTTTGCTTTCCTAGGAGATTGGTAGAACTCTAGTTAGAATCTTCTCTACCTTGTCTTCTTCTAGGATAGTCCTTCTAAGAGACTGAAGTTCATTTGTCAGTGTAGTGAATCTGGTATACATTTCTTGGATAGTTTCTCCATCCTTCATAGTTAAATTCTCATATTTAGAATACATGAGTGTTCCTCTTGACCTTTTCACCTGAGGTGTTCCTTCATGATCCACTTGTAAAGTGTCCCAAATCTCCTGGAAAGTAGTAAGCCTTGAATCCTGCTGTACTCATCAGGACCAAGTCCACACACTAGCCAATTCTTAGCTTTTGCATTTTCTCCCATTTCCTTAGATCTTCAGCAGTACAATCTACTCTTGTCTTTGGAACATCCACTCCTTCAGCATTCTTCTTGATTGTGGCTAAAGGGCCATCAGTGATGATATCCTAAAGCTTATAGTATTCGCCCATGATATAGTCCCTCATTCTGTTTTTCCACCAAGAGTAGTAGAGGCCATTGAAGAGAAGAGGCCGGGCAGTAGATTGCCCTTCTCAATTCCCAGGTGGTGCACTCATGTTGATCTTTTCCTAAGGTGTTAACTTCTTCAAGGATAAACCGCTATGATACTAATTGATGTTATAAACGTCAATACCACACAAGAGGGGGGGTGATTTGTGTGGTACCTAATTTTCACTTTAGAAGAACCTGGTTCTTGTAGGTGTTCTATCTACAGCAGTTTGCGAAATAATAAATATTGAAAGTAAGGTGCACAGAGATTTTTACATGGAAAACACCTGGCTCAAAAGATAAAAAGACCACGACCTACTACTCAGTAGGATTTTCCAAAACTCCACTAAAATCACTAAACCAAAACTGCATTTACAAATCTCTTTGTAAACCTAAAGATTAACTCTAATCCCAGTGTGGCACACAGCCTCAACTGTTGCGACACTTTAAATTTAACGTTAACTTGAATATTCAGAGTATCTAATATAATTTCTTCTAAGAAAGCTGAAAAGTACAATATGAAAACCTACTACAATTGAACTAGACTTCGAATAAACACAATGATGAAACTGGTTCTTCTATCTTAGCTCATGTAGCTTTAGACGTGCACACTTGTATCTCACATATGTTGGTTTCAAATCAGACTTGATCTTTTTGCTCTCAAATATGCTTAACTTATGCTTATGTGCATTACCTGTAAAAGAGAACAACTTGGTTATTTAACAGTTAGAGTTTGGCCGAGACTACAATGCTTATCCTTAATCGATTTGAGTCCTTAACCAATACAAACTCCCATCCTTATCCTAGCTTAGGATTGTGTTCTATTATCATAAGGAGATTATCCTTCTTAGAACTCAATGCAACCTTTTCGATTCCATTCAGAAGATATTTGCTGCATAAACTTCAATACATATCTCCCTCACGTGCCTTCCATGTGCAATGGTTATGACTAACTGTGTCTCTCAAGATGGACCAGGTCCTTCCATGAGTCCATTTATCAATCTTCAAAACTTCAACTGAACTTGGTCCAACATGTGTCCATGTTTTGGAGGTATCACGGCGATCTAGCCCACGTATTAGATTTCAGCACTTTCTTGTTGGACAAGGACTTCTCTTACGAGGAGGAGTAGGTAGCTATTATAGACCGACAGATTCATTAGTTGAGGTCAAAGATTTTCCCTTCTGTTCTTGTTCAGTGGAGAGGTCAGCCTCCTGAGGCATCGACCTGCGAGTCCGAGTCCGATATGCGAAGCCGTTATCCCTATCTTTTCCCAGACTTAGGTAATTCCTTATTCTTTCTGTTCGAGGATGAACGACTGGTTTAGAGGTAAAGGGTGTGACGAATCAAAGGCTCATCACCTATTTTAGTTGAATCATATTTTTCCAAGGCCTTGAAAATCTCATTTAGAGATGCCTCAATTTGCGTGCAAAGTCCGGGTGTTGATACTTAATTTTTCCTTATGTATTTTATATATACTCAAAATATTCTCAAATAGAATGTACATTCATATATAGGCACTCCCAAGAGTTTTGGTATTTTTCCTTAATTTTAATGATTTTAAAATCAATTTGTTGCCTATTTTAATACTGTAAAATTCAATAATTATTTCCAAAATTATTATTTTTAGTGAATATTTTTTTTAATTCTCATATTTACATCCAGATATAATTAAAGTGATTTTTTCATATTTTATATAATTTATTTTGTATTTTTAAAGCTAAATTTCTATAATTGTAAATATAGCCTATTTTTTTTATTAATATTACTTTGTAATTTTAAAATTTCTCTCAGTATTTTTTAATTATAATTTATATGTTATCAATCAATTTAGTGCTTTTAATTGGTTTTTAAAATTATTTTAAATATTTTATACAAAATAAAAGGGGAAATTGGCTTTTAACATTTAGCCTCATTTCATTGCAATTATAGCCCATTCGGATTTCAATTTTAGCCCTCAATTTACCTAGTCCTAACCCCAGTTGGACCAACCCATATCTCAATTAATCGACCCGGTCGAGCCTTGATTTAATCTGAGTCGCTGATCAAGTGAGATTAACGGCCCAAGTTTTATTTTCAAAATTAAATATAACAACCCCCTTTCCAAACCCCTAATTTTTAGAGATGGTCTCTCTCTCTACACTGACCCTTTCTCTCCCTTCTCTCTAGAACCTTCTGGTTCTCTCCTTCATCTCCGACAAACTAAGTGCCTCTCCGGCTACCTTCAGCTCACTTCTCTCAACCACCAGCCACCGTGAAACCTTGTCTTGTTGATCCCCTCCATTTTCGAGACTCCAAAAGCCTCCACCATACAAGATGGTCTTCGGATGCTTTTTCTGATTTATTTCTGACATTTCTCTGATGGTTTATGGTTTGATGGTGCTGCAAGCATCATTATTAACGAGTTTCACAACCAGCTTCCTTACCTCTCACTGGTTTATTACGGTACCCTAATTTTATTTTTAAAAAATCTTGTCTTTTAAATGATTTTTAACTTATTCTTTTGTATTTTACACTACTCTCTACTAGATCTTTTCGATTGTTCAAATTTTCAACGTTTTGTTCTTCTTTTAAAACTAGGGTTTTTTTAACCCTCTCAAAATCACTATACCTTCTAATTTTTTTGAGTATTATGTGTTTCAGTTTGTGTTATGTGCTTGTTGGTGTGATCTTTTGATTACTCTACGAGTTCCATGCTTCAATTTTGCTACTAGGGTTCCAGCCTTCTATTAATTCTGTGATTTCTTGCTTAGGTTTCTCTTATTTTCATGCCTATTGTGTTTGTTCATCGTTTACCAAATATTCTACTGATTTTGTGCATCTCTTTGAATCCCTCAATTTGTATATGTTTTCCTTAGAAGTTATACACTGATTTTTGAATCACTTCCTTATTTGTGAAATGCGCTCCTTACTTAGTACTGATTCCCTGTGATTTTCAATTTTATTCGTGATTCTTTCAACTAATTTGTGCGCACAATATGTTGTCCTTATATTTTCCTTACTTGAAATATTCTGTATACTTTTACTACTCCTATTATGGAAATACCAGTCTTGCAAATAATAATTTTCCTTATTTGATACAATTTGTACCTGTTTGAACTATGACTCCTTAATTGAAGGGGGTCTGAGGGTTTAATTGATTCTAATTAGTATTATGAGTAGTCTATACGTGTTACCTTATTTTCCACTTGTTTTCAAAACTATAAGTAGTCCACCCTCTCTTTGACACACAGACATGAACAAAAAGTCAATCGTTCTGAACCCTCTCGTATACACAGAGCATAGTGATATCATTCTGAGTTCTCTCTTACTCTCATACATATTCTCTTTGTTTCTCGTACTAGCTACTGATCACTCAGTCGGCTGAAAGCCAAGACTAAGTAATTACTGTTGCTTTTTTGTTCTACATACTATTGCCATGTTGCTCTACCTCTCTACACCTTGCTGCTCTATTCTCACTCTTGACTGATATGTTTCTAGTTTAAGTTTACAGTATCCCAAAACAACATGTTTCAATTCATGTTAAGATTCTTGTTGTTCCTTTTGTGCTTTTACTTAGAGTTTATTTTTTTACCATGTAACTAGCATGTTTCTTTGATTTCCCTTTCCCTTTAGTTTAATAGGTCTCTTGCTTTCCCTTGTTGATCCACTATGACTTTGTTTGATTCCTATGGAGTTAGCATACTTGTTTTGTTTATATGCTTATCTTTCCTCTTATCTTAGCATGACCAACGTTTTCTTATGTGTTTTCATCATCTGCCTAACATCTACCCCTACAAACTTGTACCCATCCACCTAAGTGTTATATGATCTAATGTGTGACACTATCAGACACTTAATGTTGTTGGACTTTGGCATGAACACTATGTGATAACTATGTTTGTAACTCTAGTCTAAGGTCTAATTGTGTATAAGTTTACTGCTGCCATGTGATTTATCTTTTTGCTTCCTGAACTCTACATGTCTTCTGAGTTGTGCCTGTCATGTTTTTTTCCTTCTTCTTTTTTTCAAAACTAGTTTTCTTTATAAAACAAACTCCTAGTTGTTCTCACTACTCCTAGAGTTTAGGTTTTAACCCTTTCGTGTAAGCATTTCCTTGGGCACCTTTGAGTACCCATTGAACTTTGATTCACAAGGCTAGTAATTCCACACTACACTTATTCAACATTTTGGTAATGTTCGGGTGCTGCTATTGGTGAAGGACCCCCATTGGGCCCTTAGGGATCTTTGCTGCACCCAAACCATGGTCAAGGCTGTGAAACTCGAAAAAAGTGAGGTTGGAAGATCGGGCATGGTTGAAGGCTCACTATAGAGTACCTTCTTGTTTGATTTTTATGTTTTATTTTGTAATTCAGCTATCATGGTTTGTAATAATTTGTAAACAACTGATTAGGGTTATAGTGAAATTGGGAGGGATTATGCATGCTTAGTTTAATCAATGGGTAGAGCACATGTCGATAGGGCTTTACTTACTAATTTTCGCAATAGAAGTCATGTGTAGGACATGCATCTTACACCTAGATATCCTATTTTAGGCCTTTTACTATCAGATTATTATACTCACTTTGTGGTCAATTATTAATTAACAGATAACTATTATGAAGCTACTAATGCATTTAGAGACCATGCTTAGGATCTTTATGTGCATTAGACATCATGTTATTTAGGGTTGCAATTGTTGAACGCTTCACCGGCTGTTTAATTTAATGGTTAACTGCATATTCTCTTTAAAAACTGGAATTAATATGCATGTTCACCTTTTTCAAAACAAGTAGGCAGCACGCACATCTCCTAGGCAAGCTTTAGGCCCAATAATAAAACTGATTGATCTTGTTTTACTAGTTTCATACTACTCAGGCTTTTAACTTTCCTAACTCCAATTTTATCCGCCTCTCTGAAGTCTACTTTTTTACTAAAAATCTCCTTACCTGGAAACATATTTCGTGTTTATGTGCTCTCACTAATTTCCTGAGTCTTGCTCCATTAAGCTTTTAAATTACTGGTACCCTTCTGCCCAAGATCACGTTATTTATTTTTTCAACTGAACTATTGTATTTTCAAATATCTACTTTTTCCAAACCATGTTTCAATAGTCCCCTCACCTTTACTTACTCAATTGTTTTCTTAGTTGTATTTCTGCAAGTCAAACACTCTTTGGGTCTCTCAGTTGTGATTAAAATTTCTGCTAAAAGTGATCTTTAAACTCGCGTTCTTTTAAGACCTTAAATGTGTTTGAGACGTGCTAATTACATGTTTACTTGTGCAGGATCTCAGGGCCTCTTATTTGCCATTGTATGGTTCCTTTATGTCTAGTCCTACTTGTTATGTATGTCGCCTAGAATTTTGTCCTATAAACCATAGTGTTAGCCTAGACCTTACCTTGTAGGAATAGTGGTCCTAAATACCCTCTAGGACTTATAGGATAAGGTGGGTAATATCACGCAATAAGCATTCGTTACCAATCCACACATTTAAATAACCTTTACGGGGTGGGAAGGGTAGACATGGAGATGATGGTCACGCGATAACACTATGCGTACGATTGGCTACCGGTGTTGTGTGGATGATCCATGTGCTTTGTAAACTTAGGACCCCTTTCTTTATGTTACTTTGTTTAATATCAACAAATTCTGTCTTTTCAAATTACCCAAAACTCTCCTTTAATTTTTCACTGCATTATTCATTTTCCTTCTAACTTTTTCTTCTTTGTTTATTCAATGTCTTGACTATTTCTTGCACTTAGACTCTCCCTCGGATAAATTATAGATTCCAACATGCTTGTTTGCAGCCTTATGTGTAAATTTATTTCTATATTTGTTTACATTAAAGTCATAATATAGCATGGCCAGAAATCACACTAGTGGATCTTGAGGGGTGCCTAACACCTTCCCCTCGAGATAATTTCTAGCCCTTACCCGAACTCTAGTTTTCAAATTCAAAATCCTTAGTGTCCTAATGCACTTAATCATTATGTGGCGACTCTTCAAATCCAAAATCCCAATCCCCAAACAGGAATAGAGTTGTCTTCCCAAATATCGTAAACCCGATTTTTCAAGAAAAATGGGTCATCAATACCGGGCGCGTAGCCGGAAAGCTTATATATGAAATTCTGTGAAAAATGCTAAGTTTAGATGTTAAAATGAAAATTTTCACTTTGCTCAACATTTTAGGCAAACGGACCCGAACCTATAATTTGATGGTCCTATAGGGTCCGTATAAAAATATGGGACTTGAGCGTATGCCCGGAATCAAATTTCGAGGTCCCAAGCCCAAGAAATGAATTTTTAAGTAAAATTATTTTTTGAAATTGTTTAAAGAAAATTGAAGTGAAAATTGATTATTAAGTGTTGGTACAGAGCCTATATTTTACTTTCAATGTCCGGTACATGTCTTATATATGGTTTAACTCATTCTTGTGAAATTTGGTTGAAAACGGACGTCGTTTGATGTGATTCAGACCTAAATTAGAGAATTTGATATTTTATGAAGTTTGGAAGAATTCTTGGATTTTGAGGTTTCATTCTATGTTTAGGATGTTATTTTGGCGATTTGATCACACAAATTAGTCCGTAAAATATTTTTGAGGTTGTGTGTGATATTCTAAATGTCAATACCACACAAGAGAGGGGATGATTTGTGTGGTACCTAATTTTTGCACTAGAAGAACATGGTTCTTCTAGGTGTTCTAACTTCTACTGTTTGAGGAATTAAAATACAGAAAACAAAAAACACAGAGATTTTTACGTGGAAAACACCTGGCTTAAAGGGTGAAAAAACCACGACCTACTACTCAGTAGGATTTTCCCAAATTTCTACTAAATTTCAATGAGTCAAAAATAGCATTTACAAAACTCTTTGTAAACCTAAGGATTAACTCTAATCCCAGTGTAGCACATAGCTTCAACTGTTGCGACACTTTCAGGTTAACTCTAACTTGAATACTCAATGCACCTAATACAATTGCTTCAAAGAAAGCTGAAAGGTACAATATGAAAAACACCTACTACAATTGAACTAGGAATAAAGAAAGACACAATGAAATTGGTTAATCACACTTAGTTCTTGTAGCTTCAGATTTGCACACTTGTATCACACACAAATTGCTTGCAAAAATCGCCTAGCTCTTGTGGTCTCAATTTGGTTTAACTTCAGCTTATGTGCAATCACCTGTAAAATAGAACAATCATTATATTTATAGAGTTTGTAATCAGAGTTTAATAAGAACTCAAATTGTGGATCCTTTATTAATTTGAGTCCAAGAACAACTCTGACTCCCAATCCATATTCTTATCCGGATGTAATTCTCTTTTCAAACAGAGACTTCAACTCCTTATCCTATATGCAATCTTTTCGATCAACTCAGAAGATACTCATTAAGCTATTGCTGCTTGACCCCAAGGACGTATCCTCATCACGTGCACCTCATGTCTATGGGCCATAACAAGTGTATCACCTAAGATGAACCTGGTCCTTCACTGAGTTCGTTTGTCAGCCTTCAAAACTTCAACTTATCTTGGGCCAACAAATTCCCCCTTTTTTATGATGACAAACTTTGTGTTTTTACTGATTATAGAACCTGTATAACTCTGCTGAAATATCTTTACTCAAAATAAAGAACTTGTAGAACTCAGCTAAAATATCTTTACTCAAAAATTTTCTTATCATTAAGGGCCTAATTAGGTCATAAATATCACTTATCATAACACACTTTCTTTTAAAGCACAATATCTTCCCCCTTTTGGCATCATCAAAAAGTTGCATAAATAATGTGAATCCCAGAATATCAATTAGCACTCATGGCCATTGAGGCAACTGCAAGTGAAAACATGCTTTAGTTAATCAAAAATCAATCTTGACAAAAAGTGACTATAATGAACAGAAGTAACATGAAGCAAGAGAAATGCACATTTTCATTGATAAGTAGTGCTTCTACACAATAGTTCACAAAACGAAATAATAGAAATTACCAACCATGAGCAAAAAAAAATCCCTAATCCGAGTCACTGGGGGGTTTTCTAGACTTGTTCAAAACAGGACAAGGAAACCTAATGCTTTGAGGAACTAGAGGGTTGGGTTTGTAGCAAATTAAGCATAGTTTGGAGCATCCCTTCACTCTTTTCTTTTTCCTTTGCAAGTTCAGATCTGTCACGACCCTAGTTCACCAATTGTGAACATGTCGTGATGGCACCCAGTCCCCACGACTAGGTAAGCCTAACACGTTGCGGAATCTATAAATTATAATTACTTAAATAAGAAACAGCGGAAAATAACATAAAAGATATGTAATCCGTGCCACTTGGCACATACATCCGTCACACAATGAATAAACACTACCAAGATCCGAAACCCCACGGTAACACAGACTAAAAGGGAAATACAACTGTGGCTCTACGTGAAAAGAGTATCTAACAACGAAATGAAGAAAAATGTCAACTAGTAATACTAGAATAGAAGGGAAGCCTCCGGATCCGCGGACGTAGCAGATCATACCTCGAAGTCTCCCAGAAAGCTGCAGAATCACCTAGTACGAGCCTGCTCTGATGTACCTGGATCCGCACAACAAAAGTGTGCAGAAGAGTAGCATGAGTACACCACGGCGGTACTCAGTAAGTGCCAAGCCTAACCTCGATGGAGTAGTGACGAGGTAGGTCAGGGCCCTACTGAGAAACAATAATATAATGATGAAAACAAAATAAACAGTTTATATGATAATAAGTTCCGAAATAACAATATTATGATAATTACTGCAACTGTCTATGATTAAGCTAACAACAAATAACCAACTCAAATAAACAAATCCAGGATCTGTGGGAATTGAACCCACAGTCCCATTCTCAGTACCTCTGGGTCTCCGGGAATCGAACCCGCAGCCCATGTCTCAATAATATCTCAATAAACAGATTGCTACAACCGTCTACAATTAAGCTAACAACAAGTAACAAAACTCAATTAACAAGTCCAGGACCTGTGGGAATTGAACCCATAGTCCTATTAACAGTACCCCTGGGTCTCCGGGAATCAAACCCGCAGCCCATGTCTCAATAAATCTCAGGATCTCTGAGAATCGAACCCGCAGTCCATATCTCAATAATATATCAATAACTCAGGATCTCCGGGAATCGAACCCGCAGTCCATATCTCAATAACTCGAGATCTCCGGGAATCGAACCCGCAGTCCAAATCTCAATAGCTCAGGATCTCCGGGAATCGAACCCACAGCCCTGGGATCTCCGGGAATTGAACCCGCAGTCCACCAACACATCAAATAAAGAAAACACACAGAGAGAATATAATATGTTAAATTACAACTTCACCGAAATTAGTGCCAACAATTTATCAAGAGTTCAAGTAAATCAACTAAGCAATTAAACATGTTGAATCCTAGCTAATCATGCTTTTCTAAGTAATACCGGGTAATGGTAACGCTTTTTATCAGCTAAGAGCAGGAATATCACTAATCGTACAATTCAAGTAAAGTGTGTGTTACAACAACCAGCGCATGTACACGCCCGTCACCTCGCGTACAAGGCATTTAAACTATCACATAATATCCTAGGGGTGAAAGTTCCCCCACACGAGGTTAGACAAGCCACTTACCTCAATTCCGGTACAAAAACCGCTAAGTAATAACCCTCTTGCCACGAATGTCGGCCTCCACAAGTGTAGTATCTGATAAAATCAATAGAATCACGTCAAAATAGGCCAATTGGGCATTACCCAATCAAAATAACTCAAAATTCACCAAAACCCACAAGTTGCCAAAACCCGACTTCCGGTACGCTTATCGAAAAATCACGAAAAATATATATTCGGGTTCCTTATCTCAATACGAGTCCGTGCATATAAAATTTATCGAAATCGGACTCCGTTTGCCCATTCAAATCAAAGATTTTCTAACATTTAGGCCTAGGGCTCAAACCCACCTTTAATCTTCCAATTTCAGTGAAATAATCATGGATTTCATGATAAACCAACGAATTAAGGTTAAGAAACTTACCCCCGATGATTTCCCGGTGATATCCCAGCGTTTCCCCTTCAAAAACCTCTCTTGGAGCTCAAAAATGGCGTTTTTGTGTATGGGGTCGCGGCTGAAATGTTTCTGGACTTAAGTCACTGCCAGACATTTTTACTCTATGCGATCGCATGATCCCTGTTGCGATCGCATAGAACAAATTTTGACCCTCGCCAAACTACTCTATGCGATCGCATAGACCTCAATGCGATCGCAATGCTTACCGAAATATAACTATGCGATCGCATGCCCTACTCCGCGATCGCATAGAACAAAAGCTGGACCTGGGACCCCTCTTCTCTATACACTATGCGATCGCATAGGACTGTACGCGATCGCATAGAACAACTTTCCAGAACTATGCGATCGCATATCCATTCCCGCGATCGCATAGAACAAATTCTTGGCCTCTCCAAAACCTTCTATGCGATCGCATTAGCCCATTGCGATCGCATAGAGCACTCGTCTGCAGCACACACCAGCAGTTAACAGCATTTCCAAAATGCAAGAAATAGCCCGATTTGACCCCCGGATTCATCCCGAGACCCCCGGGATCCCAACGAAAACCACCAACCTATTCCAAAACATGATACGAACTTATTCTAATCATCAAAACACATCTAACAACATCAAAACCCATAATTCTCATCGAATTCAAGCCTAAATTTCTTAAAACCTTCCGAATTGCATATTCGATCAAAAACCCGACCAAACGACGTCCGAATGACCTGAAAATTTGCGGACATATCCAAAATCACATAACGAAGCTACAGAAAAATTGTCGGAATTCCATTCCGACCCCCGGATCAAAATCTCACCTATCGTTCGGATTCGCCAAAATTTCAACCTTCGGCATTTCAAGCCTAATTGAGCTACGGACCTCCAAAATATATTCCGAACGCGCTCCCAACCCCGAAATCACCTAACGGAGCTAATGGAACCATCGGATTTCCGTTCCGAGATCGTCTTAACACTGTTCCGGCTACGGACCGTTTTCTAGTTTCAAAGCTCTTATTTAGGGACTAAGTGTCCCAAAACGCTCAAATTTTCGGAACCGACTCTCCCGGCAACCCACAATAGCAGAAATGAGCTTAGGGGAACAGTTAAATTAGGGATTGGGGCGTAAATTTCTAAAACGACCGGTCGGGTCATTACATCTTCCCACACTTAAAGATTCGTTCGTCCTCGAACGAGCATAGAAAACATACCCGGAGTAGTGAAAAGATGAGGGTACTGGCTGCGCATATCCTGTTCGGTCTCCCAAGTCGCCTCCTCGACCGGCTGGCCCCGCCACTGAACCTTTACCGACGCGATGTTCTTTGACCTTAGCTTTCTAACTTCCCTGTCTATAATGGCTACCGGCTCCTCAACATAAGACAGATCCTTGTCTAGCTGAACAGATGTGAAATCCAATACGTGCGACGGGTCACCATGGTATCTCCGGAGCATGGAGACATGAAATACGGGGTGAACTCCGGCTAGGCCGGGAGGTAAGGCCAACTCATAAGCAACCTCCCCAACACGCCTCAAAATCTCAAAAGGGCCAATAAATCTAGGACTCAGCTTCCCTTTCTTCCCAAACCTCATAACGCCCTTCATGGGCGAGACTCGAAGCAGAACCCGCTCACCAACCATAAAAGCCACATCGCGAACCTTCTTGTCCGCATAACTCTTCTGTCTAGACTGGGCCGCACGAAGTCTGTCCTGAATCACCTTGACCTTGTCCATAGCCTCCTGAACCATATCAGTACCTAGTAACCTGGCCTCGCCCGGCTCAAACCAACCCACGGGAGACCCGCACCTCCTACCATATAGGGCCTCGTACGGTGCCATCTGAATACTAGACTGGTAGCTGTTGTTATAAGCAAACTCCGCCAGTGGCAAGAAGTGATCCCATGAACCTCCAAACTCAATCACGCACGCACGGAGCATATCCTCCAAAATCCGAATAGTGCGCTCGGACTGCCCATCAGTCTGGGGGTGAAATGCTGTGCTCAACTCCACCCGAGTACCTAACTCCCGCTGTACAGCTCTCCAGAACCGTGAAGTGAACTGAGTGCCTCTATCTGAAATGATAGAAACTGGAATACCATGCAGCCGAACTATCTCCTTGATATAGATCTCCGCCAGTCGCTCCGATGAATAAGTAATGCTCACCGGTATAAAATGGGCGGACTTGGTCAGCCGATCCACAATAACCCAAATAGAATCTTCCTAATAGTCCGTGGAAGCCCAGATACAAAGTCCATGGTGATGCGCTCCCATTTCCACTCTGGAATCTCAATCCGCTGCATCAATCCACCCGGGCGCTGATGCTCATACTTCACCTGCTGGCAGTTGAGGCATCTAGAAACATAATCAACTATATCCCTCTTCATCCGCCTCCACCAGTAATGCTGTTTCAAGTCCCGATACATCTTCGCGGCACCCGGATGGATGGAATACCGCGAACTATGGGCCTCTGCTAGAATCAGCTCTCGAAGATCATCTACATTGGGCACACAGATACGCCCCCGCATCCTCATAACTCCATCATCCCCGATGGTAACATCTCGAGCATCACCACGCCGAACTCTATCCTGGAGGACAAGCAAATGAGGGTCGTCGAACTGACGCTCCCTGATACGGTCAAATAGAGAAGACCGAGAAACCACACAAGCCTAAACCCGGCTGGGCTCCGAAAGGTCCAGTCTAACAAACTGCCTGGCCAAAGCCTGAACATCCATCGCCATAGGCCTCTCCGAAGCCGGTAGATATGCCAAACTCCCCAAACTCTCTGCCCGACGACTCAAGGCATCAGCAACCACATTAGCCTTGCCCGGATGATAGAGAATAGTAATATCATAGTCCTTCAGCAGTTCCAACCATCTCCTCTGACGCATATTCAGGTCCTTCTGCTTAAGCAAGTGCTGCAAGCTCCGGTGATCAGTGTAGATCTCATAAGGAACCCCATATAAATAATGACGCCAAATTTTCAAGGCGTGAACAATGGCAGCTAGCTCCAAATCATGAACAGGGTAATTCTTCTCATGCACCTTCAGCTGTCTCGACGCGTAGGCAATCACCCTACCGTCCTGCATCAATACCGCACCGAGTCCAACTCGTGAGGCATCACAATATACAGTATAGGACCCCGAACCCGTAGGCAACATCAATATAGGGGCCGAAGTCAAAGCTGTCTTGAGCTTCTGAAAGCTCGCCTCACACTCGTCTGTCCACCGAAAAGGGGCACCCTTTTGGGTCAATCTAGTCATAGGTGCTGCAATCGAAGAGAACCCCTCTACGAAACGACGGTAGTAGCCCGCCAAACCAAGGAAACCGCGAATCTCAGTAGCGGAGGAGGGTCTGGGCCAACTCTGCACGGCCTCCACCTTCCTCGGATCTACTCGAATACCATCACTCGACACCACGTGGCCCAAAAATGCCACTGAACTCAACCAAAATTCACATTTAGAGAACTTGGCATAAAGCTGCTTCTCCCTCAGAATCTGAAGCACTATCCTCAAATGCCGCTCGTGCTCTTCCCGGCTCCGAGAATATACTAGAATATCATCAATGAAGACAATCACGAACGAGTCCAGATAAGGCCTGAACACACTGTGCATCAAATGCATAAAGGCTGCTGGGGCATTAGTCAACCCAAAAGACATCACGAGGAACTCATAGTGACCATACCGGGTCCTGAAGGCAGTCTTCGGGATATCTGGCTCCCGAATCTTCAGCTGGTGATAACCAGAGCGCAAATCCATCTTAGAAAACACATGTGCGCCCTGTAACTGGTCAAATAAATCATCAATACGGGGCAAAGGATACCGGTTCTTCACTGTAACCTTATTCAGCTGACGATAGTCAATACACATACGCATAGAACCGTCCTTTTTCTTCACAAACAATACAAAATCGCCCCTAAATCGCCTCTCACTGGGTCGAATGAAACCCTTACCCAACAACTACTATAACTAATCCTTCAACTTCTTCAACACAGGAGGAGCCATACGGTACGGTGGAATAGAAATGGGCCGAGTGCCCGCAACAAATCAATAGCAAAATCAATATCTCTGTCGGGCGGCATGCCCGGGAGATCAGCTGGAAATACATTAGCGAAATCATGTACCACTGGAACAGAATCAATAGAAGGAGTGTCAATACTGACGTCCCGCACATAGGCAAGATAAGCAGCACACCCCTTCTCAACCATACGCTGAGCTCTGAGAAAAGAAATAACACGGCTAGGGGTGTGATCTAGAGTACCACTCCACTCAATACGTGGAATGCCTGGCATAGCCAGCGTCACGGTCTTGGCGTGACAATCAAGAATAGCATAATGGGGCGACAACCAGTCCATGCCCGGAATAATATCAAAATCGACCATCCCAAGCAGCAATAGATCCGCTCTGGTCTCAAAATCACAAATGGTAATCAAGCACGACCGATATACGCGGTCCACAGCCAAATAATCACCCACCGGAGTGGAAACATAAATGGGGGCACTCAAAGAATCCCGAGGCACACCCAGATGAGAAGCAAAGTAAGAAGACACATATGAAAAAGTGGAACCAGGGTCGAATAGAACCGATGCCTCCCTGTGACTAACCAGAATAATACCTGTGATAACAGAGTCAGATGCAACAGCCGCAGCGCGATCAGGAATAGCATAGAATCTGGCCTGTCCCCCCTCTCGAGGGCGGCCTCTAGAACCCTGACCCCCGCCCCTGGCTGGCTGGGCAGGTGGAATAGCAGCTGGAGCTGGAATGATAGCCTGCTGACCCTGAGAACCACGCTGATGCTGCGAAGACTGGTGAGGTGCTCCCCTCCTACGCCTGGGGCACTCCCTAACCAGGTGGCGAGTATCCCCGCACTCAAAACAAGCTCCGAGAGGACGCGGTGGCTGTGACTGACCGGCCTCAACCCCACTAGTCTGACCCCTGGAAGGACCCCGTGCAGGAGGTGCACTGGAAACTGGGGGAGCATAATAAGGCTCCTGTGGTGCTGGAAGACCTGGAGTGCTACCGGCTGCGGGCAATGCTGAGTGAACCGGACGACCGGAATATCCCCTGCTAAAACGACCGGCTGCTGAAGTGCGGGCACCAGAGAAATGGCCCGACTCACGAGACCTCTTGGCCTCTCTATCTCCCCGCTCTCTAGGGAGCATACTCTCGATCCTCCTGGCAATGCTAACTGCCTGCTGATAAGATATATCTGTCTCCAACTCTCTGGCCATGCTGGATCGGATAGGCGGAATCAGGCCCTCAATAAATCTCCGCACTCTCTCCCGAACCGTGGCTACCAAGGCCGGTGCATGCCTGGCCAGACGGGTGAAACTGATGGCATACTCCGATACTGACATGGAGCCCTGTCGCAACCGCTCAAACTCCGAGCGCCAAGAATCCCTAAGGCTCTGTGGAACAAACTCCCTCAAAAACAGATCTGAAAACTGTGTCCAGGTCAATGAAGCAGACTCCTCTGGACTATCCAACTCATACGTGCGCCACCAATCATAAGCGGCCCCGCGAAACTGAAAAGCAGTGAAGGAAACCCCGCCGGTCTCCACAATCCCCATAGTACGAAGAATACGATGACACTCCTCGAAAAAACCGAATGCATCATTGTAGCCAAACCACTGAACACTAGAGGATCATATTTCTTGAACCTCTCCAATCTACGCCGCTCGTCCTCGGAGGCAGCTGGCCAACCTCCGGGTTGTGCTGGGGCGGCAGGAGGCATAACAAAAATCTCTGGAACCTGTCCCACTGGCACTCGCTGCTCAGGTGTAGCGGCTGCAGGAGTCTGGGCCCCTCCCCCGGCCTGAGATGTAGATGGAGTGAGAGGGAGCAACCCTGCCTGAGCTAAAGTGATATACATACTCATGAACTGGGCCAGGGTCTCCTGGAGTGCTGGAGTAGTAGCAGCTGTAGTCGGTGTACCAGGTGCCTGCGCTCCAACCTGGTCTACCGGTGGCACCTCAGCGGCAGCGCGCGATGGTGCCGTGGCTGCACCTCGGGCGCGTCCTCGTCCTCTACCTCGGCCCCGGCCTCTGACGGCAGCAACAGGGGGCGCGGGTACCTGATCATCGCGGTTAGCTCGTGTCCTCACCATCCGTGAGAGAATAGAAAGCAGTAGTTTAGATTTTTGATGCCAAAAATGTCGCACGACAAGGAATCCAAAAGAAGTGAAGAGTTTCCTAAACAGTTACATAGCCCCTCGTAGATAAATACAGACGTCTCCGTATCGATCAGCGAGACTCTAAGTAACCGGTCCTGTGTCCCGTGACTCCTATGAACCTAGAGCTTTGATACCAACTTGTCACGACCCTAGTTCACCAATTGTGAACATGTCGTGATGGCACCCAGTCCCCACGACTAGGTAAGCCTAACACGTTGCGGAATCTATAAATTATAATTACTTAAATAAGAAACAACGGAAAATAACATAAAAGATATGTAATCCGTGCCACTTGGCACATACATCCGTCACACAATGAATAAACACTACCAAGATCCGGAACCCCACGGTAACACAGACTAAAAGGGAAATACAATCTGTGGCTCTATGTGTAAAGAGTATCTAACAACGAAATGAAGAAAAATGTCAACTAGTAATACTAGAATAGAAGGGAAGCCTCCGGATCCGCGGACGTAGCGGATCATACCTCGAAGTCTCCCAGAAAGCTGCAGAATCACCTAGTACGAGCCTGCTCTGATGTACCTGGATCTGCACAACAAAAGTGTGCAGAAGAGTAGCATGAGTACACCACGGCGGTACTCGGTAAGTGCCAAGCCTAACCTCGATGGAGTAGTGACGAGGTAGGTCAGGGCCCTACTGAGAAACAATAATATAATGATGAAAACAAAATAAACAGTTTAAATGATAATAATTTCCGAAATAACAACATTATGATGATTACTGCAACTGTCTACAATTAAGCTAACAACAAATAACCAACTCAAATAAACAAATCCAGGATCCGTGGGAATTGAACCCACAGTCCCATTCTCAGTACCTCTGGGTCTCCGGGAATCGAACCCGCAGCCCATGTCTCAATAATATCTCAATAACTCAGGATCTCCGGGAATCGAACCCGCAGTCCACAAACAATATCACTCCGGGTCTCTGGGAATCGAACCCACAGCCCTGGGATCTCCGGGAATTGAACCCGCAGTCCACATCTCAATAGTATATCAATAGCGCAGGATCTTCGGGAATTGAACTCGCAGTCCATATCTCAATAATATATCAATAGCGCAGGATCTCCGGGAATCGAACCCGCAGTCCATATCTCAATAATATATCAATAGCGCAGGATCTCCGGGAATCGAACCCGCAGTCCATATCTCAATAACTCGGGATCTCCAGGAATCGAACCCGCAGTCCACAAACAATATCACTCCGGGTCTCTGGGAATCGAACCCACAGCCCTGGGATCTCCGGGAATTGAACCCGCAGTCCACCAACACATCAAATAAAGAAAACACACAGAGAGAATATAATATGTTAAATTACAACTTCACCGAAATTAGTGCCAACAATTTATCAAGAGTTCAAGTAAATCAACTAGGCAATTAAACATGTTGAATCCTAGCTAATCATGCTTTTCTAAGTAATACCGGGTAATGGTAACGCTTTTTATCAGCTAAGAGGCAGGAATATCACTAATCGGACAATTCAAGTAAAGTGTGTGTTACAACAACCAGCGCATGTACACGCCCGTCACCTCGCGTACAAGGCATTTAAACTATCACATAATATCCTAGGGGTGAAAGTTCCCCCACACGAGGTTAGACAAGCCACTTACCTCAATTCCGGTACAAAAACCGCTAAGTAATAACCCTCTTGCCACGAATGTCGGCCTCCACAAGTGTAGTATCTGATAAAATCAATAGAATCACGTCAAAATAGGCCAACTGGGCATTACCCAATCAAAATAACTCAAAATTCACCAAAACCCACAAGTTGCCAAAACCCGACTTCCGGTACGCTTATCGAAAAATCACGAAAAATATATATTCGGGTTCCTTATCTCAATACGAGTCCGTGCATATAAAATTTATCGAAATCGGACTCCGTTTGCCCATTCAAATCAAAGATTTTCTAACATTTAGGCCTAGGGCTCAAACCCACCTTTAATCTTCCAATTTCAGTGAAATAATCATGGATTTCATGATAAACCAACGAATTAAGGTTAAGAAACTTACCCCCGATGATTTCCCGGTGATATCCCAGCGTTTCCCCTTCAAAAACCTCTCTTGGAGCTCAAAAATGGCGTTTTTGTGTATGGGGTCGCGGTTGAAATGTTTCTGGACTTAAGTCACTGCCAGACATTTTTACTCTATGCGATCGCATGATCCCTGTTGCGATCGCATAGAACAAATTTTGACCCTCGCCAAACTACTCTATGCGATCGCATAGACCTCAATGCGATCGCAATGCTTACCGAAATATAACTATGCGATCGCATGCCCTGCTCCGCGATCGCATAGAACAAAAGCTGGACCCTGGGACCCCTCTTCTCTATACACTATGCGATCGCATAGGACAGTACGCGATCGCATAGAACAACTTTCCAGAACTATGCGATCGCATATCCATTCCCGCGATCGCATAGAACAAATTCTTGGCCTCTCCAAAACCTTCTATGCGATCGCATTAGCCCATTGCGATCGCATAGAGCACTCGTCTGCAGCACACACCAGCAGTTAACAGCATTTCCAAAATGCAAGAAATAGCCCGATTTGACCCCCGGATTCATCCCGAGACCCCCGGGATCCCAACGAAAACCACCAACCTATTCCAAAACATGATACGAACTTATTCTAATCATCAAAACACGTCTAACAACATCAAAACCCATAATTCTCATCGAATTCAAGCCTAAATTTCTTAAAACCTTCCGAATTGCATATTCGATCAAAAACCCGACCAAACGACGTCCGAATGACCTGAAAATTTGCGGACATATCCAAAATCACATAACGAAGCTACAGAAATTGTCCGAATTCCATTCCGACCCCCGGATCAAAATCTCACCTATCGTTCGGATTCGCCAAAATTTCAACCTTCGGCATTTCAAGCCTAATTGAGCTACGGACCTCCAAAATATATTCCGAACGCGCTCCCAACCCCGAAATCACCTAACGGAGCTAATGGAACCATCGGATTTCCGTTCCGAGATTGTCTTAACACTGTTCCGGCTACGGACCGTTTTCTAGTTTCAAAGCTCTTATTTAGGGACTAAGTGTCCCAAAATGCTCAAATTTTCGGAACCGACTCTCCCGGCAACCCACAATAGCAGAAATGAGCTTAGGGGAACAGTTAAATTAGGGATTGGGGCGTAAATTTCTAAAACGACCGGTCGGGTCGTTACAAGATCTCAACTCATTCCTCTCTTCTTCCAGTTCAACAACTTGAGCTTGAAGCCTTGTAATCTCATCATCCTTTTTCCCTACCTCCTGAACCAAAGCTCTAACCTTGCTATTCACTGGAGTTCTTACTGATGAACCATGTTCAACATGCCCTACACTGACAGGATAATCACAGATCTGAAGAGTCTTGATGCCAAAGTGCTCTTTGCTAGAAGCCATTTCCTATTTCTTCAAGGGAACGTTCATTTTGTCTAACGCACCTTTCAGAATAAAACCATAAGGGATGGCATGAGCCTTTGAACAATTGAGCACATTGTCTAGCAATTTAACAATAAAGATGGGCCAATTGATCTGCTTTCCTCCCACCAAGCACTGCATGAGGACCGGGTCCATGTAGTTTGTTGTGTGCCTCCTTTCCTGTCAAGGCAACATACATTTTTTCACAAATTCAAAGAGCACTTTATGCTCTTGCCTCATCTTACTCTTTTGAACAGCCATTGCTTCAAACACCTCCTCAACATTGGTAGTGTCACAAAAGTTCCTAGTGATTTGAAGGTCAATAGGCAGACCATCCAAACAAGTCCACCTTTGTCTTGTGTAATCATCATAGCCCTCACTTGGAATATTCGGGATTTTGCCCAACTCATATGCATCAAATTTCACCTTCACTCCCTTTACTATAGTGGTCACAAGCCCATTCTTCAGTCCCATTAGCCATAAATTCAACAAGTTCTTTTCTAGCCAATCTTCCATCCATCTGAAGGACCATGTCCTTCCATCCTTGTGCCTCCAGTGAAGTCAACAATCTTACCATGCCTGACTTCTCCAGGTCTTTGAGCAATCTACCTTTCAGAATTTTTCTACTGACAAAATTGGCAAAATCTTGTTCCTGTTCTTACTCTTCTCCTCTTTCTTCTCCACTCCACTCTTCATCCTCTCTTCCTCAATCTGTACTTGTTTTCCCTTTGCAGCTGATCTGGTCCTTTTGGCTAGAGAGGATTCAGCAGGTGCAGACTAGGAGGGCTTCTTTGCAGAATACCTATTTCTTTTTTATTTAGCAGTATGAATGTATGCTGTAGTAACTAATGCGGTCTTTGTTTTTGTTTTTATTTTTGTTTTTATTTGCCTTTTTTTCCATGCGTCGAGGGTCGATTGGAAACAACCTCTCTGCCTTCTCGGGTAGAGGTAAGGCCTGTCTACATATTACCCTCCCCAGACCTCACCTTGTGGGAATATACTGGGTTGTTGTTGTTATTGTTGTTGTTGAACTTCTTCAGTAGTACCTCTCTCTTGATGGACCAGGTCTCTCTCTTCCTCTTCCTCTTCTATAATAGCCTCATAACTTTCAACCATTTTTGTTTTTCCCTTTTCTTTCTTATTTTTCTTACTCTCCTCTAGTGCCTTTTGCAGTGCTGCTTCACTTTGCCTCACCCTACTTCTAGTGGCTCTAGCCCTAGGTGCATCAGACTTAGGTGATGAAACTTTGATTTTCTTGGTTGATTTGGACGCAACTGGGATCCTTTGTGAGGAAGCTTTGCATTTCTTGGGATCATAACTAGTTTCAACTTTCTTGAGCATATCAACTAAGGTCTCTTCCACAGATGAACCAGGTTCATCTATTTGTTCACTCAGATTTATCAGTCCCTCAACAACTTCACCTAATCCGCTTCCCCCTGACTTCAAGCCACCTTCTTCTCCACCACCGCATATAGCAAGAATCTCCCTTTTTGTTTTCTTTCTCCTCCTACTAGTCTCAGCCTCTTCAATATTTTGCACATCACCCAGAAGCACAAACCTACTATCTACCTTTTTAGCTATATCAGAAAATACATAACATGTGTCTACCTCTCTTGGGTTTTCTTGACTATTGTCATTGTCAGATGACCCAGGTTCTTCTCATTCACTGGCAGAAAAAACTTTCTCAGATTCAAAGCTTGAGTCACTTTCTGTGGTTGTCTCTTCCTTCCTTTGACTAGCATGTAATGTTTCGTTCAAGACTTCCCTCAAAGGACCAGATGCAAATATGTTTCTTGCTAACATTTTCTGGCAAGGAAATTTGGGTTTTCGCAATATTGTTTAGCTATTTTATTTATGTCTTCCGCTTTAAATTCATATTTATGTTGTTATTTAAATATTTAACGCTTGATGTTATGATTGATAATAAGGTTTTAAAATAAAGGAGTTAGGAGTTTATGATTTGTGGCTTGCCTAGCTTCTACGAGTAGGCGCCATCACGACCCCCGAGGGTGAAAAATCTAGGTCGTGATATCCCCTCCCCCTATGGAATGAGCACAATAAGGTGCTAATACCACCAATGAGAAGAAAAAAGAACTAATCAAGTAGTGCCAAAATGCAAGTTATATACTAATTTTTGTTCATACAAGTTATATGTTATCTCTTACAAAATTCAATCCTTCGAGGTTCGGAGGAAGTTCCATTGGTGGTGGCAGAAAAATAGCTTGTTTATTGTTGTTTCCATTGTTGGCGAAGCAGCATCCTAAGCAAGTTTAGCTAGTATTTCTTCGTTGGCTTCGTCTAACTTTGGTTATGATTCAGCAAGTCCAAAATTTCTTCTTTCTATACGATCCAATCTCTGAAAAGTAATGATTTTTCAAGCAATCCCTCATAGACTGTCTATGATCATCGATTAAAAGTCTTGCTTGACTGAAATCCCTCTCTGATTCCATTGTTGAAACTTGAATAGTTAAAATATCTTGGGTCATCCTTGAATGATCCTAAAAGTATTTTTCTTTGTCCTTCCACCATTGTAAGATATCAAAGGCGGCCGTCGGGATTCATTTCCTTAGGTCGTTGCGATAAATAAAATTCGAGCTCACTTAGTTGTGAAAAATCATTACTATAGGGTAAGAACATAACAGTTACCAATTTTATCAATTCTTCTTTATATTTTTTGGATCTTAATATAAAATATCACTGGTAACAGTGTTAATTTCTGGTTAATTTGATTTGAACCGATAGTAGTGTCAGCTTGACTAGGACTAAGTGCACTTTTCCCCTTGTCCAGAGCTTTCAGACGTTTATATTTGACATTATCTTTAGGGTATTTTTTTTATGTATCTAGACATAGATCACATCCCCAACCGCGATCCCACATATTTAAAAACTAACTCCATACCATAAGTTTTACACTTAGCCTTATTTTTTAAAAATGAGTTGAGTAAAAAAATGGCCAAACAAGAGATGTTTATTGCCGTTTGGTAGGTTCTCTAAAAAAAGTAGGGGCAGTAATGGGAGTATCAAATGGGTCATCATTTGGATTATTAGCGTTATCACCAATTGGGTCAACATTAGGAGCAGGGCTAGTGGGTTAAAAAAAATATCCAAACAAGAATTGTTTCCTATCGTTTGGTAGGTTTTCTAATAAAAATAGGGGCAGTAACGAGAGTATCAGATGGGTCATCATCTAGATTAGCAGCGTTATCACCAATTGGGTCAACATCACGAGCAGGACTAGTGGGTGTATCATCGTCCGGTTGAGTTTCATCAAGATCAATTTCACTTTCATCATTTTCATCAATAGTATTAAAATTATTAGAACAGAGAAAATTCAATAATTCATGGTTTAAAAATTCACCGGGTCAATATTAAGGCAAAATTCAGTATCGCAGAATTATAATAAACTATTATCAGTATCAAGAATAGTAGGTGTAGCACGACTATGGGGTCTGGTTCGGGGAGCCGGGGCAGATGATAAGGTGCAGCAGTACCACTAGATTCGCCAGTCTTGAATTTTCCCTTATTCTTACTTTTACCAAAAATATTTTTTAAGGAAGACATCTTAATTAATCAAGTAGTATAAATAAAACAAATAAAATTATAATATTAAGACTTAAGAGTTGAAAAGACTTTACTGAATTGATGAACAACTTGTTAAAATTTGATTATTGTTGAAGACTTCAATTAACCAACTTCATAATTTTTCACAAAATTGTAACAACCTCAATATTTTTTGACTATTTTTTGGAATAAAATTGGTATTGATTTTGATAGATTGATATTGTTTTTGTAAAAAAATAAAATAATAAGGGGGTATTTATTGTAGAAAATAGGAAAATTATAATAATAGTTTAGGGTTAAAAACTAGTTTGGGGAGTTAAATTGCTATTTTTTAAATATCCAACAGCTATTTTTAAACACCCAACGATTACTTTTTTCAAAAGTCAAATGACTCTTTTTTTAGAGCAAACTTCATTTGTAGCCCATCGGCCCAAACATATTTCACCCGGTAGCCCAAAAACTGTAATATACATTTTATAGCCCAAAAATAATTCTAATGGCTAGCCAAAAGTACTAAGGCTCAGATCTGTAAAGACGGATCGTGGAAAAGAGAGGCGACCACGCTATGGCTACAAAATCACCGATTCCACACATATCTTCTCCTTCAGGTCTCTCTCTACAAATTGCTTATCCTAGAGTTTGGTTCCCTCTCCCCCCCCCCCCCCTCTTTCTGTATACGTCTTCTGAATTCTTTCTGTGTAGTCCTCTTTTCTCCTGCTTTATTGAACCTGCTTCTATGCCAGATCTTCACTATTCATCCGCCTCCTCTATCTGAATGCTCTTCTGAACCTTGACTCTCCCAGCCCCTATCACTTTGCTCTGGAGAACTCCTGATGGTGCATGTGGGTAAACAAATATTTGTGGCTGATTTTTGCTGGTTTCGGGTATAATTTTCACAGAAAGATAGACAGAAAGAGAGATAGGCTATTGTTGATTGATGCTGAAGAAATAGTTGTGTACAGTAGTGCGTATTTTCAAGAATTCAAGGGCTGTTGATTTTATTTTAAAAGTGGAAAAGGAAAATTATTGGCTAAAGAGAGAGGCGCAGCCACTCTTTAAATAAAAATCCCAAGCTTTCTATTATTGCCTCATTTTTTTCTGGGCTAACTCTCAACTTTCTTTGCTAGGGAAATCCTTTGGGTTTCACCAAATATGGGTGTTGGGGTGACTCAACTACTCATGTTGTTGCTTCGATCTTCCTGTCTATTCTTCATCATTGTTACAAAAGCAAAATGTCGAACTATAGAAATTATAGAGATAATCTGAAAGACTCTTAAATGTTTCAAATGGTTCGTTTAAAAGAGAAACTCCTCTAGGTATACAAAAAGTTGAAATATCTACAATATAAATTGGTATTATACAAAATCTATACAAAATAGATTGTCACTATACAGCAAATATATAAAATAGATGTAACTATACAAAATATATACAAAATAGATGTAACTATACAAAATATATACAAAATAGAATGTTAATATACAAAAAATATACATAATTGATGTTACTATACAAAATATATACAAAAAAGACCGTCACTATACAAAAATACATGATACACCCCAAAATATTAGAAAATACACATTATACACAATTATTATACATTTTTTAGACAGATTATACATTCACGATACAAGTTATATTTGGAATACGCAAATATATACACTTTAGATACACAAGCACAGTTGAGATAGACTCAATGTACACCAATGATACACTATCGAACTTAGGATACAATATTTATACATTGCAAAAAACATATTCTCCATTGCGCTAGGTAGGGGTCGAACCTGCGACCATCTGCTTAGGAATCAGGCGCTCCACCCATTGAACTACAAGCATTTATGTTGTCATATTCTTTCTGTTCGGCTAGTATATGCAATATGTTTGGGCCGAAGGGCCATTTTTTGAAAGTGGATCAAAACATGGGCTCTTAAAATTTTGAGGGGCTATAGAGGGTAGTTTAAAAATATATTTGTTGTGCTCGTTGGGTAAATTTGGCCCTACAAGGGACCGGTCTGGTCCCGGTCTCTTGGCAGGCCAGATAGGCCCGCTCCAAACGATTTCTAGCTAAAATCGACTCATGAGACCGGCACGAGCCCACATCTAATGGGCCAAATAATTCAAGCATGTTTAGCCCACTTAGCCGGCCGGTTCCATCCGGGCCCGATCCGACCCAGTTGCCAGCCTTACTTGGCACATTTAAAGTCGTGCATCATATGCAGCTTAAGAAATCAACGTGGGGGCAATAAGTAAAGGAAATATATTTTGGGTAAGAAACCGATTAAAACGTAACTTTAGGGTATTACTCTTTTGTAATTGTTTCCGATTGTTGAGGTTCAGTTTTCTTTTAAGTATCAGTCAACATTTCCTGCAACACAAAAAGAAACTTGAGTCAGTTTTCTTTCCGATTGTTTCTCTGAATGCATAGGAAAAAGGCGCACAGTTATTTGTTGTGGGATAGCTGAATAGATTTATTATTCTTCCTAAAAGGTAACCTCTCACTCCTCCTCCAACCTCACACGCACTCTAGTACAATTATGTATGTTTCTGTTCGAATATGGGATGTTGTAAATGCTGGGTCCTTTTTTTCCAGCATTTTCTGAAATTGATTGGGTATTCTGCAATTTGAAGTAGAATTTTGATAGTGTTAGCGGTATTTTTCCTGCTAACAGTGTGAAAAAGTAAAACAGACTTTTGATGGTTTAATTGTAATTGCAAATGGATTTGGCCTCGAATTGCTTGCTCTGGAGCTGAATATATATATATATATATATATATATATATAGTTCAGCTTGTTATGAAATCCAAAAGGTTTTGGTGTAATCAAACTTATGATTTATCAAAGCAGATTAAATACAGAATGCAGAATAATCACTTCTGTTTCTTTGGATAACTAATTTTATTTCGTTAGTAAAATACTGATATATTGCCTTTTTCTTCTTCTTGAGCCGAGGATAATAGCCTCTTTACTCCCTTGGTAGGGTAAGGTCTGTGTACACACTACACTCCCCATAACCCACTAGTGTGATTTTACTGGATTGTCTTAAGGAAGGAAATGAAAAGATGCAAAAGGTGTTGATACGTCCTATCCACATAGAAATCTTACCCTCTTCCACACATTACCGGTGGATGCTACAACCTCTATCACTTTGGAGGCAGGGAAGAAAAGGATATTCACTATTGCCTTACCCTTATATCAGGCATTGGTTTGGCTACATGATGGATAAAGGTTTTGGCAAGGTTAAGAATGAATGTTACCTATAATCAGACCCAACCGTTGCCGTACTTGAGAAAGAAGAAACTATTACTCTTTTTTTCTTAAGGCTGGTACCAATTCCTTATTTGTTATCCTGACGTCCTATATGCAGGGTTGTATGAAAATCCCTTTGTAACTTCGTGGATTTTCATATTTTGTTCTGTAGTCTTTCAATTACCATATAGTTTCTATAATAAAGGCTTTAGGTTATCACTTGTGACATTTACAAAGGGTCAACCCCTCGGATTTTTACTCGTGAGCCACTTTTTTGGGTAATCTAAAGCTTTCTTTGTTACATGAAATGGTAACAGAGATTTCGTTCCAGAAATTTCTTTTTGGGTCATAATGACTTGTCTATCAAATATACAGACAAAAAAAGAAAAATACCTTCAAGAGTACTTTATCTAGTTTGATATTCTACTTATAGTTTGACACTATGATACAACAAAAACAATAGCAACGCCTTAGTCCCAAACAAGTCGGGGTGGCTATATAAATCCTCGCTAACCATATTTCTCCATTTAAGTTCAACTCATGTCCTGGGACGGAGTTAGCGTATGGTTTTTTGGCCAAACCCAATAACTTTGGTCCAAACCCTATATTTTGTCTTAAAAAGTCTATTAAATATGTACAAGTTATTAATCTAGAAAGCAGTAACTTAAGAAACTAGCATTCCAAACCCGTAAACTTCAATGCCTAGCTCCGCCTCTGCGCATTTCATCATCTTACAAAATAAAAATAGAAGCTTGACTCTTTGATAATGTGATACATATGTTGAGCCATGAGATGTCTGTGGTAGGTCTTCTACTATGAAAACTTTGAATAATATGTACACACAGAGGGATCCCCACAGATTCTTTCATGCCCTCTCCTCTCTTTTCATAATATCTTATCACTAAGTTGGTTTCTGATTGCTCTTCTTATATACTTTACAGTTCATGGCTTATAGAATGGATGCAATAATGCTGCAGTCTTTGCCGGCAGCCGAGAATGAAAGTATTGGACATTTGTTTGTAGTTTCAAGAGGTTCTGCTATCCTGGATTTCTCCAACAGACTAGAAGTAACTGAACAAATTTCAAAGTTTGGTGTAAAATGTACGCCACCTCTTAATATTAGGTAACATCAAACTGTTGGTTTTGATTCTTGGGATATCTACTTGATTTTATTTTGTCTGAAATTTAATTTCTTTCATGGTTTCAACTTTGCTACTCGAAACATTATCAGTTGCATTTCCAAATTGCAGTGAAAGCCTTTATAAATTATTTATGAATTAAACTAGTTATTCATGTATATCTTATGATGCAATTGTTGTTATTTCACATCAATAGAAGTAGCGGAAGAAAATTTTGCAAATCAATGCTCTTAATTCCAGAAGTATCAGTGCTCTTCCATTTCCCACTTCTTGGCCAAAAGATGGTGAAGGATATAGTCCTCTCCCTTTTCCTACTCACTTTTGCCACCGGTAGTCACTTCTTAAACTCTGTCTCTAGCTATGGTAGGCCTGGGGTTAAGTAGGTGAGTGAGTGTTTAGCAGTCAAATGAAGTGGGTGCACTAGAATTCAAATCCCAGCATAGACAAATAAAAAAAATTAGGTGATATTTTCCCATTTGCCTTAGATGTTCAGAGTTACCTGGTATTTGTGCTGGTGGGACATACCAGGTATTCAGTGGAATAGGCGAGTGTAAGCTTGCCCAGACACCAACCTTTATGGAAGAAAAATAACGTGAGGGGTGATCTTTGCACTGATCGTAGCAGTGTAAATCAACAGCCTAACAAAAATATTATTGGTTTCCGCTGCCCTATATATGTGTCGTTTTCTCGCTGCCCTATATTTTGTTTTAGTGCCTGGATATCGTGATTTTTGGGATTGCCTGGACAACACAATTGTTATACCTTGTTAAAGCTACAAGCTTGTGATTTTGCACTTCAAACTCTGCGCCCGTACACATATCTGTGCATTAGTTGGTCTTTCAGTAATATCAATCAACTACGACTTAATCCCACACTAAATCTTTATAGCCCTCATATTTTCAAAAAACGATATCTTCCTATCTGTCTTGGCATCTAACACGATGCTAGTAGGGGTGTGCATTCGATTTTGACCCTTATCGATAATTACTTATCGATTATCGATTTGTACATATGTTTATCGTTATCGATTCGATTATCAATTACACCAATAAGAAAATTTGCGGGATTACATGGAAAGTATATCGCTATAAACGTGCCTTACTAATATGGACAAAAAGAAGCTAAAATGACGAACACTATTTATAACAAAAAAATTATGTCAACAAGCACATGCAACAAAACTAAAGTAAGGGATCAAATGTATATCGTCAACACTCCAACGGTATAAAAAACCAAAACAAAATATATCATCACGGCTAATTCTATTTTTCATTAATTTGAACTTCATTCCCTTGATCTTTAAATATGATCATTCCTTAAATGTGATAGAGGAAAGAATAGGGTAAGGGACTTAGGGTAAATGAAAGGGTATAGATCAGGGAAAATGATATTGTATAGCCGCTTTCAAAATAGTAACGGAATATATATGCATTATGTATGTTATATTAATCTACACAAAGAGGTAATTACTCATTTTACAAGTGTCTACAGTTTAGCGTATGCATTCGATTTATCGATTCGATTTTGACCCTTATCGATTATCGATTTATATATATGCTTATCGTTATCGTTTCAATAAGGTTTCAATTTTTCGATTTCAATTTCGATAATAAACAATCGATTCGATTTATCGATAAACCGATTCGAATGCTCACAGATGCTAGTGTTTGTGTCTGCTAGTTAAGATATCTAATTCTTTTTATGCTCTAAAAGTCTGTTTAAAGTTTAGCCTGTACTAGGGATGAATGAGTCCTCTACCAACATATGAAGGCTTACTTAAATAAGAAGTATGGCTTTGCTTTTCTCCAATTAAAGTTAAATTGCTTTCTCTGAAACAATGTCAATAACATGTTGGAATTGTATGCTCTAGAAATTGAGTTTTAAATCATAAGGGGAAAATTATTTATCTATTAACCTTCGATTTGTAAAAACAGGTCGCAGACAAGAAGACGTAGATCAAGAATAGCATTTGCTTTGGATACAGGCAGAATCCCCAGTAGTGATGATCAAGATGGCCTCAATGGTGATGGCCGTGATTTAGGTGGAACTCGTTTGGGGAGGATAGTTGGTGGTGGAGGCAGGCAGCTCTTGGAGAAGCTCAATTCGGCTCGGAAAAATTTTCCGATGAAAGTATTTCTGCTTCTCTTAGGTTTTTATACGGCAAATGCCTTGGCGACGATCCTAGGTCAGACTGGTGATTGGGATGTACTAGTAGCAGGAGTCGTTGTAGCTGCAATTGAGGGAATCGGAATGCTGATGTATAAAAAGCCACCGTCTCTGCCTTCCAGGAGGTTGCAGTCTCTGGTTTCGATGGTTAACTACTGGAAAGCTGGTGTTATTCTAGGTCTATTTGTTGACGCTTTCAAATTAGGAAGTTGATTTTCTCTCTAGCAACCTTGAATTCTTTTGTCCAAAATGATTGTCCACTCAATTACATCATTCCATGTATGTATCATACATTAGACTGCTCTCAATGTACTTGTGTTAGAGCTGAGGTGCTTCTATTTCGAGGGCACATGTATATTAACAAATTGTTGTCCAATTCACTTGAGTTTACCTTTCTTTTATATCTTGTGTCAGTACTGTTGCAATCCATATTTGTTTATTAATCTGAAGCTGTTTATATGTTCCGAGATTTACATCTATGAATTGAAAGATCCGAATGCTTCTTGCTAATCAGGTGCTATCATCGTATTATAATGATTATTCCGAGGTCAGAGCAGACATATACATTTTATAGCAAATTTTCACATTCTTGCTGAGTAAGACTCTGGCTAGGTGCCATATGCTGACGAGGAGATGCTAAAACTGTGTATTGGTGTCAATTTCCATCAATGAAAATTGATAAATTAATTTGTAGTATAAACTGAAGGTGGAGTTAGATATGAAATTGGAGACTGAACTAGAGTTAATTGATGCTATTAAAAGAGTTCTGAGTTTATGTATAAGAATACTGATGTTCTTTAGCAAACTAACTTGATGGTGTGTATCTCTTGAGAGTATTGTGTACAGGGACTCCCCTGTTATAAATGGATGGTCGTTATTTGAGAACAATGGGAAAATCAAGAGGGACTAGTGAAGGGTAAATTTTACAAATGGTTATGTTTTCACTAAAATCATATAATTTTCTTTTCTCACATAAAAATTATAAAACTTTCACTACTTTACTCACAAAATACATTCTCCGGTTGTTTCTTTTAGTATTCTGCCATTTTTTTTCTTTTTTGCCAAAATTCAACACCTTTTTGTCAATCCTAATTTCAACAGGTTTTTTTCAATCTTAGGGCACATTGGCCCTTGGTATCTCTCAATCCACTCTTTTTTTTTAACAACCTCCTCCAGCATTGTTATTATGGCCTTGTCCCTAAGCATCAAGTATATATCTAAAAAAAATAGAGATAATGCATAAATACCCCATTAAACTTGTCTGAAAAAATCATTTACACACCTTAACTTTACGGGCGACCTATGTCCCCACTATTCTTGTTTGAAGTGAATTTTATACACCATTGGTAACTCATAATCAGTCTTCTGGTGGGCATGTGTAGTACATGCGCCACATGTCAAAACAGCTTTATTTTTTCCAGTAAATAGTTATACATTTACTTGCCTTTTTCTCATTTTCACTTTTCTCAACATCCAAAGTCTCGCACCCGCATCAGTTTTATTTCTTCTGGGACATAAAAGGAAAAGAAATTCACCATTCGAAACACATTTTTAAAAAAAAAAAAAAAAAAAAAATTCATTCATCTTAGTTGGATAAAGAAAATTCACAACCATACATTATAGTAATATAAGAAACAGATAACTTAAGAACATAACTAACAATATTAAGGCTCAAAAGACTAGATTAAAAAACATAAATATAATACTCTACTTGTGTTAAAAAAAAATTAATGCAAGAGGAACCACATAAAAGATAAGAAGAGAGAAGAGCAAATCAAGGTAGTTGACAAAGTGAGCCGAAACGCAGCTCCAACATCCATTCCAGGAGCCGGGGCCGGAGCAAAATCGCCTTCTTGAGCTGTCATTTTAGTAGCTGCTAAATAAATTAGAGTGAAAATGGTGAACATGGTAAGTTTTAAAATTCTTACTGTTGCCATTCCCCTGATTTATGTGATGTAATAAACAGAGAAATTAAGAAACAGAGAATAGAGCTTAGCCTCTGAAGAACCCTTTGACAGTGAAAAACCCTTTCAAAAATTGCCGGCTGAGAAATTGATTGGATAACCCTTTGACAGTGAAGAACAAAGATTTCTGCGGCACTGCTCTTTTGAGGGCTTTTATTTTTTGTTGGAATGACAAAAGAGTTCCTGGTATTAAAAGGAAGATGATGTTTTTAGGAAGGGTATTTAAGGAAAAGTAAAGTTGTATGCAATGTCTTCACTCTTACACCCGAGTTTGGGAGAGTGAAATTACTGCCTTTGCCACATTACCATTTAGGGTGTATAAAATTCACTTCAAACAAGAATAGGGGGGACATAGGTCGCCCGTAAAGTTAAGGTGTGTAAATGACTTTTTTCGGACAAGTTTAATGATGTATTTATGTATTATCTCATAAACATATGTATAAGTTAGTATATTATTAAAAATAAAAATGCATAAGGAAATGAAAATTCTTAATTACCTGTTGAAACTTTCACATAAATTGTTCAACAACATGTCACATTTAGTATGACATTTAAATAATGCTCGAATCCAAGTATTGAATGGCCTCTTAGGGTATTGAAACTAGGGCATATAACCATTCTCAAATAGAGATTCAGCATATATAATAGTTATGTCAAAATTACAATGTGTCCGGGTGTCATATCTACGTGCGAAAAAAATCAACCACTCTAAAAGGTATGACACACTCAACTTTATTTTGGACAATAAATCTGATCAATGCTGGTGATATTTAGAAATCAATTTAAGAAATATTCCCAATAAACTAAGAATCTCTCCGTCTCACGCATATATTGCTGCCTCTACTTAGGACTAACTTATAAGAAATAAGTTCAAGGAGTAGGAGAAGCAAGAACATTCATTGATACTAGATATTTTAATAGGAAAAGAACAATTTATACCCATCTAAGGACTACACGTGTAAAATGGCAAGTTGTATAATAAGTCAAAAATTGCATAACTGGCAATTTTACTAGCACCAGATTTAAGGCCTAATATCAATATTTATGAATATTCTGGAACAAATGGATGTTCATTGTATTATAATTATGCGCAAACACTTTGCACCATGTTAATTCTAGAAAATCAAGGAAAGAAAGCACTATTCAACTTTAAATTAGAAGTAATGAAAATTTGCATAACTTTGCATTTTCACAACATTCCAAATTTAACCTGAAAACAATAAATTCTGAGAATTGAAAGAAAAGAAAAGCTAAATATGGAAACTGAATTTCGGTAAAAAAAAATGGCAGAATACTAAAAAACAACTGGAGAGTGTCTTTGCCGATCACTAAGATTTTTTTGAGTAAAATAGTGAAAGTTTTATGATTTTTATGTGAAAAAAGAAAAGTATATGATTTTAGTGAAAACATGTTATGACCAATCTGTGAAATTTAGCCGAGTAATGAATACTATACTACAGCCGAATGTGACCTCATTTACTACAAGGGGAAAATCAAGAGTCAAGTATTGCCCAAGGGGCGAACAAGGGGAAAATCACCCCTCATTTACCTTACAAGGGGAATGCCTCCAAAACAGGACTAGGGACTAATGAATACCCTAATGAACTCAATGAGAAAGTAATCAAGTGTAAATCTTGGAATCTAACAATCAAAATTCATTTGACACAAAAATGGTTCATATTAATGTAAGCGGGGTGAAAAAAACCAATGTGTTTCGAAATGCTCAATACTTAGGACACCGGCATAAAGGCAAGAAAATATGAAGAAACAAACAAACATATGAGTTCTTTCAAAACTCTCCATTGTCTAAAAACTTGTAAGCCAAAGATTGACGCTCTATATCTTCAGAGGTCTTGCACGCTCAAACCTAAAGATAAAAAAAATAAATCTGTTAAGTTCATGAAAATCATGTACACAAATAAAATGTATCATAAATTGCAAGTACAGTGACTTGCCAAATAGCAGAAGGCAGAGACATAGAGCGTTGTGTAGAGAATATCAAAATAAATAGCACAATGTTAGCATGTCAGCAAATACGCACCTGGAGGAAGTGATTGCTTCAATTTGTCAGCCTTCTCAAAGTCGGACACACAAAGTGTGTAAAGGTACTTGGAGCAGCGAACCTTGAACTTGACCATATCCTTGTTCTTCTTTATCTTGACTGACCGTGCATCCTTCCTTCTAGCTGTGAGAAGGAAATCCTTGATCTCGTGGATTTGCTTCGGCTGGTATTAAAATGTTTGGTTAAACTTTCACATTTGTAGAGCAGATTAAAAGACGAGACAGAAAAAAGAAGCTCTCAGTAGGAACCAAGACATAATCTCATCTAACCAAAGCATTTGTTAAACCAATCAATTGAGTTGAAACAACAGAACAAAAATAACGAATCACATCAATCTAGTTATGAACTATCATCAGTTTGCTTTCATCCAACTCAAGGGTGCAAGAAGCTACCAGGTAAACCAATTTGTTTGTCAATTTTCCAGCAAACAATATAAACACAGACTTGTTTTGTAAATATACATGCTATAAGAGAAGTGAAAAAGACCAAGGGACCTAATATTATTACCTGAACCTGAATGCATAAACAAAGTAATAACCATCAACCAGTTAAAAGAGTAATATTAATGAGTTAGTGTTTAACAAAGATATTTTTTGGTTTACTATCTTTGATAATAAAGAAAGTCCGGAAGGGCAGCCCTTGAGCAGCGGCAAAGTTGTTTCCATGTGACCTATGGTTCGGGCAGTGGAATCATCCATTGCATCGAAGTAGGCTGCCTACGTCACAACACCTCATAGGGTGAGGAGGCCCTTTCCCAGACCCAGGGGTTAAAACAGGGTGTTTGTGAAGGCAGAACAAAAACCTGTATTTGTGAAGGCAAAAAAAAAAGGGCCACTTCCCCCATTCATCAATTACTTAAAACTATCAGCAAAATGAAAGGAACATGCTATCTCGAGAACCATCCCAAATAGCACAATGTTCTCTTAGAAGGTAACATAATTACTGCTAGCGAAAGGAGAAAAGAAATTTAAAAATAAAAAATTAATATCTCGCAGTCTGGCAATTTCCTAAGGTTTACGTCCAATTAATTAGTAAATTCCAACTCTGGCCCAATTTTGGCCTAACTTTGCCGAATCATACTAAACCAGACAATCAACCTATTCAATTAGCAACTGAAAAATGCTACAGATGAGCGCTCTTCTAAAAAACGAAAATGGAATCGATACAAAAAAAATTAAAAAAATAGGAGTATGACATTATCAAAATTGAACCGTAAAAAAACAAGGTAAGTAAATATCCAGAAAGCTTGGGGAAAAACGTACCATGTTTGGGGCTTTTATGGGGAGGATACCAAGTTCTAGCGCCGCTGTTGCCTGCAAGAGGAAGACGTAATAATGGTGGTGTTATAAAAAGGGTGCCTAAAACCCTAATGGCAGATTTCCAATTTTGTCCCCACGGTGATGTTCCAAAATTGCCCTCCTCGCTCCCTTCTCTGCCCTCTTTCGCCTTAGAAATATTTTACAGTAACTTTTCAATAAACAAAATTTTTGTTCATGTAATTTTTTTCCTTTTTTCCGAGACTTATCTTCAAAACATTTGTTTCGTTACATATTTTAACTGAATTTTTTAAGATGATTTTTCAAAATTTTTGATAATTTCCAAATTTGAAAAGCGACTTTACCTTCTTTTATTTAAGTTTATGATGTTTTTCCTTTTTTTAAAATTGTATTTACTTTACCAAGTGAAATTCATGTCCAAATACAACAACAACCAAAAAAATAATAAGTAGGTTTGAGAAGGATAGCTTATACACAAAGGTTATTTTCGATAAAGAATCACTGGCAATAAGTGGTAATAACAACAAGGTATCAAGAAAACTAAAATGAAAGAATGCAATCAAATATAGTAGATAATACCAGCAATCCAAGAATAAACAGATAAAATGCTAACATTACTACTACCGATCTTAGAAGAAAATTGGAAACTCGTGGTTGCTACTAACCACCCATCCTAATTGTTGACTTTCGCACCCTTCTATCAAGGGTCGTGTCCTCTAACCTACAATTGTGCCATATCTCGTCTAATCACATCTGGCTTACCTCTTCCCTTCCTCATACCCACCAAGGCCAACCTCTCATACCAACTATATGTTGCATATGTGTCCAAACCATTCCAGCCTCATCTCCCGCATCTTATCCTCCAACGAGCCACTCCTACCTTTTTTCGAATAATTTCATTCTTAATCTTATCTAACTTGGTGTACCTGCACATACATCTCAAGTACTTTTGTTTTTAATACAGGAGTTCTTGACTAGACAACAGTCCATCTTATACAATAATATCCGTCTAATCACCATTTTGTAGAAGAAATGCATATCCAATATAAATTTAAAATTTAAAATACTTTTACTTCAAAATTATTTTTTTCATATCCCATATTTGTTTGTCCCAAACCTACTTATAGTGTTAATTTTAAGCCACAAAATGTTTAACTCGTCCAATTTATCCTACACTAAACGAGTTAGATTAGTCATGTATTCCTTTTAAAATGCATATTAATCGAGTCAAATCCATAGTAATTGTTGCAATCAATTTGGATTACATTACTGGTCAAATCATCAGTCAATAAGGGGATATTTTCAACCAAAACATAAAAAATAAAAATGAATAATTATACATGTAAGATAAAAGTTTATCAGAAATTGAAGTATTGGCACGTCTTTTATTGCATAAAACGCAGAAATTGGATAACAAAATTAGAAACAAACATATAGATAACAAATCAAGCTGTCAATTGTTCTAAAATACTCTGCTTGTCACCTCAACCAAATTTTTCTATATAAGTCTATAGATTATATTATACTATTAACTTATTTTTTTATGCAAATCATGATTCTTTAAGCAGGTCTTATACTCAATTTTCAAATAAGAATTTTACAATTTAATTACCTGAAAAGAAATTACAAGATATACGCGACGATATATATTGTTATCTGCCCCAAAATAGTAGTGACTATTGACCATCAAAATTTAACACTCACTTTATTTACAGTTGCCAAGACAACGTAAATCTTTACAGCAAAAAATGGCAGAACAGCCATGGCCCTCTCTCTTCATGCAAATACTTACAGTGGTATTTACATTAAGAAAGGTAGAGTCTTATTCAGGCAGAAGCATTAATCGGAATGCTGCTTATTTACAACTAAAACTATTATCAGCTTCCCATAAAAGCAAATGCCGAAAAAAGATCAATTTAGAAGTCAAGACACCACCATGCTTGTCAGCTGTACACAATAAGTAGTAACTTCAATTCTTCAAAACTGGATTGCCTCGAGAAGAATTCATCGATAAAGCTATGTGTTTCTCTGGAAAAGACAACATAAATACATAATGAAGAGTTGTGAGAAGCAGCTTGAAGAATGTGTGCCATAAGGCACTTATTGTAAGAATATTCGGAGAGTTTCGACAAACAAGGCTACTGACCTCCTGTTGCTATGAGCTTCTCAACACGAGATACGATATGTTTGCCATAAGTGTACTTCTTAAGAGCATTAAGGTGTACTTTAATGCGAGAAAGAATTAATTCACGGCTTTGATCATCACACGTCTCAAGAACCTTCTGCACAACATAGTTTCCAAATGGATCCTTCATCATAGCCTACATTTCAACAATTGAAGTGATCAAGGGTAAAACTAGACTGAATGAATCCAATGAGAAATATATGCACAAAAGAAAAGGGAAAGGGAAAAGAATAACTAAAAAACCTACATATTCAGCTGTAACATTCTTCTCCGATTGTAAAACTATGATGACATGAAAAAACATGTTTACAATTGTTAGTCTCTTTATTTTTTTTCTTCCTCACAGGTGAAAACAAAGTTCCTATTCAGAACAAACATTTTTAACCGAATGGACATTATGTAAAAGCTATCTCGAGAAAGGATGTTAGGACTTAATAACTAACAGAGGTATGAACTTAAACTAGAGGGCAGGAAAAATGCCCACTAAAAAAAAACAGATGAAAGGTGGAGAAGTTCCGAAATGATCTACTTAGTACAGCCCCTGGGAGCAAAACACAAGGAATCTGAATAACATCCATTAAAAATATAGAATATTCACACACCTGTAGAGGCTCATTTTCATCAGTCAAACCAAGCATTTCATTCACCAGGATCTGGCGTTCCTCTGGACTCGCAAATACCAAACACTTCTCGACAACATTAGAAGCAAATTTATGTATACTCATCTTCACAATTTGTCCAGTAAGCTTGGTTATTATAGTAGACCTCTCATGTGGTTTACCACGTTGCAGCACATGCTAATCAAGAGGAAAGATGAACTTCACGACCCAATATGGAAGAATAATTTATAATACAGAAAGCAAAAAAATATTTCATGGTATCTACTTCAGAATTTGAATATTACTGAAAAAGTGAAAACTCATACCCTGGTGAAATTACGTAACCATAATCACTTAGCAGCAAATAGAAGTTGACACATATATTTTTAGAAATATATGCGGACAGAAATCTAAAGCAATATCCACAGAAGAATCCTATATGCAACAGGAAAGTGCCATGTCTTGTAGTAACCATGTCCTCAGTATATATGAGTTTGAAGACATCCATGGCTAGAGTGCAGATTGTCAGAGAAAATCATTGGTATTGTTTCCAGATTTAGTTTACTTTTCTAGTCCTTGTCCCTCCCATGAATCGGAGATCATTTAATTGACATGGAAAACTGTTTCCTAAAAAAACAGAAAATTGAAACCTGAAGTTAGGACTTTACAGGGTTATTGCAGGAAAACAGTACAAAGGAATTCTCCAACCCTCAGGGTAATCAGAAACTGGGCAGGCCCCAGAATTTCCAGTGCACATAAGTAGATACTACCTCTAACTTGCCTCACTTCTGTTTCTGAGAATTATTTGCTCGTTCTCTTTGCATATATCTTAAAAGAGAAGTATAGAACGTAAAGGAAGAGACGGGATCACGAAAGATGTGTGAATAAAGCTGTCATCAACTGCAAACTATTACTTCACACCCTATTCTCCTTCTGTGGGTCACTAAAGAAATCTATGAGCACCAGGGAGATATTTTAAGTTCACACGTAAACATCTATCGGGCTTCTTACAAAAAGATAAGCAGCAGACAGGAAACAACTAGAACAAATAAAAAGGCTCCGCATAACAATATCTATAAAAGAACTGATTTAGTGGGTGCAGATGTCAAGCTATGATTGCGTATCAGAAAGAAAATCTCTATAGTTAAGTCAGTACCTGAACAACATAGTTCCCGTACTGATCCAGCACTAGAGTACATACAGCCTGCAGTATTTCATTCATGATAATCTGTTGCGTCGCCAGGTCATCACAGTGCTCAAGGATTCTCTGACAACAGATAGACAGAAAGTGATCAAAGGGACTGTTATATCAAATCAAATTACCAAGAAAATAAATTATCCAAACCTGAATTACACGGCAGCCATAGGGATGAGTAGATAGAGACACAACATGCCCAAAGAAGGATGCTGTAATAAAGCGGATTTGGTCTTGCGGAACACATTCTATGCACTTCTGGATAACATGATTACCATTCTGATCACGTACACATTTCATTACAGAGCCATCTAACTCTGTAACCATTTGACTTTGCAGTTCCACATCGGTGACCTCCAAAGCCTATGATCATCACACAACGTATTAAATGGGACAAAGGAATGAAATATTAGGCAGTGGTTTAATATTCTATCTCGTCTCTTTATGTTAATTCAACATCATATACAATAAAATATTTTCATATGCTCATCAAAAAGCAAAATATCTCTGTCTCTCTTGTCCTCCTTTAACCCCATTTTCGTCCACCTCCACACTTATTCCTTGTCACACTCTTCGAATGATTTCACAATCAGATTTTGGTTAATCCTTTTGTGTACAGATTCTAAAATGTTCGCTGATATCTGAACTTTAATTTAAGGGTTGATTCTCAAATCTGAGGAAGTGCAAGCAAGAAGTTCAGAGAATAGTCCATTTCGAAACATAGCCAGAAGTAACCAACCCTGATCTATCATACAAGAAAAGGCGGGAAGGGATATGTGGCTTAACCCTTCTTTTCTTCCTCGAATAAATGCTAAAGAGTTTGTCCATTCAAGTAGAAGTGCGTAAGCACCACTTCAAAGGGGAAAAAAGCTACAGAGAAGTTATTTTTATTCCTTTTCATGGTTTTAGCACAAACCAAGTTGGCCATTGTATCTGCTGCATTTAATTCAAAGCATGGATAAAAAGTGCATTTGTATGCCATCTTTCTGAACAAATAGACAGATTAAGAATTATGATAACACACTTCACTATGCAATGCATGTGACATGACCCTATGCAAATACATTTGCTGACAGTAAATGAAGCTGTTTTAATAGAGGAAAGCATAAGGATCAACCTTCTGAATTACTCTGCAACCATACATATGTAGACTCAGAGGCAAAACGTGACCAATAAGTTGGCTTGCTAATTCCTTTCTTTGACTCTCTGTGCCATTCTCAAGAAACTGTATAATGATCAAACAATTTCATCATCAACATAACATTCGTCTAGATCATTATAAAATTATGACATTACATACCTTTTGTATAACATAATTGCCAAAGACATCAGTCATTAGACCATGAGCATGAGAAATAATTTCCGGGAATATCTTCATCTTTTCTTCGACACTGGCAGTTTCCAGCTTCTGTTGAATAAATCGACTCCCGTGCTGATCAGTACTGAGTAAGAGTAGATAAATTAGAGGAATACAAATGACAAGCAATAGAGTGCCTAGAATGCAGAGATTATGCCAAACCTGAATTCTACAACATGATTAACAACATCCATAAGTTCCAAGGACCTATTCTTGTTCTTGAGATCATCGAGTAGAGACGGTGCAGACCTTCCATCCATGTCAGCAACAATCTTTGAATGCCATGAAAAAGCAGCTTCTTCAATTGAATTACTTAAGACAGAAGGAATCTGGCTGAGCGGAGCATTCTGGTACATATGACTTCTAGATCCAACTGTCAATTGTGAAAAATTTGCCATCTTATTCCCTTGACATGGTATACCAGTGCCAAAAGCATGATTCCCATAATAACAATCACTTAAGCAGCAATAATTTGATTGAAGGGATGATTGAAGTTGTTGCTCCTCTTGGGCAAGCAATGTCTCAAGATACAATTTTTCAAGATCATTGCTTTCAATCCTCGAATGCCGACCATTCCCCCTGACAACATTTAAACTAGAACCTGAAAGATTTTGAACAATTTCAGCAAGAAAAGCACTAGTGATTAAAAAAAAAAAAAAAAAAAAAAAAAACTCATTAATTGATTCAAAATCCTTACCTAGATTGCTATTCAATGCCTCCATCTTCTGCTTATATACATATCCACCAGGTACGTATCCAGTACAATCAACTTGCTGCAGGGCTTTAGAATCTTTTTGACTTGCAAACTCAGAAGAATTCAGCTGGGACTGAAGAATGTTAGAAGAAGGCTCCCTAAGGGAATTCATATGTTCATTAAGGTCAAAGGTAGAAGCAGCAAGGTCATTTACAACTCTTTTATTCCTTGCAATACCAGAAAAATTGGTCATAGCAGCCAATTTTTCAGCTTCAGACTTTTCAGTTAACTGTTGCTGCAAACTCTGACTGTGACAATTTGGCACGTTCCTTTGAAGCGGCAGGTTATCATCGCAGTGAAGTTTTAAGCCGGAGAATGAGACAGTAGCATTAGCAACTGTACTCATCCCAGATGAAAGACCATTAAGTCCCTTTGAGCTAGGAATACTTCTTCTCAAAGATGGATCGATCGAAGCTGCAAAAGAATTAGGGCTATATGGCTTGGGATTCTGAACTTTTTTAACTCCAGAAAAGCCAGGGGGAGCTTTGACAGTATGTGATGCCTCTGCAGATTCTGTGGTTACTGAATGTGCTAGATGATTTGATGGGGATGCACTTCGGTCAAGTCCTTCCTGAGTAACGAAAATCTCATTTAGTTTAGAAGTTTCAGAAAATATCAAGAGAGGGATGTAAGATGCTCATAGCGTCCATTTAACTTTTATTGTTTGATATCTCTTTTTTATGAATGTTCATATCTTTGAATACAATGATCACAAGTGCCTAGTGTAGTTAATTGCATCACAGCAGATACTTACACTGGGACCGCTTTCTTTTTAATGCTTTTCAGCAGATAAACAGATTTCCCGAAACATTGCGATTTCAAAATGGCATCTATCATCTTATGCTCTTCACTGTGTTTTATGACTGATAATTTAAGAATAATTAATCATGAAAAGAATTTTTATTTGACTATTACACTTGAGCAAAGCAAATGCAAAAAGAATATTGCTCCCTTCGTCCCAATTTATGTGTCATTTTTTCCTTTTTAGTTAGTCCCAGAAAGAATGTCAGCTTTCCTAATTTAAAAATAATTTATCTTTAGAATTTCTACTTTACCCTTAATGAATTGATTTAGGGCAACACAAATATCTATAGTTTGTTTTAGACCACAAACTCCAAAAATCTTCTTTAGTTTCTTAAACTATGTTCCGAGTTAAACACCGCCACGAGGGAGGAGGAAGTAATATATAACACAAGTACACATTAAGAGAAGCAAAATATCAGCAACACTATTCATTTGAATGAACATAAAGAGACTACCAGAGCAATGATAAAGCAGGTAGGGATGAAGTACATAATCCAGCAGAAGACAAAAGAAATCACCTGAACTATGTCTGCGAAACTCTTTCTCCTAACACCAAAACCAGGGCTTAGTTCTCCCGTCAAGCTAGCAGTATTCCTCAACATTATCAATTCATCTTCTGCCCGACCAGGCTGCATTGTGAACAAGGATGAACTACCACCTTCATCCGTCAAATTCTTTCTCCTCCATCCCTCAGCTCCACCTAATGCACTTCCACCCGCTTGAACCCTCTGAGCAACTCTCCAATCCTCTCGAGACAACAATGGCGGGGGCAATCTTGGATTAACATTCTCGTGTGAATAATAATACGATAAATATGCCAAGTGTGATCGCATTTCATCTTCTGTAAAGATTGCATTACTACTATTGCCGTTATCACTAAACTGTTGAAAATTGGGATTTCTAAACAAACCTCCAATTGAACTCAATGCTCCTTCTACAGTAGGTGGAGCACTGCCACTTCTATTAATTATGTTCAAATCTCCACTCTCCCTTACGCCGCCAAAATTACGGCCATGTTGCTGTCTTAGTCGCAATAACTGAAGCTCATTCTCCATACTATTCTTCCCCTCTAAATTCCCATTTGAATTTGGTCCTACCATCTTGTTTTCACATTAAACTGTAGGATAATATTATCTTCCCCACTCCTTGTCACTAACTCTATTCACCCACAAAGAAAAATCGTCAAAAATTAAAATTATGAACAGAATCATATCAATGGTAGTACAGAATTACATTCCAATAAATCAATTACAACAGAAAATTGAAAAGAAGAAAAAAGTTCCTTTTACTATGAATCTACATAAAAGAGCGACAATTTTTACAATGGTATTTCGCACCCAAATTGATTTAATTTCAAAGAAAAAGAAATCAATAACAGGCTCTACCAACATTATAATCACATTATATAATGGCATTAAACACAATGCCGACAAGTAAAAATGATCACATATGCTTAACTTTGAAAAATCAGATGTAATCCAAGAAAGTCATAGATTATCTGAAATTATAAAGAATATTGTTTTAATTATTTGGGGCTGAGACAAAAATTACTCACCGGAGAGGGAAGGGGGAAGGGAAGCAAGTAATGTGATGCGTTTTGAGCTAGCGACGTAAAGGCTGTGGCCTGTGTGTATATATATTATGGGAAGGAAGAAAAACGAATATTTATAGAAACGCTAATTATGATTAATTAAGGTTGTTGGATTAAGATTTAGGAAAATTTTATGACGGTGTTACCTTTTACGTGCATGGGGGTGGGGGCTTTTTTTTATGTTGCTGTAAAGAAATATACTAATTGTGAAAAACGTGATGATATTAATAATAAAATAATTAATCACGTGTGAAAAATAAAGACTTTTTCAGAAGGACGAGAGAATTTTGGAAAGAAATTCTCCTACAAAGTAGTTCTCTAGTTAAGGAATCTTTTCTGATTTGCAACTTTTCCGTAAATTCAAATAAGGTAATAGCCAAAAAGTTCTTTTGTCACATGGTAAAAATGCATCACGGAGCTCTCCTTCCTAAGAAGAAACCATTGTCTATCTTTGTAAACTCGATGGTAACTCGTAATCAACCACCAATGGAGAAATCATCGCAAGAAATAACTTCACCACCGTCAGTCTCAATTGCAGATCCAGCAACAAATGGAGGCACTACATGTAAATTTGGATCTCCATCGACAAATCCTGGTATCTCTAAGAGGCTAGATATAAGTACCCTAGTGATAATTGGTCAACAACAACAACCCAGTATAGACAGGTCTTACCTCTATCCGAGAGGGCAGAGAAGTTGTTTCCAATCGACCCTCGGCGCAATAAAGAGAATTGGCCAATTAGCAAATTTCAACCAAGCTCAAAATCAAGTAATTATCCAAGGTCCATCGAAGAAATCAGCAGTGAAAGAGGTGGCGATAACAAATGAGGCTACTAGACCTAAAGCTCCATGGACAACTCTATTTCAGAAGAATAATTTGCCACCATTTGTATGTCACTACCCTATATTTCACCACAAATTGTTGATGGTCAACCTATGGTTCAATTAGATAACTTAGAGGTAGAAGAGTATTTAACCAAAATATTGAACTTCGATTAAAGCTAGAAAATAATAGAGAAATCGGGTTACTGATAATCAAGAGACCGAAAAAATGTGGTAGGCTTTCAATAATTAGAATAGACGGTAAAAAAGATTGTATTTCCGTGATTGTTGTGTGTTACAATGGGTATAACTTCCTCCTTTTATAGCTGACTCTAGATGGAGGAATAAAACGTAAGTTTTAATGAGCAATAAATGACATTAAATAGGTCGTTACACAATCATTTTCAATAAATGTTGATCCTTTAACGTATAGGATATTTAATGATTGAGTTTAGACTCCTTTCTGCCTTCAGACCCATGCTCCAAATGCTTTTTGACCCGTTGCTTCTAGATGTTTTGAAAAGATACGGTGCTCGTATCTACTCCCTTTGTCTTCTGAAATCCTTTGTCTCTCAAATCATGTTCTAGCCCGCTCCAAATAGGCGCGGGTTTTGCAGTCGTATTGCGTCCCGTGTCTATTTTATCCTCTTGTGTCTTTCGTTCACCTTCCTTCAGAATACTAACCTTGCGCATATTCCACGTGTCTTGTCACGTCATAAAATATTTTCCCCAATACAGTTAGTCCCCCCACTTTCCATTTGTTTATCATTTAAATATATGGGAAGTGGATGCTTAAAAAAGGGGAATTTTTGTCACAATAAATGCTATGTCAGTGTTGATGCTTCAGTTGTCTCTTCCATTTAATGCTCCATATACGTGTCACTTCTCCATTAGTTGTGCGAGTTTGCAGCCTTTTCTTTGCTTTACTCTCGAAGTGATGGTTACCTTTATTATAGGCATTTCGTCATTACTTTTCCTGGTTTACCGATCGCTTTTCGTATATTCCTGCGATTTCTTCTTCTTTATCCTTTTCACTATGTAACTCTTTACTTCTTCCTTCTACTCTTCTTTTGTAAAAACGTGTTGAGCCATGGCATCTTCTAACCCTAGAAAAGTTCCAATCTTTGACCAATTCCCCAATGCTCCCGCAAGCCATCAAAGGGGCGGATCTAGTGCTCCTCGTGGCATGAAGTCAATACGGGGCAGCGTATCTGGTTCTGCTATCCTTTCTAGCACTTCTTCCAGGGGATCTTCATCTAACAAACCCTCTTCCTATGGAAAAGAATCTGCGGAACCTCTTCATGAACCGACGGTAGACGAAATTGTACCATCAGACTTGTCCTTTGAGCATGATAAGGAGGTTCTTTGCGAGCGAATGCTCAAGTTAGAGAAGGTTGATAATTACCCCTCTATAATTACTGAACCAATGATTCCTTTAATTCGGGAGGATTGTCATTGGAGAGCTAGTACCTCCATAGTTATTCCCAACCCTAACCAGAGTATTTCTTTTTACAACCCTGGTTTTTCTTGTGTTTATACTTATCCCTTTACTCTGGGATTTTCTCCTGTTATTGACCCAGTGATTCTTGAATTTTGTCGCTTCTTCAAGATCTGTTTAGCCCAAGTCGGTCCTCTGGTTTGGAGAGCAGTAGCATGCTTAAAGTTTATTTCAAGTAAGGCAGGTGTAAATTTTACCTTTCCTCACTTGATTCACCTTTACCACCCCAAACTTTTCCGCAACGGAGTCTTTTCATTGTCTGCTAGAGGAAAGAGGGTTTTGATAAACCCTGAAGATGTCAATGACCGTGGTTGGTATATACGGTTTGTAAGTATTCCCACAGTTGATCTGGTTGGTGAATCCAACATGCCCTTTCCGGAGAAGTGGAACATGACTCGTAAGTGTTTTATTTTTTTCCATGTCTATTTTTTGACATTCCATTCTTCTGTTATTAAAGCACTTTTGTTTCGCTTTTTGGAATAGCTATCATGGGAGATGTGGAACTCGTTCCTGATTTCCATGCTTGGGTCGATGCTCTTTTGAAGGCTGTACCCATGAAGGCACGTACTTGGAGATCAATCTCTGCTAGGTGTGGCTGGAGGGTCAGAACTCATGGTATTCACTCGCTATTTCCTTTGCCTAGAATAAAAACTTTTACATATCCGATCTTATATCCTTCTTTTTATCAGGATTTCCCAATCGAGGTATGAAAGCTGAAGCGGCTCTTGCTCTTAGAACTTCTTCCCAGACTACTTCTACTTCAGGGAGGTCACGAGATATTTTAATAAAGAGGAAAGAATTTCAGGAAGATTCTGATGCGGAAGAAGATGAAGATACACTCTTGGTAGCTCGTTCCAGGTCTAGGAGACGAGTGATAATTTCAGAAGATGAAGCCGAATCTCCTCCTGCTACTGAAGTTCCTCATGTTCGTTCCTCGGAGCCCGTCACTATTATATCTAAACTGTTCCAAATGAAACTCCCAAGTCTACTCAACGCCTTTTCCTCGAAGGTTTCGAGGGTGGTGATTTTGGCCCAGTTTTGGAGGAAATCCCCCTTTCTACTTCCGTTTCTATTCCATCTGTCTCTTTTGTCACTTCAAATAACCACACGGCTACGATTCCCACTCCCCCTTCATTTCCAACTTCTGCTCCCTTGCCTGTTCCGAATTTTGCAAATACCACCGTTTTTACCTCCTCTACCGTACCTCCTTCTGTTAGTTGCGTGGAAGAGGGTTCTAGAAATAGGAGCATGGCTATGAGGAGTGTTACACTTGAGGTTCCGGCTATGAGGAGTGTTACACTTGAGGTTCCGGCAGACAAGAGCCTCTTAAGGAAGTCAGGCGGGGCATATGCCTGGCTTAAGCCCCTAATTGGGGATAATGAGAAAGGGAAAATGGACAGCCATAGTTGTCTGACTCTGGTGAACGACATAGTTCACAATACTTTGAGGGTATGTTTCTTATCTCTCCTTTTTAAGAAAAAGCTTTTCTCTTGATTTCCACTCATACACATTTGTTATACAGGCCAACCTTATAGGTACGGAGCTTATGGTGAGAATTTCCATTTTGGAAAGGAAAGCTCGTGAAGTTGACCGAGCTATTTCTGAAGCTGAAAGGAAGGCTAGGGAAGCGGATGCCAAAGCAGCTAATTGGCAAGAACAATTGAGAGATGCTTAGAAGAAGGTTATGGATTTATAGGAGCACAGTCATGACTTAGAGCAACAAAATCGAACTTTGGGAATTGGACGGGGTTAGAGCTTCCCTCGGCGAGGTGGGGAAAGAAAAAGAACGTCAAGAATGTTCTTTTTCTGAGCAATTGTCTAGGTCCAGCGAGGAGATTAGAGAGCTTAAGGTTCTCTTGGACAAGAAATAAAAGTATGCGGGGGAGTTAGTGCAAACCTTATCTCAGGCTCAGGCCGATTTGCAAGCTTCCTCTGATAAGGCACGTGCCTTGGAAGAATCCTGTGCCTTCCTGGAAGTCTCCTTTAACTCTGCTTTGAATGAAAACCAATCTTTAAAGGACGAACTTACCTTATGTAAGAAGGATTATGCCCTCCTTGAGGAGAGTTTTGATGTGGAGGTGAGCTGGGCTTTCCTGAATTCTCGTCGGGATGCCTTAATGGAGGCTAGCCAAGAGGGTTTCGACTTGAAATCTGAGTTAGCCAAGGTTTTGAGCACTGTTGAGATGAACCAACAATCTTTTTCTCCTCCCGATGACTTGACCGTGGCTAATGATCCCCCCAATGAGGGAGTTGCTCCTTCCGCAACTCCGGCTACAACAATCGAGGCTGTCGTGCCTTCTTTCCATCTTAGTGGTTCAACTATTTCTGCTTCCTTAGCGTCTGTAAATCCTGCAAATGAGGAGGTTAACTTAACAGCGTCGGAGAGGTCTACTTCCTTAGGAGCGAGTTAAGATTTTAAATTTTTGAATCAGTCCCCAATTTATGGGATATTTGTATAATCTTCTTATTTTGTAAGGATTTTTTGTTTAAACCCTTTATATTTTAGAGATTAATTAATACCTCTTTATATTCTATTCTTGCCTATTTTCATACTTAGGACTTATGGAATAATTTTGCATTTTTGTCCTTTTGAAAATGCTTTATTGATTCACTCGTGGACTTGTCAACACGAGGATTTGCATTTTTATCTTTTTAGAAAATGCTTGATGGTTTTACTCGTGGGCTTGTCAACACGAGGATTATAAAAGAGGGCCCTTTTATATATTGTCACTGTCACACCTCCCTTTTTACTACCCCCAACATTTAAAGCATATGAATACGCTCGTAGGGTATACCCCGACGCTCGAATACCCGAAACGGATAAAATAACGTAAAGGAAGGAGTTTTTCCAATTAAAGGACAATCGGTTTGGGATTTTATTAGAGATTAATCAGAGTCGCCACTTGGGAATGACAATGGTGTCCCAAGTCACCGGTTAATCCCGAATCCGAGGAATTTTGACTCTTATAAATGTCTGCGAAGCAGAGATCCGGATAAGGAACTCTGTTAACCCGGGAGAAGGTGTTAGGCACTCCCGGATTCCGTGGTTTTAGCACGGTCGCTCCACTGTCGTTCTTGACTTTTGTTCGACTCAATTATAAGTTTTAACAACATAATGTGCTTTTACGTTAAATATTATTTTTTAGGAATTTGCGGTATCGCGAAAACACGCCTCGAGTCATACCGCAACCAGTACGCCTATGACTTTTGGTGTATTTCAGCTTTACCGAGATTTGGATTTGAGTCGCACCAAGTGCACACTCGTTCAATGGAAGGTATATTAAAATCGTGCCCTAAAATAGTCTATCGGCTTTCAATTGTTTTGGGTAAGACTATGGAATTAGCTAGTAGTCTTCCCGAGTCTAATTATGTTAAACCATTACTAAATGGGGGCCCCGCTTATTTTAAGTCGGGCGAGGCTCGTCCCAAATATCATTAAGGATTCAATGCTAATATTTGACTATATTTTCTATATGGTTTTTCCCTTAGCCGTATTATTACTTACACTAAGTATTCCGGGCCCATTTAATTTCTATTGTTATTGGGGCCTGGTCTTCAATCATTTAAACATATCCGTAAAGGGCCAGCCCAGGTTTCCACGGCCCAGATGGTCTTTAAGCCTTCGATTAGTAGACTAGGCAGACCTCGTAAAAACAGTTCAGGCCCAACGTTGCACAGGGCCCAAACCAGAATGTAATAACAAAGATATAACACAGAATACATAATGAAACCAGTACTCAAAATTTAAAACGAAATCAGATCACTTTTATTGTTGATAAGGGAATCGGTACATAAAACAATAATCAAATGAAAGCTCAACCAATCCGTAATCACCATATGCTCACAACTAATATCTAATTATTTGCTAAGGAAGTAGCCCTTTTACCTAGAAAACCAAGTTAAGTGATTCAACTATTTATTTACAGTATCAAAAGAGAAGCTAAATTATTAATCACAGATGTTTACTATTTTACCAGTTTCATTGTGAGCTACACCTCTCATCATCACCAGTTCATCCTAATTGCTTTGCCTCCAAATCTAATTATTCACCCTTTAAAGAAAACTTAATCAAATTTGAACCTATGTTTACGAATAGACCAACCACCAGTTTAAACAATCATTAACGGAACTTAAATATTTTAACCTAGCGACTCAAGTACTTGTCATGATTAAATTGTTGACTTTGCTTTAAACTTAGCTCATCGGCAAGTTGTTAACTCAAATATTCATGAATCACTACCCGTTCTAACGTCCTTATTCCGTGCTTGAGGCTTTGGCTAAGTGAATTTATTATTTTAAAACATGCCAGTGAGTTGATCAAATCTGATTTCAACGGGATTCCTATTTAACTAAATGATGAGTGATTTACGGCTATACTACCATTGTACTAATGGTTTCTTCATAACTTACTTCATTACCAGATTATTAGTCTTGCAAGTGTTATTAGTCAACTTATATTTTAGAGCTTTTACCTAATTAAACTAAGTGGTGAGCTATCTATATTATACTACTACTATACTACTACTACTATACTAATTATTACAGTATTTATGTTTCGTTTTCATGCTACTATCTAATTCTACAACAAATAAAATTACAGATTCAGCTACTAAATTAAACTACATACTACATAACAACATAAAATTAAAATTGGATCTTCATTTTATCAGAATCATCACTACAACTTCAATTGAAAGAGAATTGTACCTGGATCAATAAGGAAAAAACCAATGAGTCTAGGGGATTTAAGTAGATAAGCAACAGCAATGACTCAATCAGCAATGCAACAGTGATGATTTGAAAATCAACCAAATAGAAGACCACAGCAACAGCAATAGGAAATCCCAAGCAAATAACGCAGCAATCCGAGAGAGAAACCCAGAAATTCTACTATTCTATTGCTATTTCTACCTCTGAAACTTTATATTCTAAAAGCCAGCCTAGATATATATTTCAGATTGCTAAAAATTGGAACCCCCTTTTCAGCCCCTTTTTAGAGGTATATATAGTTGAGATAAGGGCTGATGACTTGGGGGAAAAGTTTGGGATTTAATCCCACTTCTCCCCTCTTAAAATTACTAAACTTACACTTTAACCCCAATTTCAGTTATCAGATATCCTTCCAGCATGTGCTGGAAGGTTCTAAAGATTCTTTTTAGGAGTTCTTTACCAATATGACCTTAGGGGTTTGAGATTTTTACAGATTTCCCTTTTTAGGGAGACCGTTATACCCTTTAATCTTTGCAAAATTACAGAAATCAGGGATACAAAGGACTCCCCTACCCTCTTAGGTTCTAACTATTTACTGTTTCACCTTTTTAATTCCCCATTGTGCCCCTAAGGGCACTGCTGATTTACCAGCTTACCTAGGTTAGACTTCAGCTTCTTTTGAACCTATTTAACTAATAGCCCGCCCTGGCATTAGTATTTAAGGGCTGGCCCGATTTATTTTAAGGGACTATTTCAATTTTAACCACCTCTGGATATATTTCAGTTAATTAACACTAAGTTATTTCAAATTTAAGCTAATTGCAGGCATAGCCTGCTTTATTATTAAAACAACTCTTTAAAATCTAGCCAGTCTCAAGTTGAGACTTAGCTTTGGCTATTAAAGCCAATCACCGAACATTTGGGCCCAAAACCATTTGCAGGTTTGGCCATTTTATGCTCAGGGCTCTAAAGAGAGCCTGGGCTAGTCTGCATTTGCAGACATAGCCCCTTTTGCACAACCAGCCACTTTTAAAAGTGGACTGTGTGTTAGGGCTTTATAGAATAGGTCAACCCTTTGCAGGGTTGGCCATTCTTAAGCCAATTATTTAACTTATAGCCTAATTTTTGTGATTTTCAGTTTTAGTCCTATTTCAAAACTAACCACTTTCATGGAACTTAGTACTAACAGCTATAACCAATCCTCCTAAGCATAATAGACATCAACAGTGTTCATACTTAACATCAAACTATTGCAAACTTAGCCATTTCGACATGCAATTGCACACATAAACACATGAAACCAAATATGTTTATCAACTAATCAAAATTCAGAAAAGAAGTTGGATAATGTTGAATTTTAATTAATCAGACTTACAAACTCAATTTCAAGTAGTACAGTGTCAATTAAACATTAAGCAGGCATGAGTTACAATCAATTCCATGTTGAGTGATTCACTGGAAAACCTAAAGCCTACTTAGCATTCATGGACATAGACACACATAAGCATAAACTCTCACAAAATAGCCAACATGGTTCAACTGGACATAAACACTATGGACTTTAACAAGGTAATCATAAGCATGTTAATCAGAAATCATTCTCAAGTACTGACCCTAAAATCATGCTAAGCAAATAGAACGGGTAAAGCTAAGCAGAACAGACTCATGCATGAGAATAACAAGCCAATCCTAATCTTGAGACTAATCATGAGAATAGACAGAGGACAAGAATCACTCAATCTAACAGAAGTTGTCTGATATCAACAAGAAACAGGGGCCTAATGCTAACAAATAACGAAGAAGACAACTACATGAGGAGAAACAGAAGTCATGCTGTTTAAGATTAGAAATCACAAATAAAAGGAAAAGCACAAGATAAAAGATAAGTCTTTTGACTTAGTAAAAAATGAGCATGGTTTACAGCAGACAGAATCAATCAAAAGACGAACAGAAAAGGAACAATTAAAACAAGAAAAGCAGTATGAACAGGATGAACCCTAATACTAAACATGTCTTCTTTCGAATCAGAGAAATAAAGCATAAAGACGAAATGAACATAAACCCTAAAACTAAACAGACGAAGCACAAAGAGATGAAGAAATAAACAAAAGACGACAAGTATCAAATAAAGGAAAGCATGAACAGGTGAAAACAAACAAAACAGAAACCCTAAAATTATCATGCGAGAACAGATAAGACATGTAGCAGAGATTTCAGAAAGCTAACAGAGAAAGAAAAAGAAGATGAAGAAGAATCAGGGATGTCAAGCACCTTAAGACAAGATAACAACCTAATTCGTAGGACAAGCTAACAGAGTATAACAAAGAACAAAATAAAAACAATCAAAGAAGAAAAGCAAGCAGCAAACAAGGCAAGGAGGGGAACTTAGCTTGGCGGGGTCTGTCCCCCAAGCTTTCCTAAACCTCTTTATTCACAGCATTCTTTCCTCTCTCTTTCTTTGCCTCTCTTTTTCTTTTTCTCTTTTCTCCGACTTGCAACAATCTCTTCATTATTCCCTTGTTTCTTTTTTCGTTTTTTCTTTCTTTTGTCACTCTGATTTTCCTTTTAGACTTCAAGGTGAAGTCTTTTTGGATTTATGTTTGGCTAAGGGTGTTTGGGGAGGTAGAAAGACTGGATCTTGGTGGTTTAATTTTGGGGGTCGCCGGAGTTAGGGTTCCGACGACCCTTTTTAGGATATTCGAGGCGACTGGGGGTGATTCAAAGGGAACAAGTGGTGTAAGGATGTAGATCAGAGGAAGGGGAATAGATTGGCATTGGTTTGAGGCGGTGGTTCATACTTTAGTGGTCACCGGCGATGAGTTCCGGTGACCGGAGTTCTAGAGAAGGGGAGTTCTTTGGAGTTTCTTGACGGAGAAGAAGAAGAAAAGAAGAGAGATATGAGAAGGGGGCTAAAAGAGGCCGGCGACCACCGTAGGAAGTGGTGGCCGCCATGGCCGTTCAAAGGCTGAAGACGAGGATGATGACGATGAAGAGAGGGGGAATAAGGGCGGCTGTCTCTAGGGTTTGGGCTTCTGAAGAATGGCTTGGTCTCTTCAGACCAAAGCTTTAAATACTCGGAGCAACTAATGAGATCTGAGCCGTTCGTTTGATGAAGATCGACGGCTCTAAAGCGCGTTACATAAACGACGCCGTTTCATCATCAGTGAGACCAAAGGTCTCGCCCATTGGATCAACTAGGACGGACGGCTCAGATTAAACTCATCTTATTTTAATTAACTAATAATTCAACCAATTTATTCCTATCGTTGGATCATGCAAATGAACGGCTGAGATCAGCTAGCTCAAAGGCTTACGGACCAGATCTTTTGGGCTTAAGTGCTTGGGCCTCCTAATTCAATTCAAATTGGCCCAAGCTTATTACACCACTAATTTTTTTTGATTTTCTGGTATTTTAATTATTTTTTATGTATTTTCTTTTATATATTTTTTTCTTTTTATTTTTATAAAAAATTATAAAGCCTAATTTCCTACTTATGCTAATTATCTAATATTTTTTGCAATTTTCTACTATTTTTCCTAATTTCTACTACTTAAACTATTTTTAGTTTTACTTAAAATCTAACTAATTAAACTACCAAATTAATTACCTAGCTTATTTTTTTTGATTTTTTCCAATTTCCAATTATTCAAATACACAAAGTATAGCTAATTTCAAACAAAGCAAGTAACTGCATTCAAAAACATATGTATTTTAATTTTGGAATTATTTGCCCGGTGCAAAAATCATGTGCTCACAAACAGTATTTTTGTCACAAAATTGCTGGGTGATTGCAGTGATTTCAGGCTTGGGAGATTTTTGCACATTGGCACATTCCGTAAAAGTTTTTTTGAAAACCTTTTGACCGCACCCTGCTTTAGAGGTTGCCTACATATCCTGGGTTAAACAGGAATCGGGTCAGTGTAGTTCGGGAAGGTCCGGCAGTTTAAAAACTACCGGACTCACTGTTGCATTGACACTGTTGAGACTTGCCGACTTACTCCTTACACCGGGGGGGGGGGGGAAATGTAAAATGAAGAAGCTATTTTAAGCTATGATCCTACAATTACAATTGTTCCTAATCTAGCTTTTGCTCTTCTTCCCTTTCCGGTGATGCAGAATCTTCCTTTTTTGTTGATTTTCTTTGATACTGATTCTCTTTTTTTGTTGATTTTCTTGTTTTTCTTGATCTTGAGCTGAACCTGCTCAAAACAAAACAACAAACTACCCTCTTCTTTTTTTTTTTCTTTTTCTGCCCCAGTGTGGGCTTTTAACTATATAAACCATGATGTGCAGAAAAGTATTCCCGTATTAGAAGGTGGGCACCTAACTGAAATTAAACGTGCAATGCAAATGCAGAAAAGTATTCCCGTGCAATGCAAATGCACGAAATATTCCCGTATTTGAAGGTGGGCGCCTAACAGAATTTAAACGTGCAATGCGAATGCAGAAAAGTATTCCCGTATCAGAAGGTGGGCACCTAACTGAAACTAAACGTGCAATGCGATGCAGAAAAATATTCCCGTATTAGAAGGTGGGCACCTAACAGAATTTAAACGTGCAATGCGATGCAGAAAATATTCCCGTATTAGAAGGTGGGCACTTAACAGAATTTAAACATGCAATGTGATGCAAAAAATATTCCCGTATTAGAAGGTGGGCACCTAACGGAATTTAAACGTGCAATGCGATGTAGAAAATATTCCCGTATTAGAAGGTGGGCACCTAACCGAAACTAAACGTGCAATGCGATGCGGAAAAATATTCCCGTATTAGAAGGTGGGCACCTAACGAATTTAAACGTGCAATGCGATGCGGAAAATATTCCCGTATTAGAAGGTGGGCACCTAACAAGAAATTAAACGTGCAATGCGATGCGGAAAAATATTCCCGTATTAGAAGGTGGGCGCCTAACAGAATTTAAACGTGCAATGCAAAATGCAGAAAAGTATTCCCGTATTAGAAGGTGGGCACCTAACAGAAATTAAACGTGCAATGCGATGCAGAAAAGTATTCCCGTATTAGAAGGTGGGCGCCTAACTGAAATTAAACGTGCAATGCGAATGCAGAAAAATATTCCCGTATTAGAAGGTGGGCACCTAACAAAAATTAAACGTGCAATGAAAAATGCAGAAAAGTATTCCCGTATTAGAAGGTGGGCACCTAACAGAAATTAAACGTGCAATGCGATGCGAAAAATATTCCCGTATTAGAAGGTGGGCACCTAACAGAAATTAAACGTGCAATGCGATGCAGAAAAGTATTCCCGTATTAGAAGGTGGGCACCTAACAGAATTTAAACGTGCAATGCGAATGCAGAAAATATTCCCGTATTAGAAGGTGGGCGGATTTTAAAAGATGTTACCTTCCTCTTTTTGGTATTTTCTTTTTACCAACTTACCTCTTACCTGTGAATTTCTCCACTTATTCGGCATACTTTCTCTTTTTGGTATTTTAAATTTTCCACATTGGTCACATTCACTTTAAAGTGATTAGTGACAATTTGTTCCTACATGAAACAAAATTTATTAGATATAAACTGCTGGCAACTGGCATCTGCCGTCCCCACTTCTTATTGCTTCCTCTGTTTTTGCTTTTTCATGTTGCATGGCTTTCGACTTCTTGTCCCTTGCGGACTCTTTTTGTATTTTCTCATTTCTCCATTTTTGTTCTGTTTTCTTTTTCTTTGGCCATGTTTGCCAAGCTTCTTTATTCCTTTCCCAAATCTCCTTTCCTTTCTGATCCAGTGTTGTGTCAACTTCCGTTATCAGGAGCTGGTAGTTAGCTCTCAAAAGGGTAAACAATGAAATGCAGAAAAAATGAAAGAAAGGTAAGGGTATTTTGGAGAGATGACGGAACTTATCTGGGTATTTGTTGGCTGATTCCGCCGACCATGCCATGTATTTAAACTCCGACCCAGTTCGTTCCAATCATTATTCTGACTCTGAATTTCCTTTGACCCCAAACCGATACTCTTTTTTGTTGCCTTTTCTCTTTTCTGATAGTCCTCACGATCGCCTTACGGTGCCTCGAAAGGTTTTCACCAATAGAACTCTCTCATTTATTCTCTCAACCTCACAATCATCTCACAGTGCCGATTAAGGTTTTCACTGATGAGACTCTCTCATTTTATTTCTCTCAACCTCACAATCGCCTCACAGTGCCGGCTAAGGTTTTCACTGATAAGGTTTTCACTGATGAGACTCTCTCATTTTTTTTTCCATTTTTCCTTTTTGTATTTTGTTTTCCGTACCACGGGTATTATCCGATGCTTCGCTCCTCCTTCGCTGTATTTGTTATCATTTCAAAATTGATCAGAAGGTCTTTCTTTGGACTGTAACGTGGCTTTTGGGTGGGTTAAGAAAGAAAGACATAAAGGCTCAAAATTTCAACGAGGGTTAAAAATATTTACAACTCTCGGAATTATTAAACATAACTTGTGCCCCAGTTTCAATATGTGGGGAATTTTTTTGGATTTTTCCTTTGTTGTGACTGAACCTCAGAGAGGCTGCCTACGTACCCTTTCGGGATCAAGTCAGACGTAGTTCATCCAACTTCATAAGTTAGATGGATTTCTTTTGACTTTTTCCCGAATTTCTTTGTCTTTTTTCTTTTTTTTTTCTTTTTTTCATCACTTTTTTTTCATCATTTTTTCTTTTTTTTTTCTTTTTTTTTTCATTTTTCCATCATTTCATTTTTCATTCTGGCAATTTCGATCTTATTGCACTAGAGCGATTCCGAGAGAAGGATATGAAAGAATTCATTCATTAAGGCTCAAAGGGGTTATCAATGGATAAAGTGTTTGGATAGAGAATAAAACGCCTTCGTCATTTCAATTCCAAAATCACAACAAAATACAAAACATATAATTGAAAAGGAATCATACATAGTATCTTTTGACCGCATCTGAATTGATAGCAGTCTCTACGCACTTTCCTTCAACATCCGTTAAATATAATGCTCCATTGGACAACACCCGTGATACCACGAACGGTCCCTGCCAATTTGGCGCAAACTTGCCTTTTGCCTCTGCCCAATGTGGTAAGATACGCCTCAACACAAGCTGTCCGACTTCAAACTTTCGAGGTCGTACCTTTTTATTATATGCTCTGGCCATTCTCCGTTGATACAATTGCCCATGACAAACTGCGGCCAACCTTTTCTCATCAATCAAACTCAACTGTTCCAAACGGGCCTTTACCCATTCATCGTCATCTATCTCAGATTCGGCTATAATTCGCAATGACGGTATTTCTATTTCTGCGGGTATAACAGCCTCTGTTCCGTACACCAGTGTATAAGGTGTGGTTCCGATAGAAGTACGTACCGTCGTGCGGTAACCCATGAGAGCAAAGGGTAACTTTTCATGCCATTGCTTGGATCCCTCCACCATTTTTCGGAGAATCTTCTTGATATTCTTGTTAGCCGCTTCTACTGCTCCATTTGCCTTTGGCCTGTAAGGTGTGGAATTGCGGTGTGTGATCTTAAACCTTTCACAAACTTTCGCCATGAGATGACTGTTTAAATTGGCTCCATTGTCTGTGATAATCACCTTGGGGATTCCAAATCGGCATATAATATTCTCGTGCACAAAATCCACTACTACTTTCTTTGTCACCGCCTTGAATGTCTTAGCTTCAACCCACTTGGTGAAATAATCAATTGCAACTAGAATGAACCTGTGCCCATTAGAAGCGGCTGGATCTATTGGGCCGATGACATCCATGCCCCAAGCAACAAAGGGCCAAGGTGCCGACATTGTGTGCAACTCATAAGGCGGAGAATGGATCAGATCCCCATGTACCTGGCATTGATGGCATTTCTTTACATACCTGATACAATCACGCTCCATCGTGAGCCAGTAGTACCCAGCTCTCAAGATCTTCTTTGCTAAAACATATCCGCTCATGTGGGGTCCGCATACTCCAGCATGTACTTCAATCATGATTTCATCTGCTTGTTGTGCATCCACACACCGCAATAAACCCAGATCTGGTGTTCTTTTGTATACCACTCCTCCACTGAAGAAAAATCCATTGGCTAGACGCCTGATGGCTCTCTTCTGGTCTCCGGTGGCTTGCTCCGGGTATTTGCCAGCTTTCAAGTATTCTTTAATATCATGATACCACGGCTCTCCATCCGACTCTTCTTCCACAGCGAAGCAATAAGCATTCTGATCTCGGACTTGGATCTGGAGTGGATCTATATATGTCTTGTCCGGATGATGCAACATAGAGGACAATGTGGCCAAAGCATCTGCGATCTCATTGTGCATTCTTGGGATGTGCTTGAACTCTATAGACTGGAATCTTTGAGACAACTCGTGCAAACAATACCGATATGGTATTAATTTCAAATCTCGTGTCTCCCATTCCCCTTGAATTTGGTGTACCAAGAGATCCGAGTCACCCATGACCAAAATCTCTTGAATACCCATGTCAATTGCCATCCTTAATCCCAAGATGCACGCCTCATATTCGGCCATATTGTTGGTGCAGAAAAATCGAAGCTAAGTTGTGACGGGATAGTGTTGACCCGTACTTGAAATGAGTACCGCTCCGATACCAATGCCCTTGCTGTTGACGGCTCCGTCAAAGTACATTTTCCACCCCGGTCTCTCATCTTGGTCCATCTCCTCGACAAGCATTGCCTCTTCATCCGGAAAGTATGTTTTCAATGGTTCATACTCATCATCCACCGGATTCTCGGCTAAATGGTCTGCAATAGCTTGTGCCTTCATTGCTGTACGAGTTACATAGACAATGTCAAATTCTGTGAGCAGAATCTGCCATTTGGCCAATCTTCCCGTAGGCATAGGCTTCTGAAATATATACTTCAGAGGATCCAATCGTGATATCAAGTACGTGGTGTATGCTGACAAATAATGCTTTAGCTTCTGAGCTACCCAAATCAATGCACAACAAGTTCTTTCCAGTTGGGTATACTTCACCTCGTAAGATGTAAACTTTTTGCTAAGGTAATATATGGCTTGTTCTTTCTTGCCTGTCTCGTCATGTTGACCCAGTACACAACCGAAAGAGTTATCTAGCACCGTCAGATACAAAATCAGAGGTCGCCCTGGTTCTGGAGGTACTAACACCGGAGGATTGGCCAAATATTCCTTAATCTTGTCGAAGGCTTCCTGACACTCGTCGGTCCATTTCACTGCCGCATCTTTCTTCAACAACTTGAAGATCGGCTCGCATGTTGATGTCAATTGAGCAATGAACCGACTAATGTAATTCAACCTTCCTAGCAAACTCATGACCTCCTTTTTGTTCTTCGGCGGAGGTAGACTTTGAATAGCCTTGATCTTTGATGGATCCAGTTCAATACCTCGCCGACTCACAATAAACCCCAGTAGTTTCCCTGAAGGTACTCCAAAAGCACACTTCGCCGGATTGAGCTTTAGATTGTACCTCCGGAGTCTTTGGAAAAACTTCCTCAAATCTCTCACATGATCAGGTTGTTTTCTGGACTTTATGATGACATCGTCCACATATACTTCAATTTCTCGATGCATCATATCGTGAAACATTGTGGTCATTGCCCTCATGTAAGTTGCCCCGGCATTCTTCAATCCAAACGGCATTACTCTGTAACAGTACGTTCCCCAAGGTGTAATGAAGGCAGTTTTCTCAGCATCTTCTTCGTCCATAAGGATCTGGTGATATCCAGCATAACAATCCACAAACGAACCGATCTCATGCTTGGCGCAATTGTCGATCAATATGTGAATGTTTGGCAATGGGAAGTCATCCTTCGGACTGGCTTTGTTGAGGTCTCTATAGTCTACACACACTCTGGTTTTGCCATCTTTCTTCGGGACCGGCACAACATTTGCCAACCAGGTGGGGTATTTGGTAACTCTTATGACCTTTGCCTCAAACTGCTTATTCACCTCTTCTTTTATCTTCACGCTAATGTCCGTTTTGAATTTCCTCAGCTTTTGTTTTACCGGCCGGCATTCAGAGTAGATAGGCAACTTGTGTACCACCAAATCCGTGCTAAGCCCGGGCATGTCATCATAGGACCAGGCAAAGATGTCCTTAAATTCATGTAACAACCTTATCAATTCATCCCTGAGGGGTGCCTCCAAATGCACACTAATCTTTGTTTCTCGGACATCATCTTCGCTCCCCAAGTTTACAGATTCTGTATCACTTAGATTCGGTTTGGGTTTTTCCTCGTATTGTTTCATGTCCTTACTTATTTCCTCCAGGGCTTCCTCATCCTCATATTCTATTTCACTATCTTCCTCGATTTCTTGTATATTAACGTGATTGTCAGAACTGGGTCTAGAATCCTTCACGCATGACATGGTATCAGAATCAACACATGCAAAACTGTACAAAAAGAAAAATAAAGAAAAATAAGGCAAAAGTGAAGAAAAGGAAAACTGCATTTCATTGATAAAAGAACGAACAATGTTCGGGATACAAGGTGATTTTCTTTTCATGAGGGGAATGGGAAAACTATAAAAATAACAACTTTTGGGAAAGCAATGATGAAATTTTGGAGCTAACTACCAAGACTCCTTCCTGATAGGGAAAGGAGTAGCTTCCCAATTGTTCAACATGATTCCAGGCCCCACAAATTGCACATCCATTTTGCTTGTGCCTTCCCCTGCTTCAATCGTATTTACCTCCCAAAACATCTTCTCAAAACCCAGTATTTCTTCATCAAGTTGGGTCTCAATGCACTTTGTCGCAGCAGATGGTTGATATTTTGTACCAGGCCCCTGATGAAGGTGTCGGATAATTTGGGTATGGGTTTGGGCAAGGTCCAGTTCTTTTTGGCTTTTGAGGCTCTTTGGATGTCGGCAAAGGTGGGTTTGAACCCTAAGCCGAATGTACCTTTGTTTTTCGGAAGCTGAACTGGTTGAATGACTCCCTGCAATGTTTTGCCTAATCCCCTCCCCTGGTGCAAATCCGTTTCTCGGCATTTCTCTGGCCACCATCACAGCAGTTGGTGCCATCATAGGGGTTGGCAACTTTTCCCCTTCAGCAATTCTGTTCACTACTATAGCATCCGTCACTTGGTAGACCCAAGGACCTCTATCCCCATCAGTATCATCAAAAGGTGCTACCACATTACAAGTATTTTCCTCCCCGTGTACGACAATCTCTTGTTGTTCCCACTCAAACTTGACCATCTGGTGTAGAGAAGATGGTACCGCCTTGGCCGCATGAATCCAGGGTCGGCCTAACAACAAGTTATACGACACGGCAATGTCGAGCACCTGGAACTCCATAGTAAAATCAACGGGACCGATGGTCACTTCCAAAATAATATCTCCCAATGTGTTTTTACCTCCGCCGTCGAACCCTCTCACGTTGATACTGTTCCTCCGGATTCTGTCCGGGCTGATGTTCAGCTTCCCTAAAGTTGACAGCGGGCAAATGTTGGTGCTCGATCCGTTGTCAATCAATACCCTGGTCACTAATGACTCTTCACTTTTTACTGTAAGGTACAATGCTTTATTGTGTTCAGTTCCCTCCACCGGCAGCTCCTTGTCAGAGAAGGTGATCCTATTAGACTCGAAAATTTTGCTGGTAATCTTCTCCAAGTGACACACTGAAATCTTTTCTGGAACATGAGCCTCATTTAGAATCTTCATAAGAGCCTTCCGGTGTTCTTCTGAATGTATCAGCAAAGATAACAAAGAAATCTGGGCAGGGGTCTTTCTTAACTGCTCAACCACTAAGTACTCTTGCGACTTCATCTTCTTAAGGAATTCTTCCGCTTCCTCTTCAGATACTGGTTTCTTCAATTGACTTTCTTTTACCGTTTTCATCTCTCTCAGTTCCTCTAGAGCAAAACACCTTCCAGACCGGGTGAGTCCATGCGTTTCATTAATTTCACCAGAAATCTCTTTTCCCTTGTAAACTATTGCTACCTTGTTATAGTTCCAAGGTACAGTCTTTGTACTCACCACTGGCATTTGCACTACTGGTTTTATGATTACTGGCTCTGCACTTGCGCCTTTCACAGTCACGATCGTCTTTGCGCCCGGCACTACCACTTTTAAACCTCCCACCACTACTGGCTTTGGTTTCTCAACAATCGCTTTCTCCTTCACAACTTCCTTTTCTAACTTGCCACTCGACTTTATCATCATCACGGCCTGAGATGGTTTTTGATTGCCATCACCCTGCACCAATTCTATCATATGTGTCTCGTGGTGATTTAGCAGCGGATTCTGGGTAATGTTTGGGGCTTCGGGAGCCTGTACTTCAATTCTCCTCTCATCAATGAGATCTTGAATGGCATTCTTCAATTGCCAACACTTTTCCGTATCGTGGCCCAATGTTCCCGAACAGTATTCACATCTGACAGAAGAATCAAGATTTTTCGGGGGTGGGTTTGGAACTTTTGGTGCGACTGGTCTTAACATCCCCAACTCTTTCAACCTATGATAAAGACTGGTATATGATTCCCCGAGAGGGGTGAATGTTTTTCTTGCTTTGTTTCTCCAATCAGCGTCCGGCCTGGGTCTATTTTGGTTTCGGTAAGGTTTAGAGGTTGGGTATGTGTTCTGGGTGTGGTACACATTGTGTGGAGCTTGAGCTCTCCACACATGGGGTGGTGGTGATGGGTAGGCTTGGGCTTGTGGGTGGTGGTAATGTGGAACTGTTGGTGGGTATGGTGGTGGTGGTGGGTTATATGGGCTTGGTGTGTTGTATGGGTTTGGTGGATAAGATGGTGGTGGTGGATTATATGGAGTTGCTGGGCTTGGTGGGTGTTGGCGGTAGGGTCTTGGTGGGTTATAATGTGGGTTGCGACTCCATGGCCTACTTTCTACGGTTGCTACTTCTTCCTTCTTCTTCTTTCCCATCACTCCCCCGTTTCCACTTTGTATAGCTTGATTGGTGGCCTTGATAGCCGAAAAACTCACAATTTTGTTTGTCTTCAAACCTTCCTCTACAAAACTCCCCATTTTCACAACTTCATTAAAACTCTTTCCAATTGCTGACACTAGATGGCCGTAGTATGTTGGCTCCAGAGCCTGTAGAAAACAATCCACCATCTCCCCTTCTTTCATGGGTGGATCCACTCTAGCGTCCTGTTCCCTCCATCTGAAGCCGTATTCCCTAAAGCTTTCCCCTGGCTTCTTCTCTATCTTGGTAAGGGATAACCTGTCGGGTATGATCTCCAAATTGTACTGAAAGTGACTAGCGAAAGCTTGTGCTAAGTCATCCCAGACGAACCACCTTGTATGGTCCTGTCGGGTATACCATTCCAGAGCTGATCCACTCAGACTTTGGCTGAAGTACGCCATCAACAATTCATCTCTACCTCCCGCGCCTCTCATCTTGCTACAGTATCCTCTAAGATGAGCTACCGGATCCCCGTGTCCGCTATACATATCGAACTTTGGCAACTTGAATCCCACGAGAAGCTGCACCTCAGGGAACAAACACAGGTCTTTGTAGGTTACACTCACTTGCCCTCCCAGTCCTTGCATATTGCGGAAAGCATTCTCAAGACTTTTCACTTTCCGAGCCATCTCTTCCTGCCCGGCACTTGCTTCCATCATCGGCGCATGAGACTCGTGTTGTCTGAAAGTTGGCTCCGGAGGGTAGTAGTGAGGATCCTGGATATGAAACATCGGTTCACTAGAGGATTTGTGGATAACAGCGGGCGGAGGTGCCACATATACAGGAGCAACTTGTGGTATATGAGGTGGTGCTTGCTTGGCTGGAGGTGGTGGTATCTGGGAGGTGGAAGCATAGTAGTGAGGGTAATCGGGGTAGGTGGAGGACGAGTTCATTGTTGGTGGCTCGGGGTTAGGATTGGCTGGAGGGACATATGCAGGGTTAGCAGGGTAGGCTGGTAGTGGTTGACCTCTAGACCAAGCCTGGTACATTTCGGCCATCTGCTGTCTCAGCTTGTACATTTCTTCCTTCATCCCCGCCACATCCACGATCTCTTCTTCGTGAGCGAGGATCCACAATAGTTGCCTCGATTTCCTGGGACACAGCCTTTGTCATCTTTTTGTATCTGGTGTTGTATGGGTGGGTAGCCAGAATGCCATTTGCCTAGAAAATCTGGACTCACAAGCATCAACATTCGTCAGTTGTTAGCACATGAATAAAATGTAACGACTTTAAAAACAAACACATTTGCTCGAGTCGTTATGCATCATCCCGGCCGCTGCTCACTTGGACCAATCACCTTTCTCTTTTTCCGCTCTTTTGTTTTCTTTCTTTTTCTTTCTTTCTTTTCTTCTTTTCTTTTCTTTTCTCTTTTTCTTTTCTTTTTTTTTTTTTCTATTCTCTCTTTTTCCTTGTCATTTTCATAATTACGTTCCTATTTATTTGCCTAGCGGATTTAAAGGAAATGACATAAAGCAAAAGAATTGGTAACAACACTTGTTTTCTCATTGATAATTCAAAACATTGATTACAAAGTGATGTTTTAAAAGAAAAATAAAAATGATGCATGCCCTAAGAGTACATTAATGCACCTAGTGCCCGCGAGGCATCGTTCGGCCTTGCCGCGGGCCTATATGCTAATCCCCTTTGAAGCCTATCCAGGTCGGCCATGACTTGTTGTACAAAAAACTTCACTGCAGATACAAAAGTCCTCCGAGACATATCTTCACAAACCTGAGTCTTCCGGGTGATGTATTGGGCGATGCGAACAATCTTTTCTCTGATGACCCCTTTTTCTTGCAATAACCGGCTTATTTGTTGAGTGCGAGCGTCCAAGGTATGTTGGTTGTCCTTTTTCACTTGTTGCAGCTCCAATTCTAATCTAGCCATAGTTGTGTAGCAGTGCTCTCTCTCCTCCTCAAGATCTTTGATAATCTTGTTACTCTTGACCGTGGCTGAAATTATTTTCTTTCTAAGCTGAGCTACTTCAACATCGTGCTTGTCTTGTAGCTGCCGAACCAACTTGGCTCTTTCATCGGTGTCTCTGCCCATTTGCTTCCGAGCCTTGACTAACTCTCTTTCAGTTACGTCCAAATCAAAGCTATAGTCATTTACTTTCCGCCGGAGAATCTCAATTAACTTTTCATCCCGGGCTGAACGAACTGGGGTCTCGGATGCAATTTTCATTTGAGCTATTTGAGCCTTCAACATATCATTTTCTTTCTTCAGCTGTTTCTTTTCCACTTCATCGGATGCCGCTTGTAAGCCACTCTCGAAATGAAGATTTCTCAGTTTATCTTCCAACAGACTGATTTTGGCCTTGTATTCTTTTTCCTTGGCCGCCCATTTATGATTTTCCTCGGATTGCTCTATCAGGTCTTGCAAGTGAGGTCTCTTTGAAAGACGTTCGTGTTCAACCCCTCGTCGGTACCATGTGGAGTATCCAGGTGATATCTCCCTTTTTGCTCTATTCGGCACATAAGTATCAATCTTCAAATTTTTGCACTCATTCCAGATTTGCCGGATTTTTGCTTCCGGGAATTGCCCGTCCGGACCAATCTCCACAGCTTGCACACTGAGATCCCCATCTCTTGGAATAATCTGACACCGACCCAACTGTCGCATGGCTCTGTATGGGGCATAAGGTTGTATACTCTTCAAACCCATGATCAAAAACGGTGATCCCTCCGTTGGCATATATATCACCTCGTCAAGAGGTAACCAGTCATACGTCCAATCAATTTGACCGTCAGTTAGTGATCGAAGATACACAATCCAACCTTGGACTCCTTCTGGCAACTTTACTTCCTTTGTCCTCGTACTGAACTCTTCCAAACATGTCCGTTCGGCCGAACCATAGCTTGAGTTCGAAGGATGGTGGCATAGATGCTCAATTAGCCAGATTTGCAAGATCAAGTTACACCCCTCGAAGAAGTTGGCCCCTGCTTTGCATGCGGTCAGAGCACGATAGATATCCGCAACAATCATTGGGGCCAGAGTACAGTTATCTTGCACTATCAGTGTGGTAGCTACTCCGGCAACTTTTATGTTGATATGTCCATCTTTCCTCGGGAATACAACAACTCCGAGAAATGCCACCAAAAATGCGAACCTCCGGTGTTCCTCCCATTTCGCTCGGTTGGACTTACAGCATAATTTGTTGGTAAGATCATTGAAACCCCCAACGTGTCCAAACCTATTGTAGATGAAGCTTAAAGAACAAAACCCGTCGGCCAGATCTTCATTATGAACATTCCGGGCAATTTTCAAAGAGTCGAGGAAGCGATGTACTGTCACCGTCCTCGGAGATACCGGGTATTTTCCTTTCAGCGGAACCTCGGTCTTCCCGATGTAAAAGGCAATCTCCTCCAAAGTTGGGGTAAGTTCAAAATCCGGGAAATGAAATACGTTGTGTGCCGAATCCCAAAACGTGACCAACGCTCTAACCACATCACCTCGAGGAACCATGTCTAGTAAACCCGTAAGGCCTTTCAAGTACTTTTTGACCCAGTCTTGACCATCGGATCCCATGTCCTGCCACCATAATCTCAGCTCCAAAGGGATTTTATTTAGGGAAAAGTGTTCATTCATCATCGTGCTCGTCCTGCACATTTATTAAGGTGATATTATTTAGAAGAAAGAAAAAATCTTTTTCAATGCAAGTTTTCAATTTTTGAAGGAAAGAAAAAGAAAATGGCTTTCAAAGTGGCCATTTTTGCAAAAACAGACCTTCCGTCGTCCTTTCGGAACATTCGGCAATTTCCAAAAATAGCAATCACCTCGATTATTTGAAAAGAAAATCTTTTTGGTCTTTTTCTTAAAAGTGTGGTTGGACCCGTTTAAGGGTTGCCTACGTATCCCACCTAATGGCGAGAATCAAACCTGCGTAGTTCGGTCAGATTATTTGACCAATTATTTCAAAAAAAATGTTCCACCTATTTGTTCAAATTTTCAAATTTTCCATGTACCTATTTTCTACAAATCATTATTTTCCTTTCTCTCTTTTTCCTTTTTCAACAATTTTCTATCCTCGGGATTTCCGCCGGTCCGCATAACGGACAATAAAAATGCAACACATAGCATGCTCGGTCTTTTCAATACCGGGTCACCTGTCCTAGACGGACCCAACCCCTGTGTTGAGTCCCCTAAGTCAAAATATGATGCAAATAATCGTCCTAGACCTATGTTCAAAATCTTATGGTTTCATGGATTGCTAGACCGTGTACCCGAGCGGACAACTCGAATCGAGGAGGGGGCTACGTACCGGTGACCCGCGGAGTCAATCGGCTTTGTAACTTATCCGGCCTCTGTTTTCTTAATTTAAGGTGACTTTAACAGAAAGGGGAGTCTCAACCAGTAAGCACATCCCCGGGGGAGAAGAGAGAAGGGTTTTCGGCACAGTTTTATATACAATTCACATAATATCAAAGCGATAAAGCACATAGCATGTTGTTCAAATCATATAATGAAGTCAAACAAAAACGCGAACGGCAGTTCTAAGGAGCTCGAGTTCTTAAACCCTGAAACCGGAGTTCAGGATTGGATCCCCAGCAGAGTCGCCAGAGCTGTCACACCTCCCTTTTTACTACCCCAACATTTAAAGCATATGAATACGCTCGTAGGGTATACCCCGACGCTCGAATACCCGAAACGGATAAAATAACGTAAGGGAAGGAGTTTTTCCAATTAAAGGACAATCGGTTCGGGATTTTATTAGAGATTAATCAGAGTCGCCACTTGGGAATGACAATGGTGTCCCAAGTCACCGGTTAATCCCGAATCCGAGGAATTTTGACTCTTATAAATGTCTGCGAAGTAGAGATCCGGATAAGGAACTCTGTTAACCCGGGAGAAGGTGTTAGGCACTCCCGGATTCCGTGGTTTTAGCACGGTCGCTCCACTGTCGTTCTTGACTTTTGTTCGACTCAATTATAAGTTTTAACAACATAATGTGCTTTTACGTTAAATATTATTTTTTAGGAATTTGCGGTATCGCGAAAACACGCCTCGAGTCATACCGCAACCAGTACGCCTATGACTTTTGGTGTATTTCAGCTTTACCGAGATTTGGATTTGAGTCGCACCAAGTGCACACTCGTTCAATGGAAGGTATATTAAAATCGTGCCCTAAAATAGTCTATCGGCTTTCAATTGTTTTGGGTAAGACTATGGAATTAGCTAGTAGTCTTCCCGAGTCTAATTATGTTAAACCATTACTAAATGGGGGCCCCGCTTATTTTAAGTCGGGCGAGGCTCGTCCCAAATATCATTAAGGATTCAATGCTAATATTTGACTATATTTTCTATATGGTTTTTCCCTTAGCCGTATTATTACTTACACTAAGTATTCCGGGCCCATTTAATTTCTATTGTTATTGGGGCCTGGTCTTCAATCATTTAAACATATCCGTAAAGGGCCAGCCCAGGTTTCCACGGCCCAGATGGTCTTTAAGCCTTCGATTAGTAGACTAGGCAGACCTCGTAAAAACAGTTCAGGCCCAACGTTGCACAGGGCCCAAACCAGAATGTAATAACAAAGATATAACACAGAATACATAATAAAACCAGTACTCAAAATTTAAAACGAAATCGGATCATTTTTATTGTTGATAAGGGAATCGGTACATAAAACAATAATCAAATGAAAGCTCAACCAATCCGTAATCACCATATGCTCACAACTAATATCTAATTATTTGCTAAGGAAGTAGCCCTTTTACCTAGAAAACCAAGTTAAGTGATTCAACTATTTATTTACAGTATCAAAAGAGAAGCTAAATTATTAATCACAGATGTTTACTATTTTACCAGTTTCATTGTGAGCTACACCTCTCATCATCACCAGTTCATCCTAATTGCTTTGCCTCCAAATCTAATTATTCACCCTTTAAAGAAAACTTAATCAAATTTGAACCTATGTTTACGAATAGACCAACCACCAGTTTAAACAATCATTAACGGAACTTAAATATTTTAACCTAGCGACTCAAGTACTTGTCATGATTAAATTGTTGACTTTGCTTTAAACTTAGCTCATCGGCAAGTTGTTAACTCAAATATTCATGAATCACTACCCGTTCTAACGTCCTTATTCCGTGTTGAGGCTTTGGCTAAGTGAATTTATTATTTTAAAACATGCCAGTGAGTTGATCAAATCTGATTTCAACGGGATTCCTATTTAACTAAATGATGAGTGATTTACGGCTATACTACCATTGTACTAATGGTTTCTTCATAACTTACTTCATTACCAGATTATTAGTCTTGCAAGTGTTATTAGTCAACTTATATTTTAGAGCTTTTACCTAATTAAACTAAGTGGTGAGCTATCTATATTATACTACTACTATACTACTACTACTATACTAATTATTACAGTATTTATGTTTCGTTTTCATGCTACTATCTAATTCTACAACAAATAAAATTACAGATTCAGCTACTAAATTAAACTACATACTACATAACAACATAAAATTAAAATTGGATCTTCATTTTATCAGAATCATCACTACAACTTCAATTGAAAGAGAATTGTACCTGGATCAATAAGGAAAAAACCAATGAGTCTAGGGGATTTAAGTAGATAAGCAACAGCAATGACTCAATCAGCAATGCAACAATGATGATTTGAAAATCAACCAAATAGAAGACCACAGCAACAACAATAGGAAATCCCAAGCAAATAACGCAGCAATCCGAGAGAGAAACCCAGAAATTCTACTATTCTATTGCTATTTCTACCTCTGAAACTTTATATTCTAAAAGCCAGCCTAGATATATATTTCAGATTGCTAAAAATTGGAACCCCCTTTTCAGCCCCTTTTTAGAGGTATATATAGTTGAGGTAAGGGCTGATGACTTGGGGGAAAAGTTTGGGATTTAATCCCACTTCTCCCCTCTTAAAATTACTAAACTTACACTTTAACCCCAATTTCAGTTACCAGATATCCTTCCAGCATGTGCTGGAAGGTTCTCAAGATTCTTTTTAGGAGTTCTTTACCAATATGACCTTAGGGGTTTGAGATTTTTACAGATTTCCCTTTTTAGGGAGACCATTATACCCTTTAATCTCTGCAAAATTACAGAAATCAGGGATACAAAGGACTCCCCTACCCTCTTAGGTTCTAACTATTTACTGTTTCACCTTTTTAATTCCCCATTGTGCCCCTAAGGGCACTGCTGATTTACCAGCTTACCTAGGTTAGACTTCAGCTTCTTTTGAACCTATTTAACTAATAGCCAGCCCTGGCATTAGTATTTAAGGGCTGGCCCGATTTATTTTAAGGGACTATTTCAATTTTAACCACCTCTGGATCTATTTCAGTTAATTAACACTAAGTTATTTCAAATTTAAGCTAATTGCAGGCATAACCTGCTTTATTATTTAAAACAACTCTTTAAAACCTAGCCAGTCTCAAGTTGAGACTTAGCTTTGGCTATTAAAGCCAATCACTGAACATTTGGGCCCAAAACCATTTGCAGGTTTGGCCATTTTATGCTCAGGGCTCTAAAGAGAGCCTGGGCTAGTCTGCATTTGCAGACATAGCCCCTTTTGCACAACCAGCCACTTTAAAAGTGGACCGTGTGTTAGGGCTTTATAGAATAGGTCAACCCTTTGCAGGGTTGACCATTCTTAAGCCAATTATTTAACTTATAGCCTAATTTTTGTGATTTTCAGTTTTAGTCCTATTTCAAAACTAACCACTTTCATGGAACTTAGTACTAACAGCTATAACCAATCCTCCTAAGCATAATAGACATCAACAGTGTTCATACTTAACATCAAACTATTGCAAACTTAGCCATTTCGACATGCAATTGCACACATAAACACATGAAACCAAATATGTTTATCAACTAATCAAAATTCAGAAAAGAAGTTGGATAATGTTGAATTTTAATTAATCAGACTTACAAACTCAATTTCAAGTAGTACAGTGTCAATTAAACATTAAGCAGGCATGAGTTACAATCAATTCCATGTTGAGTGATTCACTGGAAAACCTAAAGCCTACTTAGCATTCATGGACATAGACACACATAAGCATAAACTCTCACAAAATAGCCAACATGGTTCAACTGGACATAAACACTATGGACTTTAACAAGGTAATCATAAGCATGTTAATCAGAAATCATTCTCAAGTACTGACCCTAAAATCATGCTAAGCAAATAGAACGGGTAAAGCTAAGCAGAACAGACTCATGCATGAGAATAACAAGCCAATCCTAATCCTAAGACTAATCATGAGAATAGACAGAGGACAAGAATCACTCAATCTAACAGAAGTTGTCTGATATCAACAAGAAACAGGGGCCTAATGCTAACAAATAACGAAGAAGACAACTACATGAGGAGAAACGGAAGTCATGCTGTTTAAGATTAGAAATCACAAATAAAAGGAAAAGCACAAGATAAAAGATAAGTCTTTTGACTTAGTAAAAAATGAGCATGGTTTACAGCAGACAGAATCAATCAAAAGACGAACAGAAAAGGAACAATTAAAACAAGAAAAGCAGTATGAACAGGATGAACCCTAATACTAAACATGTCTTCTTTCGAATCAGAGAAATAAAGCATAAAGACGAAATGAACATAAACCCTAAAACTAAACAAACGAAGCACAAAGAGATGAAGAAATAAACAAAAGACGACAAGTATTAAAAATAAGGAAAGCATGAATAGGTGAAAACAAACAGAACAGAAACCCTAAAATTATCATGCGAGAACAGATAAGACATGTAGCAGAGATTTCAGAAAGCTAACAGAGAAAGAAAAAGAAGATGAAGAAGAATCAGGGATGTCAAGCACCTTAAGACAAGATAACAACCTAATTCGTAGGACAAGCTAACAGAGTATAACAAAGAACAAAATAAAAACAATCAAAGAAGAAAAGCAAGCAGCAAACAAGGCAAGGAGGGGAACTTAGCTTGGCGGGGTCTGTCCCCCAAGCTTTCCTAAACCTCTTTATTCACAGCATTCTTTCCTCTCTCTTTCTTTGCCTCTCTTTTTCTTTTTCTCTTTTCTCCGACTTGCAGCAATCTCTTCATTATTCCCTTGTTTCTTTTTTCGTTTTTTCTTTCTTTTGTCACTCTGATTTTCCTTTTAGACTTCAAGGTGAAGTCTTTTTAGATTTATGTTTGGCTAAGGGTGTTTGGGGAGGTAGAAAGACTGGATCTTGGTGGTTTAATTTTGGGGGTCGCCGGAGTTAGGGTTCCGACGACCCTTTTTAGGATATTCGAGGCGACTGGGGGTGATTTGAAGGGAACCAGTGGTGTAAGGATGTAGATCAGAGGAAGGGGAATAGATTGGCATTGGTTTGAGGCGGTGGTTCATACTTTAGTGTTCACCGGCGATGAGTTCCGGTGACCGGAGTTCTGGAGAAGGGGAGTTCTTTGGAGTTTCTTGACGGAGAAGAAGAAGAAAAGAAGAGAGATATGAGAAGGGGGCTAAAAGAGGCCGGCGACCACCGTAGGAAGTGGTGGCCGCCATGGCCGTTCAAAGGCTGAAGACGAGGATGATGACGATGAAGAGAGGGGGAATAAGGGCGGCTGTCTCTAGGGTTTGGGCTTCTGAAGAATGGCTTGGTCTCTTCAGACCAAAGCTTTAAATACTCGGAGCAACTAATGAGATCTGAGCCGTTCGTTTGATGAAGATCGACGGCTCTAAAGCGCGTTACATAAACGACGCCGTTTCATCATCAGTGAGACCAAAGGTCTCGCCCATTGGATCAACTAGGACGGACGGCTCAGATTAAACTCATCTTATTTTAATTAACTAATAATTCAACCAATTTATTCCTACCGTTGGATCATGCAAATGAACGGCTGAGATCAGCTAGCTCAAAGGCTTACGGACCAGATCTTTTGGGCTTAAGTGCTTGGGCCTCCTAATTCAATTCAAATTGGCCCAAGCTTATTACACCACTAATGTTTTTTGATTTTCTGGTATTTTAATTATTTTTTATGTATTTTCTTTTATATATTTTTTCTTTTTATTTTTATAAAAAATTATAAAGCCTAATTTCCTACTTATGCTAATTATCTAATATTTTTTGCAATTTTCTACTATTTTTCCTAATTTCTACTACTTAAACTATTTTAGTTTTACTTAAAATCTAACTAATTAAACTACCAAATTAATTACCTAGCCTATTTTTTTTTGATTTTTTCCAATTTCCAATTATTCAAATACACAAAGTATAGCTAATTTCAAACAAAGCAAGTAACTGCATTCAAAAACATATGTATTTTAATTTTGGAATTATTTGCCCGGTGCAAAAATCATGTGCTCACAGTCACTTAATGAAGAAGACGTCTCAACTTCATAAATGGTGCTATACGATGAAAGAAATAGGAAGCACATGTTTGTGTAAAGTAATTTGGACAAGTTTTTATTCATTAACTTGAGCAAATTTTGAATAATACATGCATTGTTGTACGTCTATGACTTTCCCACAACTGTTTTTTGTGCAACAGATTTTTTAATAAAAAATACACAAGGTTTTTTTCTATACAACCTGTTTTAGCATGCAGCCATAGTCCTATCTTTATGTATTTAGAGAGGACTTGAAAAGTGTCTCCAACATTGAAAATTGTTTGTTGCAGAGTAAAACGTAACTATTCACAGCTATTGCAGCTTTTAGCTTTCCTTTGAACTCCCGTATCTCTTTCGTGGTCCCACGTCCACTTTTTTATCACGAAGCTATCTTTTGCATGGGTTTTTGAATTCTCGTATCTTTTTATGGTCCCGCATCTTTTATGGTCCCGTGTCTACTTTCTTGCACGAAGCTATCCGTACTGTGCAGTCCCCAAGTGTGCATGTTCTGTAGGGATGAGGCCTTGAGCATTTTGGTTGTTACTCGTAAGTTGACCCTTTCCCTGAAACAAAACATACACGGGACTCGAAAATATGGCTTTTAGATGTAGAGTGCCTACCCGTATGCATTTCCATCAGATCTGTGTAATCTTAGGCTTTAGAATTTTCGAGTATTCTTTTTTTCCATGCAGGTTGTATCTCATCATTTGGTACGGGTTAGGATTTGTGCCTAGCATCTGAAACCGTTAGTAAAATCACAACGAACAATAGATATTATAATTTCCAGTAAAGGCTAGCGACTTTCTACAGAAACTCTAGTATAAGACTTGAAAGGCTTTTCACGTGTTAGCTGAAGAGTTCTTCTAGTGATGACTGAGGCAAAAATCATATACGACGTTTTTTCTTTTTAGGTGTTGCATGAACCTGTGCTTTCATTCCATAAACCGATTTATTTCAAGCACCACAATTATGCATATCATGCTTAAGAATCAAAATGTCACGTATGTAAGAAATTGACAGGTTGGTCTTAGAGGGTGCTTACCGTAGCCTTTACTAAAAGGATATCATGTACCTTCCAAGTTGACCTACCTCCTGACTTTTAACTTCTCTATTTGGAGCTACGAGGTGCATATTGTTCCCCATAAACTTGACAAATTCCCCATGGTGTTGGGAACTTCATGATTTGATGCAAGGTCAATGGAACAACACCCATCCCATGGATCCATGGTCTTCCCATGATTATATTGTATGCCATCTCCAGATCTACTACCTGAAATTTTGTATCATTTTCTATACATTCAATAAAAGTTACTAAATTTACCTCTCCTTTTGTTACTATGCTGGAGTTATTGAATCCTGATAAAGTATGCGCCTTTGGGATCATCTTGCCCTCCATTTGCATCTCCCGTAACACCCTTAGTAGGATGATGTTTGTTGAACTTCCTGGATTAATCAAGACTCTTTTTATTTTAATATCATGTATAAGTAAAGATATTACCAGTGCGTCGTTGTGAGAGGAGAAGACTCCTTCCATGTCTGCATCGTCGTAAGCAATAATTTCTCCTTCCATCGGCTGGCGTTCGCGTTTCTCGGGCATAGTTGAGAGTTTGAAGACTTTGTTGGAAGGTGGATACGTCACCTCATATATACATTCTCCCCCATTTATAATATTCATGGTTCTCTTAGGTCTTGTCTATTTTTCATGTAAGACTGCTTTCCTTTCTCACTAAATAATTCAGTGAGATAACCCTGCTTCAATAGATGTAGAAGCCGACATTCCGACGTCTTATGACCATGATCATTATGAAATTCACACCAATGGTCAGGATTACGTTTATTTGTATTTGAACGCATCTCTTTCGGCCATCGTACTTTATCTCCCATGCCTCGTAAAATAGCTACAAGCTCTGAGGTGGTAATATTGAAATTATATCCACCGAACTTTGCTTTTGAACTCCCATCATCATCATATGGGTCCTGCCTGTTTCTATAATTTCAAAATCCAGAAGAGGAACCTGAGTCTCTACCCCTTGATTTTTGATCATATCGTTGACTTTCTTGCTTCGTTCTTGAATCCCTTCCTACAGGGCACAGATATGGATCGTACCTGCTTCTACTTGTTCTTTTTTTGGTTTCGGACCTCCGGGGCCGGCTTCTTTCATCATGGGAATGTACGGTATCTTCTTCAATTCTGAGCTTTGTGCTGTACCTGTTATAAATATCGTTCCACGTAGTAGTAGGAAATTCACGAAGGCTTTCCTTCAGCTTTCTTGTAACCTTAGAACTTTTCTCATTCAGGTTGCCTGTGAAAGCTATAGCAGCCCAATTATCTGGTAACCGTGGCAAAGTCATCCGTTCCCGTTGAAACCTATCAACAAAATCTCTGAGTAATTCTGTATCCGCTTGTTTAATCTTGAAGATGCCCTCCATCCTCTTTTCAACCTTTTGCGCTCCCGAGTGTGCTTTTATAAAAGTATCTGCAAGCTCAGCAAAAGAGTTAATAGAATTTTTAGGTAAGAGTGAGTACCAGGTTAGGGCTCCCTTCGTGAGTGTTTCTCCAAATTTTTTAACCAAGACAGATTCGATTTCCTGCTTGGTTAAATCGTTCCCCTTAACACCTGTGGTAAATGCCATCACATGATCTCGAGGGTCGGTTGTATCGTCATATTTTGAAATATCTGGCATTTTGAACTTCTTTGGAATAGGAAGAGGGGCTGCACTTGGCTTCCAGGGTTGCTGAGAATATTTATCCGCGTCAATCCCCTTAATTACTGGGGGAACTCCCGGAATTTGTTCGATCCGTTCGCTTTGTTCCTTAAGTTGTGCCTGCAGGGTTAGTATCATATTTTGTAAATAAGAATTGTTTGCATTACCTGTATCCATTTCACGTGGTTCGCTGGGAGATCCTGTATTCGTGTTATCAAGAAACAGATCGAGGATTCTCGAGAGTGTTGTTATTAGGAGTAGGGGCAGGTGAGGACGATGGTAACCGATCAACCAAAGTTTGGAGGGCTTGACTGACTCGTGCATCGATTATGCGCTGAAGTGTTTCTTCAACCCCTTCAAGATGTTTCGATTGCTCCTGTTCACTAGAAGTAGGTATGGGAGTGCCTTCTCGAGATTGACGTGGAGAGGCTGGAAGGGACAAAACCAAATTATCATTGTTCAAGTCCCCTTAATCGTGAGGGACCTAGTTTTCAACATCGTTGTTGTTGTTCGACATGACGTTCTCAACAAATGAAACGTATAAGTTGCAGAAAGAATCGATTATCAGATTCCCGGTAATGGAACCAATTTGTTTAAACAAAATATTGAACTTCGATTAAAGCTAGAAATAATAGATAAATCGGGTTACTGATAATCAAGAGACCGAAAAAATGTGGTAGACTTTCAATAATTAGAATGGACAGTAAAAAAGATTGTATTTCCGTGATTGTTGTGTGTTACAATGGGTATAACTTCCTCCTTTTATAGCTGACTCTAAATGAAGGAATAAAACGTAAGTTTTAATGAGCAATAAATGACATTAAATAGGTTGTTACACAATCATTTTTAATAAATGTTGATCCTTTAACGTATAGGATATTTAATGATTGAATTTAGACTCCTTTCTGCCTTCAGATTCATGCTCCAAATGATTTTTGACCCGTTGCTTCTGGATGTTTTGAAAAGATACGGTGCTCGTATCTACTCCCTTTGTCTTCTGAAATCATGTTCTAGCCCGCTCCAAATAAGTGCGGGTTTTGTAGTCGTATTGCGTCCCGTGTCTATTTTATCCTCTTGTGTCTTTCGTTCACCTTCCTTAAGAATACTAACCTTGCGCATATTCCACGTGTCTTGCCACGTCATAAAAAAATTTCCCCAATACAAAGAGGAAGAGAACAAATGGAGATTTGCGTTGATAGCATATATCATAGGTGATGGACCAGGATATAATGCAATAAAGTAATATATCAATTTGCATTGGTCACATGTCCTTGAACCTGAATTGTTCAACCACGATGAAGGCCATTATATCATTAGATTTCAATCTGTAACACATGCTCGAGAGATATTATGTGTTGGCCCTTACTCAATTAATATTAAACATATCATCCTAAAACCATGAACTCCTAATTTTGATTTCATAAAAGAATTCCCTACTGTTATGCCAATGTGGGTAAAGTTTCAAAAGTTACCTATGTCGTATTGGGGGTTGGCTCTCTAAGCAGAATTGCTAGTGTAATTGAGACTTCTGTCTTTGCTGACGAGTGTACTATTTAACCAAAATATAGAACTTCGATTAAAACCAGAAAATAATAGAAAAATTGGGTTATTGATAATCAAGAGACCGAAAAATGTAATAGGCTTTCAATAATCAGAATGAACAGTAAAGTAAAATTGTATTTTAGTAGGCTTTCAATAGTTGATCGTATCTACAATTGGTAGAACATACTCATTTTATAGCTGACTCTAGGTAGAAGAATAAAATATAGGTTTTAATGACCTAATTATGAGTAATAAATGATATTAAATAGGTCATTACATAATTATTCTTATTAAATGCTAATTCTTCAACGTATCAGGTATTTAATGATTGAATTTGGACTTCTTTCTGCCACCAGATCCAAGCTTTAAATACTTTTTGACCCGTTGCCTTTGAATGTCTTGAATAGATACGGAACTCGTGTCTATTTTTTCTTGGTATCCTTTGTCTTTAGAATTACGTTCCAACCTATTCTAAACAGATACGGGACTCGTAGTTGAATTTCGTCCCGTGTCTAATTTTTCTCCTCGTATCCTCTTTCGGAATAATAATCTTTTGAATATTCCACGTGTCTTGCCACGTCATAAAAAACTTTTTCCCTATACAGATAGTCCCACCACATTCCATTTATTTATCATTTAAATATTTGGGAAGTGGATTCTCATTAAAAAGGGAATTTTTGTGACTATAAATGCTATGTCAGTGTTGAAGCTTCAATTGTCCCTTCCATTTAATGTATCACATACGTGTCACTTCTTCACTAGTTCTGCGGTTCTGTAGCCTTTTTCTTCACTATTCACGAAGTGATGGTTACCTTTATTATAGGCATTTCATCATTACTTTTCTTAGTTCACCAGTTGCTTTCCATATACTCATTCGATTTCTTCTTCTTTAGTTATCCTTTTCACCAAGTGACTCCTCCCTTCTTCCTTCTGTTTTTCTTCTGTAACAACTTCTTAAATAATGGCATCTTCACATTCTAACCCTAGAAAAGTTCCAATTCTCGACCAATTTCCCAATGCTCCTGCAAGACATAGAAGAGGTAGAGCAAATGTCCCTCGTGGTACAACATCAACACGAGGTGGCATATCTGGTTCTACCATCCCTTCTATTTTTGATATTTCCTCTAAAGGATCTTTATCTACCAAATCACCCTCTAAAGGAAAAGAACCTGCTGAACCCCTTTAGGAACCAATGGTAGAAGAAATTGTACTGTCGGATCTTTGTTTTGAGCATTTCAAAGAATCTCTTTGTGAGCAAATGCTTAAATTGAAAAAAGTTGATAAATACCCCTCTTTAATTACTGAACCGTTGATCCCCATCGTCCGAAAAGATTGTCGTTTGAAAAATAGTACTCTCATAGTCATTCTCAACCCTAACCAGAGAATTTCTTCTTATTGACCCGGTTTTTCTTGTGTTTATAATTACACTTTCACTCTGGGTTTTACCCCTGCTATTGACCCAGTCAATCTCGAATTTTGCCGTTTCTTTAAGATCTTCTTAGCTCAAATTGGTCCCCTGGTATGGAGAAGTGGCATGCTTAAGGTTCTTATCAACCAGAGCGGATGTGGATTTTACTTTTCCTCATCTGATTCATCTCTATCATCCCAAACTCTTTCGTAATAGAATTTTTTCATTGTCTTCTAGAGGTAAAAGGGTTTTGATAAACCCTGAGGATATCAATGATCGAGGTTGGTACACACGATTTGTTAGTGTTCCCACAATTGATTTGGTGGGTGATCAAACATGCCTTTTCCAGAGAAGTGAAACATGACACGTAAGTATTTTATTTCTTACCGTGTCTATTTTTGATATTTTGATCTTTTATCTTTAAAGCATTTTTGTTCTGCTTTTTGATAGCAACCATAGGAGATGTTGTACTCGTCCCTGGCTTCCGTGCTTGGGTAGATGCTATTCTGAAGGCCGCACCTATGGAAACACGTACTTGGAAATCAATTTCTATGAAGCACAGTTGGAGAGTAAAAACTCATGGTATACATTTAGTATTTCATTTGTATAGAGAAAATTCTCTCTTTTTGTCCTTTTTTATCAGGATTTGCCAATCGAGGGATGTCAGTTGAAGTAGCTACTGCGCTTAGAACTTCTTCTAATGCTCCCTTACTTCTAGGGATGACACGGATTATTCTAATAAAGAGAAAATCATTGGAAGAAGATTCTGATGTTGAAGAGGATGATGATACCCCTTTAGCAGCACATCCTAGATCTAGGAGGCATGTGATAGTTTCCGAGGATGATTGTCACGACCCGGATTTTCCCCCAACATCGGGATCATGATGGCGCCTACTCGTGGTAGCTAGGCAAGCCACTGTATTCATACTATCCTGTTTTTAACACAATTTCATAATTTATTTATCAACAAACCACAACTTTAATAAAATAAATGCGGAATACATTATCGAAATAAAAATAACTAATTACAAGGTGAAAATCATACTGAAATCCTCTATTGAAAAACATGTTTAATGATGTTAGGAATTGAAAGAATTAAGTAAAAAGTGACTTACAATTGTTTTGAAGAAGAAGTAATTCGTGAAGAATCGCAAATGGGTATTTTTGGGTTGTGAAAAGTGAAGAAATGAACTGAAAATCGTGATTTACAGGTCTCTATGTTCGCATTTGCGAACATGGGTTCGCAATTGCGAACCCCGACCAATTTCTGGAGTTTGAAAAATAAGCTAAGGGTGGGAAGTTCGCATTTGCGAACATTTGTTCGCATTTGCGAACATCTCGCATTTGCGAACTAATGTTCGCATTTGCGAACATTTGTTCGCATTTGCGAACATCTCGCATTTGCGAACTAATGTTCGCATTTGCGAACACATCGCATTTGCGAGGTTATGTTCGCAATTGCGAACTCTGGTCCAGGTGTGCCAGTGTCGCATTTGCGACACTTTGTTCGCATTTGCGAACATGGCTGGTTCTGGCAGGCATCACATTTGCGATAATAGGTTCGCATTTGCGAACCCAGCCTTGAACTGCCTTCTTCGCATTTGCAAGAAATTCTTCGCAATTGCGAAGCCAACAGCTGGGTGAAAAACCAGCAGTGTAAAAATTCAGAATTTAATCCAACGGCCTATCAAATCTTTACCCGAGCCCCCGGGCTCCAAACCAAACATGTACACAACATCAAAAACACATTATGAACTTGTTCGTGCGATCACATCGCCAATAACACATCGTTTTCATCAAATCAAGCCTCAAGTTCATGATTTTCATACTTTTGGTTTTCAAAACCTTCAAACTTGGAACTCAAGGTCCAAAACATCTCAAACGACATCCGAATGTCACCAAACTTTACGGAAATCACATATATAATATTTAAGACTTGTACCGGGCGTCGGAACCAAAATACGAGCCCGATACCAAGGTCAATTAATTCATTTCCTTTAACAATTACATCAAAACCAATTTAATAGAAAAATTCATAACTTGGGCTCTAGGCCTCAGAATTCGACTCCGGACGCATGTCCAAGTCCCATATTTTCCTATGGACCCTTCGGGACCATCCAATCTCGGGTCCGGGTCCGTTTACCAAAAATGTTGACCGAAGTCAACCATATCAATATTAATATCATTTTTATCCAAATTTCTCATAGAATTCATATTTTCTATCACAAAAATCTTTCCGGCTACATGCTCGGATCGTGCACGTAAATCAAGGCAACATGGAATGAGGTTTTCAAGGCCTCGAAGCTCGAAATGATTAATAAAATAAGTGATGACCCTTTGGGTCGTCACAATCTCCACCTCTAAAACAACCGTTTTTCCTCGAACGGACAAAAGAAAGAAGTACCTGAGTCAGGAAACAAGTGTGGGTAGCGGCTCCGCATATCAGACTCGGACTCCCAGGTCGATGCCTCAGGAGGCTGACCTCTCCACTGAACACGCACAGAAGGATAACTCTTCGACCTCAATTGTCGAACTTGCCGGTCTAGAATAGCCACCGGCTCCTCCTCGTAAGATAGATCATTGTCCAATTGGACAGTACTAAAGTCTAACACATGTGTGGGATCACCGTGGTATTTCCGAAGCATAGATACGTGAAAAACTGGATGCACGGCTGATAAGTTAGGCGGCAAGGCTAATCTGTAAGCCACCCCTCCCACTTTGTCTAGAATCTCAAATGGAATAATATACCTAGGGCTGAGTTTGCCATTCTTCCCGAACCTCATCACGCCCTTCATAGGCGACACTCAGAGCAATAACTCGTTCACTAACCATGAAATCTACATCTCGAACCTTACGATCCGCATAAGTCTTCTGCTTGGACTGAGCTGAACGCAATCTCTCTTGAATAGTCTTGACCTTATCCAAGGCCTCCTGAACTAAGTCTGTACCCAACAACCGAGCCTCTCCCGGTTCAAACCATCCAACTGGTGATCGACATCGCCTACCATACAACGCCTCATACGGAGCCATCTGGATGCTAGACTGGTAACTGTTATTGTAGGCGAACTCTGCTAATGGCAGAAACTGGTCCCACGAGCCTCCGAAATCAATAACACGGGCTCGAAGCATGTCCTCTAGAATCTGAATAGTCCTCTCGGACTGGCCATCCGTCCTGAGGATGAAATGCTGTACTCAACTGAACCTGGGTGCCTAACTTCTGCTGGACCACTCTCCAGAACCGCGAGGTAAATTGCGTACCCCGATCAGAGATAATAGATACTGGCACTCCATGGAGATGAACAATCTCCCTAATGTAAACCTCCGCTAACCTCTCCGACGAGTAGGAGACAGATACTGGAATAAAGTGTGCTGACTTGGTCAGCCTATCAACAATGACCCAAATAGCATCAAATTTCCTCCGAGTCAAAGGAAGTCTAGTAACAAAGTCCATAGTGATCCGCTCCCATTTCCACTCGGGAATTTCAATTCTCTGGAATACACCACCAGGTCTCTGGTGCTCATATTTCACCTGCCGACAATTTAGACACCGAGCGACATACGCAACGATATCTTTCTTCATTCTGCGCCACCAATAGTGCTGCCGTAAGTCCTGGTACATCTTCGCGGCGCCCGGGTGAATAGAATACCGCGAACTGTGGGCCTCCGCTAAGATTAACTCTTGAATCCCTTCGACATTAGGCACACAAACTCGACCCTGCAATTTCAATACCCCATCCTCATCTAGATTTACCTGTGTGGCACCTCCCCGCTGTACTGTATCTCTCAACTCACGCAAATGAGGATCATCAAATTGCCTCTCACGGATATGCTCTATTAATGAAGAACGAGCGACCGTGTATATTAACACCCTGCTAGGCTCAGAAATGTCTAATCTCACGAACCGGTTGGCTAAGGCCTGGACATCTAGAGCTAATGGTCTCTGACTGACCGGAATGTATGCAAGACTACCCATGCTGGCATATTTTCTACTCAATGCATTGGCCACCACATTGGCCTTACCTGGGTGATATAAGATAGTAACATCATAGTCTTTTAGCAACTCTAACCATCTCCGCTATCGTAGATTCAAATCCTTTTGCTTGAACAAGTACTCTAGGCTTTTGTGATCAGTGTACACCTCGCATGTCACACCATATAGATAATGCCTCCAGATCTTTAAGGCATGAACCACTGCTGCTAACTCAAGATCATGAACTGGATAATTCTTCTCATGTATCTTTAACTGCCTCGAAGCATAAGCGATAACCTTACCATCCTGCATCAATACCGCTCCAAGCCCTGTACGAGATGCGTCACAATAAACTATATAAGGCCCCGCACCTGTAGGTAGTATCAACACCGGTGTGGTGGTCAAGTGCTGTCTTGAGCTTCGAAAGCTCGCCTCACACTCCTCGAACCATATGAAAGGGACACCCTTCTGGGTCAACCCGGTCATCGGGGCCGCAATAGAAGAAAACCCTCTACAAAACGACGGTAGTAACCTTGCTAATCCCAAGAAACTCCGGATCTCGATCACTGAAGCTGGTCGAGGCCAATTCTGGACTGCCTCAATCTTCTTTGGGTCTACCTGAATACCTTCCACTGATATAATGTGACCTAGAAATGCTACCGAATTCAGCCAGAACTCACATTTAGAAAATTTGGCATATAGCTGGTTATCTTTCAGAGTCTGAAGAACCACTCTGAGGTGCTGCTCGTGCTCTTCCTGGCTGCGGGAATACACCAGGATGTCATCTATAAAGACTATCACGAATAGATCTAAGTAAGGCCTAAATACTCGATTCATCAACTCCATGAATGCTGCTGGGGCATTGGTCAACCCGAAGAACATGACCAAGAACTCATAATGCCCATATCTAGAGCGAATGGCTATCTTAGGAATGTCAGCTGCCCTAATCTTCAGCTGATGGTAGCCTGACCTCAAGTCTATCTTTGAGAATACCCTCGCTCCTTGGAGCTGGTCAAACAAATCATCAATCCTCGGCAGTGGATACTTATTCTTTATTGTCACTTTGTTTAATTGCCGGTAATCAATACACATCCGCATCGAGCCATCTTTCTTCTTTACAAATAATACAGGTGCTCCCCGGGGGAAACACTGGGCCTGATAAAGCCCTTCTCAAGAAGGTCTTGCAACTGATCTTTCAACTCTTTTAGCTCCGGCGGGGCCATACGATAGGGTGGAATAGAGATGGGCCTGAGTGCCCGGTGCCAGATCAATACAGAAATCAATGTCCCTATCGGGTGGCATGCCCGGCAGGTCTGAAGGGAAAACCTCAGGAAACTCCCGTACAATAGGGACTGAATCAATAGAAGGAACCTCTGCGCTGGAATCATGAACATAAGCCGGATAAGCTAGACACCCCTTCTCGACCATGCGTCGAGCCTTAACATAGGAAACAACATTGCGAACGGAGTGGCTTGAGGTACCTTTCCACTCTAATCGGGGTGATTCTGGCAAGGCTAAGGTCATAGTCTTAGCATGAAAGTCTAGAATAGCATGGTATGGGGACAACCAGTCCATCCCCAATATGACATCAAAATCCACCATATCCAAAAGCAACAGATCAACACGGGTCTCAAGACCCCCAAATATAACTACGCACGAACGATGCACTCGGTCGACTACAATGGAGTCACCCACTAGTGTAGCCACATAAACTGGAATATCCAGAGCACAGCTGGGCATGGCAAAATACGGTGCAAAGTAGGAAGACACATAGGAATATGTAGATCCAGGGTCAAATAATACTGAAGCACCTCTGCCACACACAAGAATAGTACCCGTAATCACGGCATCTGATGCCTCTGCCTCTGGCCTGGCTGGTAAGGCATAGAATCGGGGATCTGCACCTCCCCTCTGAACTGCGTCTCTAGGACGACCATCAACTGGCTGACCTCTACCTTCGGCTGGACGGTCTCCACCTCTACGGTCTCGACCTCCACCTCTATAATCTCTACCCCCGCCTCTGGCTGGCTGGGCAGGCTGAGGGTCAGCTGGGGCCTGAATCATAGGACGAGGACCCCGCTGCTGAGAGTTGCCCACTGCTCGAGGGCAATACCTAATAAAATGACCTGGGTCACCACAACCGTAGCAACTCTTAGACTGATAGGGCTGCTGGCCCCGACGACCCGAATGGCCTCCAAGAACACTCTGAAGAGGCTGAGCATTAATAGGAGACTGGTCTGAATAATGCCCCCGAAAACCACGATCACCTGATCCACCCTGTGAAGCCTGAAGGGCGGAATGAAAAGGCCTGGAAGACTGGCCTCTATCAAAGGATTCTCTGCCACCAGAGGAAGAACCACTAAACCTGCCTGAATGACAAGGCCTCTTGTCTGAAGAATAACCGCCTGCCCGAGCAAGAGCCATCTCAACTCGGCGTGCTGCATTAGCTGCCTCCTGAAATGATATGTCACTCCCCACGCCCATAGCCATCTGGAGTCTAATTGGCCGATTAAGCCCATCTATAAACCTACGGACCCTCTCCCGCTCTGTGGGAAGTATCACCACTGCATGACGAGCCAAATCGACAAATCTCGTCTCATACCGTGTGACCGTCATAGTGCCCTGATGGAGGCGCTCAAACTGCCTCCGAAGTACATCCCGCCTGAGTAGCAGGGAGAAACTTCTCCATAAATAGTTCCGCAAACTGATCCCATGATAAAGCCGGGGACCCTGCTGGTCGAGTCAAGCAATAATCTCTCCACCAAGTCTTGGCGGATCCTGCAAGCCTGAATGTACAGAAGTCAACTCCGTTTGTCTCCACGATCCCCATAGTCTTGAGAATCTCATGGCAACTGAATAAGAAGTCCTGAGGATCCTCTGATGCGGCTCCACTGAATGTAGTGGTAAATAGCTTGGAGAACCGATCAAGCCTCCATAACGAATCAGAAGTCATGGCCGTTCCATCACTGGCATGAGCTGTGGTACCTGACTGAGTGGCCACAGCTGGCTGAATTACTGGTGCCTGAGGCTGAGGAGCTACTGGCTCCGGAGTATGAGCAATAGGAGTCTGGGCCCCTCCTCCAGCCTGAGAAGTGGCTGGGGCAATTGATAATAAACCCGCTCTGGCAATGCTGTCCATGAATCCAGCTATTCTGACCAAGGCATCCCGGAGATCCGGGGTAATTAAAGCCTCTCCTGGGACCTGAGCTGGGCCCACTGGAGCTGCTGGGACCGGAACCTCCTCGTCAATCTCAATATGAGGCTCCACCTCTGGAGTAGCTGCCTGGGGCTGAGCTCTACCCCTACCACGGCCTCTGATACTGACACGGCCTCAGCCCCTCACGGGAGCTGCCTGGGGCTTGGGCTGCTGGTCAGCGGACGAAGAAGCGCGTGTCCTCACCATCTGCGAAATGACATAATAGAACTTCAATCAGTATTTGAGGAATAATTCGCACGACAAGAAAGAACAAATGAGAGACTCTTTCCTAACTCAATAGACTCTGGAGGACAAGTACAAACATCTCCGTACCTACCTCTCAAACTCTACTAAGCTTGTTCGTGAGTGGTGAGACCTATGTAACCTAGAGCTCTGATACCAACTTGTCACGACCCGGATTTTCACCCAACATCGGGATCGTGATGGCGCCTACTCGTGGTAGCTAGGCAAGCCACTGTATTCATACTATCATGTTTTTAACACAATTTCATAATTTATTTATCAACAAACCACAACTTTAATAAAATAAATGCGGAATACTTTATTGAAATAGAAATAACTAATTACAAGGTGAAAATCATACTGAAATACTCTACCCAAGACGTGGAGTCACCAACTCACGAACTACCATGGAATACTACACATAAAAGTTTAAAAGAAATATAACATAATTCTGTTTGTCTCGGAACAAAGAGACTACAGCTAGTAACATAAATAAAGAGAGAGAGACGCCGGGCCTGCGGACGTTTGCAAGCTACCTCGGTCTCAAATGTGATCAACTCCCACGCAATCGATTTACTGCTGCTGCTCCTGATCGTAACCTGGACCTGTGCAAAAACGCACAGAAGTGTAGTATCAGCACAACCGACCCCATGTGCTGGTAAGTGCCTGGCCTATCCCGGCGAAGTAGTGACAAGCCTAGGACCAGACACCCACATAAACCTGTGCAGTTCAATATATATGTATACCACAAAATAACAAGAATTAACCAAGTAATAACACAATAAGGAATATCTCAAAAGAACTCAACAATTAACAACAGTTAATAAGTTCACAAGGAAAACCAAGTATAATGGAAACACAAGTAATATCAAGTCAAGGAATAGCAAGTAGTTGCACGTCATTACCCTTCGTGTTTTTACTCTCATCCTTACCAAATAGGCAAATAAAGTGCACGGCATCACCCTTCGTGCTTTTACTCTCACCCTCACCAAATAAGCAAATAAAGTACACGACATCACTCTTCGTGTTTTTACTCTCATCCTCACATCCATGGTACGGCGTGATCCTTCGTACATGGTTCAATAACAAGGCACGGCATGATCCTTCGTGCATAATTAATAAAACATGGCACGGCATTAACCTTCGTGCATAATCAATAAAACATGGCACGACATTAACCTTCGTGCATAAATAATAAATCAAGGCACGACATCACCCTTCGTGCTTTATCACTCTTCCTCACCCAAATAACAATCACAGTTAAGGGAAAAGAAAGAAACAGTAATTCATAAGCCGTCCCAACAAGGGCAATCAATAATCATCTTCACAACAAGTCCCGACAAGGGAGAACAATAACAATTCTACAACCTGGCAAAGGTTCAACAATTCATCTGTAAATATGTCTCACAATAAGCATTATCAACGACTCACGATCATACTAGACGCTAGTGTATGGATGCTCGTCACTACAGCCCATACACCGCACTCGATCACATAACACATAGCACATAATCCTATTCCCTCAAGCTAGGATAGAAAAAACACTTACCTCGAATGTTTATGAACAATTCAATCCGTGGAAATGTCTTTTTCTTTCAAATTTGGCTCCAATCCAATCGTATCTATACACAATTGATTCAATATCATCAATACTACTCAACAACCTAATTCCTAAGACCAATTACAACTTTTACAACATTCTGCCCGGAATAGTGAATTCCGACCCCGGGCCCACATGGTTGGAACTCGGGGTTCGGACCAAAATCCGGTTACCCATCCCCCCACGAGTTCATGTATATGATTTGTTTCAGAATCGGACCTCAATTCGAGGTCCAATTTCCCAATTTATGAAAAACCCTATATTCTAACAAAAACAAGAAATTCTACCATGAAAACCTTTGATTTCTATTGAAAAACATGTTTAATGATGTTAGGAATTGAAAGAATTAAGTAAAAAGTGACTTACAATTGTTTTGAAGAAGAAGTAATTCGTGAAGAATCGCAAATGGGTATTTTTGGGTTGTGAAAAGTGAAGAAATGAACTGAAAATCGTGATTTACAGGTCTCTATGTTCGCATTTGCGAACATGGGTTCGCAATTGCGAACCCCGACCAATTTCTGGAGTTTGAAAAATATGCGAACATTTGTTCGCATTTGCGAAGTCTAGGCAGTTACTGGGGATTTCGCATTTGCGAAATAAGGTTCGCATTTGCGAACCAGCAGGCTTCTGGGCTTTGTCGCAATTGCGACACATTCTTCGCAATTGCAAAGACAGGCAATTACTGAAGGCCTCGCATTTGCGAGGTTATGTTCGCAATTGCGAACTCTGGTCCAGGTGTGCCACTGTCGCATTTGCGACACTTTGTTCGCATTTGCGAACATGGCTGGTTCTGGCAGGCATCGCATTTGCGATAATAGGTTCGCATTTGCGAACCCAGCCTTGAACTGCCTTCTTCGCATTTGCGAGAAATTCTTCGCAATTGCAAAGCCAACAGCTGGGTAAAAAACCAGCAGTGCATAAATTCAGAATTTAATCCAACGGCCTATAAAATCTTTACCCGAGCCCCCCGGGCTCCAAACCAAACATGTACACAACATCAAAAACACATTATGAACTTGTTCGTACGATCACATCGCCAATAACACATCGTTTTCATCAAATCAAGCCTCAAGTTCATGATTTTCATACTTTTGGTTTTCAAAACCTTCAAACTTGGAACTCAAGGTCCAAAACATCTCAAACGACATCCGAATGTCACCAAACTTTACAGAAATCACATATATAATATTTAAGACTTGTACCGGGCGTCGGAACCAAAATACGAGCCCGATACCAAGGTCAATTAATTCATTTCCTTTAACAATTACATCAAAAACAATTTCATAGAAAAATTCATAACTTGGGCTCTAGGCCTCGGAATTCGACTCCGGACGCATGTCCAAGTCCCATATTTTCCTACGGACCTTTCGGGACCATCCAATCTCGGGTCCGGGTCCGTTTACCAAAAATGTTGACCGAAGTCAACCATATCAATATTAATATCATTTTTATCCAAATTTCTCATAGAATTCATATTTTCTATCACAAAAATCTTTCCGGCTACATGCTCGGATCGTGCACGTAAATCGAGGCAACATGGAATGAGGTTTTCAAGGCCTCGGAAGCTCGAAATGATTAATAAAATAAGTGATGACCCTTTGGGTCGTCACAATGATATTGAAGCTTCTCCTGCTCGTACCTTCGAAATATTATATCTGCTGAAGAAACTATCCTGAATGATACTCCTGAGTCCACTCAACACCTTTTCATTGAAGGCTTTGAGGGTGGTAATTTTAGTCCAGTTTTGGAGGAAACCCTCTTTCAACTTTTGTTTCTGTTCCTCCTGTTTCTCCAATCATTTCAAGCGTTACTCCAGCTACCATTTCCATTCCTATTTCCTTACCAACCTCTGCCCTCGTACCTGTTTCAACCTCTATTAACACTGCTGTTTTCACCTCCTCTACTGTACCTCCTTCTGTAGTTCCCTCTTCTTATGTTAGTCATGTAGAAGAAAGCTGCAGCAATAGAAGCATGACTATGAGGAGTGTTACACTTGAGGTTCCGGCTAACAGAAGTCTTTTGGGGAAATCAGGTGGGGCGGATGTTTGGCTTGAACCCTTAATCGGGGAAGTAGAGAAGAGGAAAATGGACAGTTATAGCTGTTTGACTTTAATGAACGACATAGTTCATAATACTCTGAAGGTATTTTTCTTTCCACCTCCCTTTTTAATAAAAATTTTCCTTTTAATTTCTACTTATGTTTACCCTCCTTCTTATTTTTTACAGGCTAATCTTATAGGCACGGAACTTATGGGAAGAATTTCTCTTTTGGAAAAGAAAGCTCGTGAAGCTGACCGAGCTATTCTTGAAGCTGAAGAGAAAGCTAGGGAAGCCGATATTAAAGCAAATAGTTGGCAAGAGCAACTGAAGGATGCTCCGAAAAAGATTAAAGATTTACAAGAGACCAATCATAACTTGGAGCAACAAAAACAAACTTTATCTTCAGAATTAGACGGGGTCAAGGCTTCTTTCAGCAAGGTGGAGAAGGAAAAAGAACGCCATGAATGTACTTTTTCCGAGCAATTATCTAAGTTAAGTGAGGAGATTAGAGAACTTAAAGTTCTGTTAAGCAAGAAGGAAGAATATACGGGAGAGTTAGTGCAGAACTTATCTCAGGCTCAGGCTAATTTGCAAGCTTCTTCTGATAAGGCACGTGCCTTAGAAGACTCTCGTGTCTCTCTTGAAGCCACCCTTAATTCTACTTTGAATGAAAATCAATCATTGAAAAATGATCTTACCATGTTGAAAAAGGACTATGCTCTCCTCGAGGAGAGTTTTGATGCAAAGGTGAGCTGGGATTTCCTGAATTCTCGCCGTGATGCTTTAACGGAGGCTAGCCAAGAAGGTTTTGATTTGCAATCAGAGTTAGACAAGGTCCTAAAGACCATTGAGATGACTGAACAACCACTTGAATTTCCTTCTCCCCCATATGATACCACCGTGGCTGATGATCCCCCCAATGATTTAGCTCATTCTATTGAAGTTGGCAATATTGTAAACCAAGCCCCTGAGGGTCAACCAGCTGAAATTGAGGCTCCCGTGGCTCCTACTTCTCTTAACAATCCTAATATTCCAACTGTTGCTACTCCCCTAGAAGTCGACTCTATACCTGTAATTTCTTCAGATAAGGAAGTTATCCCAACAGCTTCGGAAAAACCAACTCCTTCAAAAGCGAGTTGAGAATTAGCTTTTGAACTAGTCCCCAGTTTACATTAATGGGGGGTTTGTAAAGATTTTCTACTTTATAAAGACTTATTGTTGAATCTTTTTTAAGTCAAGAAGTTTTATAAGTACTTCTTTGAATATTATTCTTGCCTATTTTCTTATTTAGGACTTATAGAATAATTTAGCATTTTTATTGTTTATATTATTCTTGCCTATTTTATTGTTTAGGACTTATAGAATAATTGTTTTTGAAAATGCTTTATGATTCATCTCATGGAATATCAACATGAGGTTTAAAAAAGAGAGGGACATTTTGTGTATATCGACACTTAATGAAGAAGACGTCTCAACTTCATAATGGTGTTATAGTACGATGAAAGAAAATAGGAAGCACATATTTTTTTTTGTTGTATAAAATAATTTGAACAAGTTTTTATTAATGAACTTGAGCAAATTTTCGAATAATACATGTGTTGCGGTACTTCTATAACTTCCTCGTAACTGTTTTTCGTGTAACAGATTTCTTAATATAAAATACACAAGGTTTTCTTTTACAACCTGTCTTAGCACATAGCCATAACCCTATATTTATATATTTAGAAAGGGTTTGGAAAATGTTTACAACATTGAAAAATGGTTTTTGTAAAGTAACGTAGCTATTCATAGCTGAATCTTGATATATGGCACTTTGTAGGTGAATTTGATCCGCTTTTACTTGAACTCCCGTATCACTTTTCCTATATGGACCTGCATCTATTTTTCTGTACGAGGCTATATATACTGTATAATTCCCCAAGTGTTTGAGAGTTGAAGAAATGAAGCCTTGAACACTTGGCTATTACTCCTATGCTGGTCCTTTTCCTGAAACAGAAAATATGCGGGACTCGAAGGTACAATTTTAGATGAAGAATGCCTTCACGTATGTGCTTCCATCAGATTGATATAACCCTAGGCTTAAAATTTAAGAGTATTCTATTTTTCCATGCAGGTTGTGTTTCATCATTTGGTACGGGTTAGGGATTTTGCCTAGCATCTAAAATTCTTAGTAAAATCTTAAAAAATTAAAAGAAAAATAGTTCGGCATGAAGATTCTGAACATGTCCACTTCCTTTTAAAGAAATAGTTTTTCGAGCATAAAGTCCCCAGTTTTGATTAACCTGGGATTTTATTGCCTTTGTTCTTTCCATGCCATTACAGTCCCCAGAATTATATGACAAACTTTGAGAGTTGCTTTTGGCCATAATATGGTTTATTCCAAGTTACCGTTCCAAACATTTTTATATGAATTATGAAAAACTACTTTTTATGATTGTGGATAAAATATCACGTATATCAAACATAGGAGATTGTTTACTCGAACTTAGAGAATGCTTACTGCAGTTTTCGATAATAATAAATGGATAGCTTTTCACGTACCTTTGATCCTTCCAAGTTGACCCAATTTCTGAATTTTCCTCTTGCCTGCCTTCCTTACTTTTTATGGTTATGCAAGATGGACACCCGATGTTGTCCTGGTTATGCAAGATGGACACCCGATGTTGTCCCCATACTTTCAACATGGGACCAAGCAAAACAATCTTCATTAATTTTGAATAATTCAATTAATTTACCTCTCGTGTTTGAACTTAAATTGGCTCCCACGTGGATTATTCGTTCAGGCCACTGTTCAAGTAATATCACAGGCTCGAACTCCTTAGTTGATATTTCGATACCTTCTCCTTCCTCTTGATTACTTGGGTATTGATCCGGATTTCCTTCGATGTTGTATACGCTGCCCGTACCTGATACAATATTGACGCTACGAGATATATATTGTTCCCCGTGAATTTGGCGAATTCCCCATGGTGTTGGGAATTTCATGTTGATGAAGGGTTGATGGGATAACGCCCATCTCATGAATCCATGGTCTTCCCATGATTATATTATACACCATTTCCACGTCTACTACCTGAAATTTGGTATCTTTCTCAATACCCTCTGCAAAAGTTGTTAAGTTTACCTCTCATTTAGTTACTATGCTGGAGTTATTGAATCCTGATAAAGTATGCGCCTTTGGAATCATCTTATCCTCCATTTGCATCTCCCGTAACACCCTTAGCAGGATGATATTTGCTGAACTTCCTGGATCAATCAAAACTCTTTTTATTTAATATCATGTATGAGTAAGGATATTACCAATGCATCGTTATGGGGGGCAATCACTCCTTCCATGTTTTCATCATCATAAGCGATAACTTCACCTTCTAGCGTCTGGCGTGTACGTTTCCCGGACATAACTGGGAGTTTAGAAACTTTGTTGGAAGCGGGATGTACTACCTGTTGTCACGACCCCAAACCCCGGTCGTGATGGCGCCCAACACATTGCTAGGCAAGCCCGACCATCTTATCCAATTAAACCGGCCAAGTATAATTAATACTGATTAATCGGCGTGATTAGCCTGTTTTCATAACAAATCAAGAAGTGTAGAACTGAAATACAAGAACACAGCCCCAACCAAATCGTGGTGTCACAAGTCCGAGCCTCTACAAATGAGATCTACTACAAAATCAAGTCTAACCAGAATGGAGACAACAAAATGATAAAAAGAAAGAGGTCGGGTACTGCGGACGTTGGCAGCTACCTCGAAGTCTCCACAGAATGGGGATAATAAAGCAGTTGCGATAGCTCAAAATGCCCTCCTGAACCTGTATATCTGCACAAAAAGTGCAGGGGAGTGGGGTGAGTATATTTCAACTCAGTGAGTAATAATAATAAACAATAACTGAAAATAAGAACTCCCGTACTATCACTAAATAGTTCTAAGGCACCCCCCACAGGTTAATCATCACTATAATGAGTACTCTGATCTCCAGTCCACATCTATCTCATCTAGGTCCCACACTGACCACATCCTCGCTCGTACCACTACGGTATACAGCCATCTCAATATATGGAGACATATACATCTGTCTATAACATATAAATATTTCAGTATATATATGAATATGAATAAGTATAATGCTGCGGCGCGCAGCCCGCTCCAATACATATACCGCTGCGGCGCGCAGCCCGCTCCAATACATATATCGCTGCGGCGCACGGCCCGCTCCATTTAACGTCGACGGCGCTCACCGGGGGTGTATACGGACTTCGGAGGGGCTCCCTAGGCCCAAGCACTATAATACGGCAGCGTGCAGCACGATCCACACAAATATTATCTGCGGCGTGCAGTCCGATCCAATATATATACGTATATATCTCTATACTGCTGCGGCGTGCAGCTCGATCCCATAATATACACCAGTGCTCACTGAGAATGTGTGCGGACTCAAACTCCGAAGGGGCTCCTACAGCCCAAGCGCAATAATACTGCGGCGTGCAGTCCGTACCACATGTATATTACATGTATATTACTGCAGCGTGCAGTCCGATCCAATATATATACTGCTGCGGCATGCAGCCCGATCCAATGTAGGTATATATATATAATACCTCATAATGGGTCCTCGACCCTATAATACCTCATAATGGGTCCTCGACCCTATTCCAGTCAGTATATACTTGGCCTCTCAGGCCCAATATAATATATCACAGTGGGTCCTTGACCCTGTCTCAGTCAATATAGACTTGGCCTTTCGGGCCCAATATAACATCTCATAGTGGGTCTTTGACCCTATCTCATCTCAATCGGTATAGACTTGGCCTTTCAGGCCCGCTCAGCTAGAACAGGGAATTCCACCCTAGATAATCTCTCTCAATGTACACATCTAGTACGGGCTCATATTATACTATACAACTACAGCTACGGCTGAGTGTATGTTTCCAACACGATATAAGGGTCACCTAGCTCTATAGATTCCCTAATGCTCTACAGATCGGCACAAGGCCCCAAACATGGCTATCAGCCCAATTGCACAGTTATAAACTTATTATCAGTCATAACACACAGTATACTATTAGTCGGGAAGGACTAAGTCCGAACCCCCAATCACAATGTCACCACGCCCGTCATAGAACGCGTGTCTCATCTCAATATAGCACTGTGAAGTGCTAGTACGGGGTTTCAAACCCTCAGTACATTATTTACTACTACCACTCACCTCGAACCGGTAGAAGCTTCATGCCCGCGACGCCTTAGCTTCTCGAACCGGCATCCACGCACGTCAAACTAGCCAAAATCAGTACAAATATATCAAAATAGGCTAATGGAACATAACCCAATCGAAAGAACTCGAAAAATATCAAAAATCACGAAATTGACAAAACCCGAGCCCCGGGCCCACATCTCGAAAAATTTCGAAATTTATATTTCCGGAATCCTCGTCTCACCACGAGTCCGTACATACCAAATTCACAAAAATTGGAGTTCATTTGTCCCCTTAAATCACTATTTCTATCCAAGAGGGTTTTCTACCCTTTTCAACAAAAATTCTCAAATTAAACACTAAAACTTGCAATAGATTCGAGTTATACCACCAAAATTGAGTTAAGAACACTTACCCCGTTGTTCTCTCCAAAATTCCCACGAAAAATCGCCATTTCCGAGCTCCAAATCGTCAAAAATGGCAATATATTTTCGGACCTCAAATATATTCCGTCCGACACTATTCACGGTTACTGTTCACGGCACTGTTCACGGACACTGTACACGGTACTGTTTACGGTCACTGTTCACGGTACTATTCACGGACACTGTTTCACGGGCACTTTTCATGGACACTGTTCACGGACACTGTTCACGGCAGATTTTTCTACATTTTCTGCCCATTTTCTAAGTCCGAAATTATTCCGAGACACATCCGAAACACTCCCGAGCCCTCGGGGCTCCAAACCAAATATGCACATTGACTCTAAAACATCACACAAACTCGCTCGAGTGATCAAATCGCCGAAATAACATCAAAATCATCAATTTTCATCAAATCAAGGCCTAAATTTCCAAAAACTTCCAAAAATACACTTTCGATCAAAAACCCGACCAAACGATGTCTGAATGACCTGAAAATTGGCAGACATATCCAAAATCACCTAACGAAGCTACTGCAACTGTCAGAATTCCATTCCGACTCCCGGATCAAAATATCACCCATCGATTGGATTCCGCCAAAATTCCAACTTCGCCAAAATAGGCTAACTTCTTCACCGGACCTCCAAAATTACTTCCAATTGCACTTCTAAGTCTTAAATCATCCCCCGAAACTAACCGAATCATCGGAATTCAGTTCCGAGCCCTCTAACTCATAAGTCAACGTAGGGTTGACTTTTCCAACTTAAGCTTTCCTTAAAGAGATTAATTGTCCCTTTTCCTACCAAAATCGATCCGAATTGACTCAAAGTTTGCACACAAGTCACATTCGACATTACGGACTTGTACCAACTTTCGGAATCGCATTCTGACCCCGATATCAAAATTTTCACTTCCGGTCGAATTTTCTCATAAACCTTCAAATTCCTATATTTAGCCAAATGACTTCAAAATGACCTCCGGACATCCGAATTCACTTCCGATCGCTTTCCCAACTCCAAAATCACCATACGGATCTATTCCCAGACTCGGAATCCCAAATGGACATCTATAACTCTAAAATGCCTTCCAACCCAAATTTATGAAATTTTTCTAAAATACTAACTTCCACCATATACGCCGAAATGCTCACGGTTTATCAAAAACCAAATCCGGACATACGCCCTAGTTCAAAATCATCATACGAGCATGCTGGAACTTTTAGATCCCAATTCCGAGGTCATTTACTCAAAATTCCAATCCCAGTTCATTTCTTCAACTTTCAGCTTTCAAAATGAGAATTTCCATTTAGATTTGACTCCAAACTTCCTGAATTTTAATTCTGACCATACACACAAGTCAATATACCTGAGATGAAGTTGTTCATGGCTTCAATCTGCTGAATGACGCGTCGGGACTCAAAACGACCGGTCGGGTCATTACAGTCTCCCCCACTTAAACATACGTTCGTCCTCGAACGTGCCGAGAACTACAATGATGTAGTCTCAAATAACTTGTTTAACACATCATGCACCTTCCCGTGCTACCACTACTTAGTTGAGCACATTAGCTATATAATTTTGTAGATATAATTCTTTATTCAAGCGAATAAGCCATTAGGCCAAATTCCAACACCATGAATTTCCTGCCAAGTCTGTTTCCATCATTCGACCACCATATCCTCCACACGTTGTACCCAAACATTAATGCATAACTTTGTTGAATTTACACTTTGCATAACTTTACTCATATGACCACAATAACATTCTTTATTACTACAGTTGCATACAATACCCAAATACCGATGGAAACCTCTTATTAGTTGAAGTCTTATTCCAACACTTTCATATACTGCCAACGATAAATAAAACACGGGCTAAACCGTAACAATTCCTCAGATCCACCATTTATGAAGCCATTTCTCTTTTGACTGATATTACAACGGATTTTGGAGCCAAACCTCGATATTACCTCTCTATCTAGCTGAAATCATGTATGTTCGCACTCATTAATGACTCCAACGATCATTTCGATTATAACACACCACAGTGGTAATATGACACCTCCTCATCGGCCTAAGCCACGACAAGCAAAACACAGGCTCCAATAAGAAATGATCTGAACACACTCGAATCATGACAACAGACTCACATAAAAAGCTATAATTCAAATTCTTCAATACCATCACAACACATAATTGAGATCTCATCTCACATCATAGAATTAGAGTACCTGAATCCTCCTCGAAAGGTCATAACATCACGTGGCCTTGCCACAACTCATGATTCTATCCAAACACTATTACCCATGGAGCACCTCAAGTCGCAATGCTCAAAACGGTCAGCCACACACATATTTAGGTCTGAACTCAAGCAATCAATCACACACGCGGCGATACATTTAGTATATGCTATCGAATCCTGTATTGGCACAACCGATGTGCTATTCCCCGAGCGATACACAATACGGACTATTCCTCAGAAGAGAGGAAGTATTGTATACAAGGTACATATAGAAAGTTATATTTCCCACATCACACTGTTGCGGCGCGCAACCCGTTCCAATAGCATACCTGTGGCGGCGTGCCACCCGATCCAGATACCATACATGTGGCGGCGTGCCACCCGATCCAAGATACTATACATGTGGCGGCGTGCCACCCGATCCATGCATAAATCTAGCAAAAGGGAATGCACATCGACTCAAGTTGCTCATTGCAACAAACATGTATATATAGCCTCGAGCTCGGTCACATGAAACTCATCCGACAAAGTCCCTCAATACCGGAACCGAATCAATGGTAGATACCTCTACACTGACATCCGCCACGAAGGCCCAACTTACAAAGCAATACCTACCAGCCGTCCGCTTGCCCTAGGGTACATCTACCCTGCTGGAGCACGATCTGATGCGCTCTGCCACGCAGTTGTGACATTTCTCTGATATAGTCCATATCACATTAGTCTGGCAAAGCAATATCTACCAACCTGCAATCATATATCATTATTCAAATTCGTCATATCAAGTGACGAGATAGCCACTAGGGCTTCCAATTTCCGATAACCGCTACACTGTGTCGATACACACGATATACCACCGCTGCGTAGGCGGGTTACGAGAACTTCTAGTCTCCAACACATACATAACACAGGAATCACTATGCCTGATTCCGTACTTCACCGTGCGATTACATAACGCACCTCAAGCGTCCATTCATACCACGAAAGCCATTCATAAATTTCACTATGTCATCAACGACTCAATTATTACAGTCGATCCAACAGGAGTATACCACCATACCGCTAGATATTATCAGTTTATTTTACCCGGCCCTTTTGACCATAGGCTCTGCCGAAATACTAGTATAGCAGTACCATTCTCCTAAATCACCAGGAAGATTGATTCTCAGATTATCTGCAGTTGCCCACGCTGCTTGAGGATTTTAATGACTCCTCATATAATATTAATTGATCTCAAAACCTTGAACATGCCGTTATCAACTTTCCATAACACATCGCATATACCATACCATAATAAGACAACAGGGAAAATTTATATCCCTTTCCCTACGCCGCAAACATCAGCGCACTCAACTAGTCAAGGACTTTCATAATCCCATATTGAGAAAACTCATTACACATTTCGAGATTTACATACCAACAGGAAATACACTCATTTTCAAACCACGGTAAAACACATCACAAACCCTTTCTCCCAATTACATTGCATAAGTTAAATTGCCAGGACCGGGTCCTTATACCCATACCAAGTTACACAACTGCTAATACTCAAAAGCTTTATTGCACAATATCTGCAAGACTCATTACTTCAAACATATACTAGGAATTAATCGTATTCCTTATCATACCGTTTCGGTTTATTAACAAGTTGATCCATTTACCCAATTTCCTTTCTGATTCATCTTTAATTTCATATCAGTCTTTACTGTAGCACGACAATGCCTCAACCCTTTTTACCACACAAAACTCGTACACAAGACCACACGGTCTAAGGCTCACGGGCCGCTGAATACTCTCTCAAATGTTTCCTAGAAGTACCACATTCTACCACACTTTATTTTGAAGAACTTCCTGCGATTTTGAATTTGTTATCATTACTTCCCAATACTACATAGAATCCCATCATTCACATAATATAACACAAGCCTTGATCTTTTCTAACGAAACCGCCATCTTTAGCCACATGCACAATCTTAAGGCACCTGACTGTTACAAGCAAAATCTTGAACACTGCAAAACCATTCCCGGGCATCATTCACCCTTATTCAGCTGTAATTCAACTGTCCTATTGAGTAGAACCACTCTTGTTTTGTTAGAACTCTGACATCGCCAGAACATGATTACTTACAGGTACAATTCGCTATCTTTCTTTTCTATACACCGAACATTCCTTACCAACGGTAGTTCAAAACATCCTAGTATTTCTTCACATCTACGAAGCGCCATAACCTTGTCAGAATTTTTCCAACATACTTAAAGACAGTGCCCACATAGCACACAACCGTGCAATTAGTTATTTAATAGAAAACTCCCCAACTTGGCTCGGAGCCATACATCAAAGCACTTTTAGCCACTCATAGCATTCTTACTCAATTGATACTCCAATGTTATAGTGAGATTAAACTCGAGCTATTTACAAACTTTGCCGGAAACTCGAATCATCGGAAATCTTAACTCTTTTGCAATTCTCGTATTCATTCACACGCAATAGCTAAGCCCATTCCTTAGGCCACAACATCTTTTCTAAGTCTCAAATTTTTCAAAAATTTCGGTAGAGTTTCCTTTGTAAATTGGCCTATCCACCTGCCAGAGAATCACCAAACCATTCTAACAATACACCCACAACTCAACAAGACGTCACAATGTATTTCAACAACATAAATCTCAATACTACATGAATTATATCATCAGCATTAGTACATGAACATGCGCTGCACCTGCTCAAATCATAACACATATACCTTTCACCATGATACACCTAGTACAACCAATTTGGTTTTCCTGCGTTTGAACTCATACTACCACACGTAAGGCACTTTATCTCCCATTATCAAACTGTCATTTGCACAATAAAGATCAATACTGATCGTATGAACTTCATAATACCGGCTCGCGAAATTAGTACCTTGGTGCTCAAGCCATAGACAAAGATCCGGCCTCAAGTCCTCCCGACTGGCCCAACATGAATTCACAGAGATTATATCTCGTCCCTCGATTGGGGAATCATAAGTCATCAAGGCAAATTATCACTAAGCACTCGAGTGCGCACATCAACGTATAGAAGGAATTTCAAGAATCATACCTCAAACTGAATCAAGTACATACGATAAGAATTTCAAGAATTTGAAGCTTTCATAAAAGGTTTGCAGCCTCCCGAGGATAAGTACAGGCGTCCCCGTACCGATCCACGAGACTCTACCAACCGGCTCATGACTCGCGAGACATGTTAACCTAGGCTCTGATACCAACTTGTCACGACCCCAAACCCCGGTCGTGATGGCGCCCAACACATTGCTAGGCAAGCCCGACCATCTTATCCAATTACCCAGCCAAGTATAATTAATACTGATTAATCGGCGTGATTAGCCTGTTTTCATAACAAATCAAGAAGTGTAGAACTGAAATACAAGAACACAGCCCCAACCAAATCGTGGTGTCACAAGTCCGAGCCTCTACAAATGAGATCTACTACAAAATCAAGTCTAACCAGAATGGAGACAACAAAATGATAAAAAGAAAGAAGTCAGGTACTGCGGACGCTGGCAGCTACCTCGAAGTCTCCACAGAATGGGGATAATAAAGCAGTTGCGATAGCTCAACTGCCCTCCTGAACCTGTATATCTGCACAAAAAGTGCAGGGGAGTGGGGTGAGTATATTTCAACTCAGTGAGTAACAATAATAAACAATAACTGAAAATAAGAACTCCTGTACTATCACTAAACAGTTCTAAGGCAACCCCCACAGGTTAATCATCACTATAATGAGTACTCTGATCTCCGGTCCACATCTATCTCATCTAGGTCCCACACTGACCACATCCTCGCTCGTACCACTACGGTATAAAGCCATCTCAATATATGGAGACATATACATCCGTCTATAACATATAAATATTTTAGTATATATATGAATATGAATAAGTATAATGCGGCGCGCGTGCCGCCCGCTCTAATACATATACGCTGCGCGGCGCGAAGCCCGCTCCAATACATATACCGCGCGCTCACGCGCAGCTCGCTCTATTTAATGTCGACGGCGCGCACCGGGGGTGTATACGGACTTCGGAGGGGCTCCCTAGGCCCAAGCACTATAATACGGCAGCGTGCAGCACGATCCACACAAATATTATCGCGGCGTGCGGTCCGATCCAATATATATACGTATATATCTCTATACTGCTGCGGCGTGCAGCCCGATCCCATAATATACACCGGTGCTCACTGAGAATGTGTGCGGACTCGGACTCCGAAGGGGCTCCTACAGCCCAAGCGCAATAATACTGCGGCGTGCAGTCCGTCCCACATGTATATTACATGTATTTTACATGTATATTATTGCGGCGTGCAGTCCGATCCAATATATGTATATATACGGCGTGCAGTCCGATCCAATATAGGTATATATATATATATATATATATATATATATAATACCTCATAATGGGTCCTCGACCCTATTCCAGTCAGTATATACTTGGCCTCTCAGGCCCAATATAATATATCACAGTGGGTCCTTGACCCTGTCTCAGTCAATATAGACTTGGCCTTTCGGGCCCAATATAACATCTCATAGTGGGTCTTTGACCCTATCTCAGTCAATATAGACTTGGCCTTTCAGGCCCAATATAACATCTCATAGTGGGTCTTTGACCCTGTCTCATCTCAATCGGTATAGACTTGGCCTTTCAGGCCCGCTAAGCTAGAACAGGGGGTCCTTGACCCTATCTCATCTCAATCGGTATAGACTTGGCCTTTCAGGCCCACTCACCTAGAAGAGGAAATTCCACCCTAGATAATCTCTCTCAATGTACACATCTAGTACGGGCTCATATTATACTATACAGCTAGAGCTACGGCCGAGTGTATGTTTCCAACACGATATAAGGGTCACCTAGCTCTATAGGTTCCCTAATGCTCTACGGATCGGCACAAGGCCCCAAACATGGCTATCAGCCCAATTGCACAGTTATAAACTTATTATCAGTCATAACACAGAGTATACTATTAGTCGGGAAGGACTAAGTCCGAACCCCCAATCACAATGTCACCACGCCCGTCATAGAACGCGTGTCTTATCTCAATATAGCACTGTGAAGTGCTAATACGGGGTTTCAAACCCTCAGTACATTATTTACTACTACCACTCACCTCGAACTAGTAGAAGCTTCATGCCCGCAATGCCTTAGCTCCTCGAATTGGCATCCACGCACGTCAAACTAGCCAAAATCAGTACAAATATATCAAAATAGGCTAATGGAACATAACCCAATTGAAAGAACTCGAAAAATATCAAAAATCACGAAATTGACAAAACCCGAGCCCCGGGCCCACATCTCGAAAAATTTTGAAATTTATATTTCCGGAATCCTCGTCTCGCCACGAGTCCGTACATACCAAATTCACAAAAATTGGAGTTCATTTGTCCCCTTAAATCACTATTTCTATCCAAGAAGGTTTTCTACCCTTTTCAACAAAAATTCTCAAATTAAACACTAAAACTTGCAATAGATTCGAGTTATACCACCAAAATTGAGTTAAGAACACTTACCCCGTTGTTCTCTCCAAAATTCCCATGAAAAATTGCCATTTCCGAGCTCCAAATCGTCAAAAATGGCAATATATTTTCGGACCTCAAATATATTCCGTCCGACACTATTCACGGTTACTGGTCACGGTACTGTTCACGGGCACTGTTCATGGACACTGTTCACGGACACTGTTCACAGCAGATTTTTCTGCATTTTCTGCCCATTTTCTAAGTCCGGAATTATTCCGAGACACCTCCGAAACACTCCCGAGCCCTCGGGGCTCCAAACCAAATATGCACATTGACTCTAAAACATCACACAAACTCGCTCGAGTGATCAAATCGCCGAAATAACATCAAAATCATCAATAATCATCAAATCAAGGCCTAAGTTTCCAAAAACTTCCAAAAATACACTTTCGATCAAAAACCCGACCAAACGATGTCTGAATGACCTGAAAATTTGCAGACATATCCAAAATCACCTGACGAAGCTACTGCAACTGTCGGAATTCCATTCCGACTCCCGGATCAAAATATCACCCATCGATTGGATTCCGCCAAAATTCCAACTTCGCCAAAATAGGCTAACTTCTTCACCGTACCTCCAAAATTACTTCCAATTGCACTTCTAAGTCTTAAATCATCCCCCGAAACTAACCGAATCATCGGAATTCAGTTCCGAGCCCTCTAACTCATAAGTCAACGTAGGGTTGACTTTTCCAACTTAAGCTTTCCTTAAAGAGATTAATTGTCCCTTTTCCTACCAAAATCGATCCGAATTGACTCAAAGTTTGCACACAAGTCACATTCGACATTACGGACTTGTAGCAACTTTCGGAATCGCATTCTCTGACCCCGATATCAAAATTTTCATTTCCGGTCGAATTTTCTCATAAACCTTCAAATTCCTATATTTAGCCAAATGACTTCAAAATGACCTCCGGACATCCGAATTCACTTCCGATCGCTTTCCCAACTCCAAAATCACCATACGGATCTATTTCCAGACTCGGAATCCCAAATGGACATCTATAACTCTAAAATGCCTTCCAACCCAAATTTATGAAATTTTTCTAAAATACTAACTTCCACCATATACGCCGAAATGCTCACGGTTTATCAAAAACCAAATCCGGACATACGCCCTAGTTCAAAATCATCATACGAGCATGCTGGAACTTTTAGATCCCAATTCCAAGGTCATTTACTCAAAATTCCAATCCTAGTTCATTTCTTCAACTTTCAGCTTTCAAAATGAGAATTTCCATTTAGATTTGACTCCAAACTTCCTGAATTTTAATTCTGACCATACACACAAGTCAATATACCTGAGATGAAGTTGTTCATGGCCTCAATCTGCTGAATGACGCGTCGGGACTCAAAACGACCGGCCGGGTCATTACACTACCTCATATATACCTTCTCCTCCACTTATAACATTCACGATTCTCTTGGGTGACGGGGGTTTTGGCGGTTCTTATCTGTTTTTGATGTAAGCCTGCTTTCCTTTCTCACTGAATAACTCAGTGAGATAGGCCTGTTTCAGTAGATAATATACTTCACTCTGTAAAAATCGTCATTCTGATGTCTTATGCCCGTCATCATTATGAAATTCACACCATTGATCTGGATTGCGTTTGTTTGGGATTGAATGCATCTCCTTCGGCCACCGTACCTTATCCCCCATGCCTTGCAAAACAGCTACGAGTTTGGAGTTGGTAACATTGAAACTGTATCCACCAAATCTTGCCTTCAAACTTCCATCTTCATTAAATTGCTCTTGCCTATTTCTATCATTTCTAAATCTTGAGGAAGAACCGGCATATCGCTGATTTTCTTGTTTAGTTCTTGAATCTTTTCCTGAAGGGCCCAGATATGGATCGTATCTGTTCTTACTTGATCTCCTTTCGGTTTTGGACCTCCTAGACTTGCTCCTTTCATCATGGGAATGTTGGAGTACGATATCTTCTTCAATTCTGAGTTTTGTGTTGTACCTGTTATAAACATCATTCCATGTAGTTGCAGGAAATTCATGAAGGCTTTCCTTAAGCTTTATCGTAGCCTCATAGCTTTTGTCATTCAAATTACTCGTGAAAGCTATTGCAGCCCAATAATCTGGTACCCGAGGTAAAGTCGTTCGTTCTCGTTGAAACCTATCAACGAAGTCTCTGAGTAACTCTATGTCTGATTGTTTAATTTTGAAAATGTCCTCCATCCTTTTTTCAACTTTTTGAGCTCCCGAGTGCGCTTTTATAAAAAAATCTGCAAGCTCAGCGAAAGAATTAATAGAATTTTCAGGTAAGAGAGAATACCAGGTTAATGCTCCCTTTGTAAGTGTCTCTCCAAATTTTTTTACCAAAACAGATTCGATTTCCTGCTTGGTTAAATCATTCCCCTTAACGCCCGTAGTAAATGCAGTCACATGATCTCGAGGGTCGGTTGTACCATCATATTTTGAAATATCAGACATTTTAAATTTCTTTGGAATAGGAAGAGGAGCTGCACTTGGCTTCCAAGGTTGTTGAGAATATTTATCCGCATCAATCCCTTTAATTACTGGAGGAACTCCCGGTATTTGCTCAATCCTCTCTTTTTTCCTTGAGTTGTGCCTGCAAGGTTAGTAACATATTTTGTAAATAAGAGTTATTTTCATTACATGTATCCATTTCTCATGGTCCACTGGGGGATTCCTCGTTTGTGTTATCCAGGCCAGAACGAGGATTCCCCAGTGTATTGTTATTAGAGGTAGGAGTATGTGGCGAAGAAGGCAACCTGCTAACTAAAGGTTGGAGAGCTTGATTGACTCGTGCATCGATTTTCCTTTGAAGAGCTTGTTCTGTCCCTTCAAGGTGTTCTGACTGCTCCTTTCCATTAGACATAGGTACAGGAGTAACTTCACTAGACTGACATGGAGAGGCTTGAGGGGAAGGAATTATATTATCATTGTTCAAATCCCCTTGAACGTGAGGGATCTAGTTTTCAGCAACATTGTTGTTGTTGCTTTGTTGGTGTTGATGTTGTTCGACATGATGTTAACCATAAGTAAAGTGTGTAAGCTTAGAAAGAATAGATTATCAGATTCCTGGTAATGGAACCAATTTGTTTAACCAAAATATAGAACTTCGATTAAAACCAGAAAATAATAGAAAAATCGGGTTACTGATTATCATGAGACCGAAAAATGTAATAGGCTTTCAATAATCAGAATGATTAGTAAAGTAAAATTGTATTTCAGTAGGCTTTCAACAGTTGATCGTGTCTGGTAGAACTTTCTCCTTTTATAGCTGACTCTAGGTAGAAGAATGAAACCTAGGTTTTAATGACATAATTATGAGTAATAAATGACATTAAATAGGTCGTTACAGAATCATTCTTATTAAATGATAATTCTTCAACGTATATGGTATTTAATGATTGAATTTGGACTTTTTTCTGCCTCCAGATCCAAGCTTTAAATGCTTTTTGACCCGTTGCCTTTGAATGTCTTGAATAGATACAGAGTCTATTTGTTCTTGGTATCCTTTGTCTCTAGAATTACGTTCCAACCTATTCTAAACAGATACGGGACTCGTAGTTGAATTTCGTCCCATGTCTAATTTGTCTCCTCGTATCCTCTTTCAGAATAATAACCTTTTGAATATTCCACGTGTCTTGCCACGTCATAAGAAAACTTTTTCTCAATACATGTACTACTAAACATAGTCGAGTATCATATGCTTGAACTCTTTTGAAGTTAATGTTACAAAATAATTTCCCACTGAAATATGGTTATGGACCCTTATGGAAAGAAGCTTCTACAAGTTATAACCTATGACTGAAAACTTGCTTATTGTGACAAATGTTTGGTTGTGGGACACAAATACATTAACCATGCATGACCTGTAATACAACAACCCAATCAGACAAGGAGAACAAGAAGTAACAAGGTTATCACTCAAGAATGGAGATCAATGTGTCCTATACTTAATGCAACTGAATCTCAGAATGCAACCAAATCTAAGGAATAACAACAAGAAGGCAATAAAGTGGAAGTTGTTGATCATTGAGGAACAATAAAGCTTCATGATCCTAAGGGGACTAATGACCGACACAACATGATACATGTGTCACACCTCCTTTTTACCTACTACACCTCGTGAGGGATGCAGTAAAGGGGAGTTTTTCCAATTAAAGGATAATCGAAATGGAATTCGTTTATTAAGAGATTCAAAGTCACCACTTGGGAGAATTATGGTGTCCCAAGTCACCGGTTTAGAATCCCGAACTGAGGAAAAGAATGGCTCTGTATTATAGTCCATGAACCAGAAATTCGGGTGAGGAATTCTGTTAACTCGGGAGAAGGTGTTAGGCATTCCCGAGTATCGTGGTTCTAGCATGGTCGCTCAACTGTTATATTTGGCTCAAATTATCTAATTTTACAACATATTTTAACTTATGTGCTTTTTAACCTTTTAACCGCTTTTTAATTAAATTTTAAGAAATTGAACGTTGTTTAAAATATATTTTTGGATCACGTCACATGAAATGCACCCGGATACTCGACACACTTTATTCAACATTTTAAGATTTGGATTTGGGTCGCATGAGATATACACTCGAATTTAGGATGGTAAAGTTACTAAAGAACGCGCCTAAAGCGACTAACATGTTATTAACTTTATGGAAGGCCATGAAAATTCGCTAAATGGTACTGTCCCGAATTCTAAGTATTTAATATAAATAATTATTGAGGGCTCCACAATTTATATGTTCTATTAGTGAGGCTCGTCTTATTGTTTTTAGGTCAATCCTAAAATGACGATGATTTTTCAATTTATTTTGTCTCTAATAACAAAAGAAATAATCCTAGTTAATTAATTATTGTATTAAAACCAACCATAAGGAAAATTGCACTCAAGGCTATGTCAAAAAAGGAAGGTTAGTCACCGGCCTTGGCCCAGGTCCATATTAACACATAAATCTAATTGAACCTGGGCCGCTCACTCGAGTGCTAAGGCCCAAGAACCTTGCAAAATAGACTAATTCATTAAATCAAACGTATCCGCGATTTTAACTATACTAAATGTTTATTGAAGTTATTCTACATTATTACAAGTGTGTTCAATAATTTACAGTGAACAAATTTAACAACAAGAATCTTTATTCTCGAATTCTTTGCTAAATTACCATATCAATTTAAAGGACTATTTTACTTTCATGTATTAACTAAATTTAGAACACCTATTCGTGTGAGGTTACTGTAATGTGAATTAATGTTAACACTTATAAAATTATAATCACCTAAGAGGATTACTAATCATGTTATGAAATCAGTTTAATTACCCCAGGCTGAATACTAACAGTAATCGACTAAATGTTCTATTTTATGAACTCTTTTTGACCATATGTAAGAAAAGACCAGATAACATGAAATTAACTACAACTAATGTAATCTACTATACTATCCTAACCTGAAAGTAGTTACAACTAGTTTTTCCCATGCAAAATAGACTTATTGAATCCGAGATACAACAGTTTACATTCTAGTTGGTAAAAAACAAAGTAAAGAAACTTAAACAGCAACTATGAATTTAAATGTTGAAACATAAATCTGCAATCAATTCATTTCTGCACATTTCACACGAACACAATTCTGCATGTTTCAACTCATTGATATCATGGATACAATTATGTACATGGATAATGGAAATAGAAGAAGAAGAAGAAGAAGAAGAAGAAGAAGAAGAAGAAGAAGAAGAAGCAACAACAGACTAATGAATTACTCCAAACACAGCAACATCAATCACAAACAGCCACAAGCAACCAAACAAGAATAATTTGGAGCAAAAACAGCTTCACAACAAACCCAGGAAACCTCAACAGAATAGTGATCCAATCAACAAAAATTAAACCAGCTTTTTTAATACCAAGTCAATCTACTTTCAATCTCAAAGAAAATCAGAACTTGTTTCCATAATAAAAAAACTTCTGAATTCAATATAAAGAAGTAATTGAACCATTATTCTCTTTAGTTTCAGCAATTTACTTTCTGAAGTTTTATCTCTTCCAACTCTCTTTTTATTTCTGAATCTCTTATCTGCTCTCTCTCTCTCTCTCTCTCTCTCTCTCTCTCTCTTATGTATCTATTTTTCTATTTTTTTCTCAGAATGTTTAAGCTCACTTTCTTGTGTGTGTATCCTTTTTCAATGTCTATTAGAATCCCATTTTTATCCTATTCTCTAAATCTTTCAATCCCCTTATCTTTGTCGGATTAAGCCCTAATAGATAGTCAAAACTAGAAAGTCGTCTTCCATTATTAGCTGTCTATTAACTGTTCAATCCCACTTGACACTATCCCCTAAAGTTTTCAAATCCACTAACATTTGTCTCAATCAAATTCCTTAACAGCAACAACAACAACTACCCAGTATGTTCCCACAAAGTGGGGTCTGGGAAATTCCTTAACAGCCAACCTATTAAATATTGAGGGTCCCAAATTCCCAAATTACTCCTTAAATTACGCCTAAAACTATTGTCCTACCTTAAACCCTTTAACCTGTAATACCCATTCAGCTATAACCAATTCAAGCCTATCGATTAACCTAGCTGATTCCTAGTTAATCACTTTTAGTTGTATCTGAACCAGAATCACATTAATACTAAACATAACTCAGCAGAACACTAAAGCTCAAGCTAAATCAAAATCACATTAATAAACATCACACTCAACCAGAGTTTAAACTTTGACCTCAAATTGGATCACACACCATTACAACAAAGATGAAGGATTCAGTGACTCAAGACAACAATTAGACTTGACTATTAAGGTCAAGTTTTTTAAACCATGATTGACACATACTCAGGGAATAAACTAACACAATTCTAAATTAAACCTAAACAAGAACAAGTGAACACTGTAATATAGTGAATTCATATGCAACAAAATGATAGACAATGAATAGAAAAGAACCAAACATAACATAAATGAGACAATACGAACCAATGGTAACAACATACAATTACAAAAATAGCCACAGTTTATACATGACTCACTGACAGTGCCTAATTCGAATCGTTCAAATAAAACAAAGAAGAAACAGAATCCAAAGTAAACACAAAACATCTGATCCTAAACCAAAATAAAAAAGGGGTAGAAGATGAATTTACTGAACGAAACTAATAGAAAGATAAAAAAATGGAAACCTACTAGTTTAAAGCTGGTGGTTCGAACCTTCAATGACTTTTGGACTCGGGGCCAAGATGGACCCTAGTCGAGTGTTCTTGAATGAGAAAACACAACTAGGGTCAATTTGACCTCCAATTCTGAGGCAACATTTTGCCTTCGTTTGAAAATTCTAGATTCGAAACCTTACAGAAACATTAAGGGGTAAGCAAACCGGGACACTAGAAGAAGGAGTCGAGGTGGTTGTGGGGTATGATTTTGGAGCTGATTAGGTAGGTATACGGATGAGGGTGGTCTAGTGGTCAATGGGTGTAAGTTTGGTGGCCATCGGAGAAGATGAAGTTTTTGACCGATTCTTCGATCGAAAATTCGAGGAGTTCTGGGATAATTCGAGCTTAATGGAGTGTGGATTTGTGTTGAGGGTGGTTAGAAGGTTCAGGGGTGTGAATTTGAGGATCACCGACATTGTTTATGCCGGGTTTCAGGCAAAGGGATTTCAGGGCAGCTAGGGCTTCGAGGGGGTTCGTTTGAGTCTTTGAGAGAGATGATGGAGTGGGATTTGGCTTGGGGGGGGGGGGTAGGAGTTTAGGCTTATATAGTGGGTAGGGGTTTTAATCCTGGCCTTTTGATCAAACAAGATCAACGGCCCGGATTAACTTACTTAAGAGATAGGCGAAATACATAAACGGTCCTTTCAAGTTGTCCTCAACGGTCAGTCAGACACCTCAACTATACAGTTTACCATTTAGACACTTCTTCTCCACTAAAGTGCGACCTCGCAAACCTTCATGCTGACATGGCAAAGTGTCTTCTTTACACTTCATTCTAAGCATGTGAAAGTCTCGAAATTAAGGTTTTTTCTTTTTTCTTTTAAATTTAACTTTATTTTATGTGGGTCCCATTATATTTTATTTTCCATACATTAATTTTACTTCGTCCCAAACTTTTGTATTGCAAACCCATGGAGATGGCACCAGCAACAACCTCAACAATACCAGCAGTATACCCTCCAAGTCCCATGGAGATGGCAACAACATCAACCTCAGCAATACCAGAAGTAAGAATAATAGAAGAAGATGCATTATCCCCTGATAACCCTGCTGCCAATGCAAATGGCACCGTTAATCCATCGGAAACTCCGATGATTATGTCTCGGACAATTTCACTGGTAGTGAAATGCTTCTCCTTGTGTTGATCCAATAAATATTTCTCAGATTCATGAGACATGTTGATGTTGGTTTGTTTTACTTACTAAATTCTACTAAAATGAATCCGCAAAAACCCTTTTTAATTAATTCCCATTGTGGTTCTTTTCCTTTGCTGTTGTTTGTATATATATAGTGGAAAAGAAAAAGAAGTAATTTTCCGATGAATATTTTCTCTGAGAGTAATTTTCCAGCGAAGATTTACTCGAAGAGTAATTTTCTTGCGAGAGATGGGTACGCTAGTTTGAAGGAACAGGAAGAATATGAAGGGGGTGGGGTGGCGTTGGTTTTGGGCAGAAGAAAAAGATGATGAGAGGGGGGAGGAGGGGGTGGGTGGAGTTGGTTTTGGGTGGGGTGAAGAAGATGAAGTTGGTTTGGGGGGGAGGGGGGAGCAATGGGAGTGAGGAGGGGTTACATTGTTTAGTCAAAAAGTTAGGGAAAAGGATTTTTTTAATTTGTTAAATGCATTTTAATTTTATGTTTATTATATGTGTCAAGTTTTTATTTAAAAATTACACGTGTCATTCATTAATTGGATCATTTGACACTTCATTAGCGCGTGTAATTCATGTGTATGATCTGTTGCACTTGGGTTTATTTGATCTGGTTATTGGACACTTGAATTGTCTAAATGGTAAAGGGTTTAGTTGAGGTGTCTGACTGACCGTTGTGGACAACTTGAAGGGGTCGTTTATATATCTCGCCTAAGAGATACGGTGTCGTTGGGTGATGATAGGGCGGATCGGGTATGGGAATGTTTCGGGTGGTTTAGAAGGGTAATGGATATGGGATTGGGACAGTCGGATTAATTGGGACGAATGGCTCAGATCCGCTGGCGATGAGACGACGTCGTTTGGCCGGGCAATGGAGATGGACTGGACTAGCTTTATTTGGGCCTGGTCCGATTTTCAGTTTTTCTTCTTTCTTTTTGTTTTGTTTTCTTTTTAAACTAATCTTCAAAATTAAAACCTAAAATATCAGATTAAATTGTAAAACCAAAATTAACTTAAAACTATTGATTAACTCTTAATAATAATTATAACACACAATTAAACACCAATTAAAAAATAAAATAACATAATTTGAACATTAAATGCTAAAAATGTAAAGTACATTATTTTTTTTTGATTTTTTATTTTTGTAACATGAACTTAATTTCTCCTAATTGTAAACTTAAGTCCTAAATGCAAATGCAACATATTTTGTATTTTTTATTAATTTAACAAAATAAACATGCACAGACAAATGTAAATGATAAAAGAAAAATAACATAAAATCCACAAAAATCGCAAACAACAAAAACTATTTTATTTTGAATTTTTTGGAGTAATTCTCATATAGGGCAAAAATCACGTGCTCACAACTGCCCCTCTTTGCCCAAAAACACGAAGAGTTTTCATGCAAAGATAAAGTGAGCGAATACGAGCGATTTTTGCCCGTTTGAGTATGCCGTGTGAAGCATTTTTTGAATGATTTGACCGAACATTTTCTTCAAAAGGTCTCCTACATCTCCCTAGCTAAAAGGGAATCAGGTCAATGTAGTTTGGGAAGTTTTGGTAGTTGGGACTACCATGAAGCTGTGGTTTTACTGTTATTGCTGCTGCTGCTACTGCTACTGCTTACTGAACTCCTTAATACACCGTGCTAAAGAAAATAAGAAGCTAGATTAAACTATAGTCTATGAATTACAAAATTTTATCCAGATCTTCTAACTTGCTCTTGTGTCTCTTGTTGCTTTGCTGTCTTGTTGACTTATGTTCTCTCTGATGTTTCTTTGTTTCTGACTTGACTTGTATTCTTCTCTTGATTACTGAACTTGAACTGCTTATTTCCTTCTGACGACCTTCGAATTAATTTCCATTCGAAGCTTGAACTGCCTTCTTCTGACCTCTGTTTCCTTCCTTGGATTTCTGTTTTGAATTTATGCTGGGGATTTTTGTTGTAACCTTCCGCTCTCCTGGCAGATTACTAACTTTTTGAATTAAAAAGGTACGCCTTTCCACTCTTCAGGCGGGATCCTGACTCCAACAACAACTTAAAATGATAATGTCATTCCGATCTCCAGACGGGCTCATGACTTCAACAACAACTTAAAATAAAATGCTATTCTATTCTTCAGGCGGGCACCTAACCTCAACAATAATTTAATACTTCAATTGCAATTTAAAAAGATAACACATTTTCATTCTTCAGGCGGTCACCTGACCTCAACAACAACTTAAAATTAAAATCCATACCATTCTTCAGGCAGGCACCTGACCTCAACTATAATTTAAAACTTCAACTTAAAAAGATAAAGCCTTTATGTTCTTCAGGCAGGCACCTGACTTCAACTATAACTCGAAAAATAAAGTGCCATTTCGTTCTTTAGGCGGACACAGAACCTCAACAATAATTTAAAACTTCAATTGCAATTTTAAAAGATAACGCCTTTCCGTTCTTCAAGCGGGCACCTGACTTCAACTATAACTCGAAAAATAAAATGTCATTCCGTTCTTCAAGCGGGCACCTGACCTCAACTAGAATTTCAAACTTTAACTTAAAAATATAACGCCTTTCCATTCTTCAGGCGGGCACCTGACTTTAACTATAACTCAAAAATAAAACGCCATTCCGTTCTTCAGGCGAGCACTTGACCTCAATAATAATTTAAAACTTTAATTGCAATTTAAAAAGATAACGCCTTTTCGTTCTTCAGGCGGGCACCTGACCTCAACAACAACTCAAAAATTAAATTCCATTCTGTTCTTCAGCCAGGCACCTGACCTCAACTATAATTTAAAACTTCACATACAATTTCAAAAGATAATGCCTTTCCGTTCTTCAAGCGGGCACCTAACTTCAACTATAACTCAAAAAATAAAATGCCGTTCTGTTCTTCAGGCATGCAGCTGACCTCAACTATAACTCGAAAAATAAAATGCCATTCCGTTCTTCAGGCGGGCACCTGACCTGCATTTTCGTATTGCCATTGTTCCACCTTGCCTCCCGAATTATTTTCCTTCTAACTTGAATTATCTTTCTTCAGAACTGCTTCCCTCAAAACTTGTATTGTCTACCCCCTTCAAAACTGATGTTTCATTCTTCTACAAACTACTGGGGATAACACCTTTTTTTTACAATATGTTATCTTCCTTCTTTAAAGATTACTTCCCTTAAAGCTGGTGTTATCTTCCTTCTTCAAAACTACTTCTTTTAAAACTTGTGTTTCATTCCTTTGAAAATTGCTGGGGATAACACTAGTATTTTTTTCTTTTTTCTTTTTTTTTCAAATGGGTACCTGGTTTTAGGAAAATTTTCAAAATGAAAGAAAAGTTTTATTGCCCCAGTTTAACAACTTTCCTCGTATCACACCTTTTAGCCATCAATAACATTTTCTGCCCCTGTTTCAAATCAAAGAAAATTTTGTTAGTTTAAAGTGTGGTGGTTGGTTGTGATGCTCCTGCTGGAGATGGTTTTTCTTTTCTCTTTTCCATGCTCTACGTTGTCCTGCCATCTTGAAACTTGGCTGATAACTTCCGCCCTTCTTGACGATTCCTTCTCCACTATTGTTTTCCGCTCTTACTTTGATGTACTACTCAGATCATTTCTTGCATAATTGGAAAGTTGATGGCAAATATTGAAGTCATTTCTCACTTGTTCTGACCAAACAGACCCAGGAAGAGGAAATGGACAAGATAAAAGAACATAATAAAAGACGATGAAAGAGATGACTCATAGCAAGAAAAACTATAAAGTAGAAATCTATCAGACGTGGATACCAACTCTAACAATCATGACATGCATATGTGTCCTATCTCCCATCATTAATCACCTTTCACACTTCTCATCTAGTGATTTCCCATCCGATTCTCAGTCCTTATTTGACTTGTAATACTTGAAGGGTTTTCACTAAAAAGCTTCTCTCACCATCGCCTCAAGGTACCCGTGAATGTTTTCACCAATAAAGCTCTCTCGTTTTATTTCTCTCAACTTCTGTCACCTTACGATGCCTGTGAAGGTTTTCACCGATAAGACTCTATCATTTTCATTACTTTTCTGTTGAGGATTAAAGTGTTATTCTCGACTTCTATTTGCCTAACTTGGCATCTTTTGAAGACTGATCAGAAGGTCTTTATTTGGATCGTAATGTGGGATTTTTGGTAGTGCTGGAAAGAAAGGGTATTAAAGGCTCAAACAAATTAACTTGGGTTCAAATTACAACCTTCGGAACTAGATTTCTTTACAACACACACAAATTCTGACCCAGTTTCTTTCTTAGGGATCTTTTGATTTTTGTTATACTATGACCGAGCCGTGAAGCGCCTACGTATCCTCTTTGAGGAATCAGGTCAAACGTAGTTCACCTTGATTTGCTTGTTGTTATAGTCTTTCTTTTTCACTTATTTATTATTTTCCTTTTCTTTTCCTTTTCTTCATTTCTCTTTTGTCGTTTTGTTATTTTTGTTATTTCCTTTTTCTTTTCTTTATCTTCCATGCTTGTCTTTCTAATATTTGCTACTGATTCCGAAAGAGGGGTGTGAAAGAAAATAAATAAGGCTCAAAGGGTTAACGAAAGATAAAGTGTTTAGATAACAGAACAAAATGCTTCCATCATTCCAATCTTCAAAACATGCCAAGTGCAAACAACACAATTAAACATTCGCAACATTTTCTGAATGTGCCAGACTTGATAACCATATCCACACATTCACTTTTTCATTTGTCATTTTTAAAGCACCATTGGGAAATACTCTCACTTGCGTTACCACGAACGGCCCCCTTGTCAATATGGCCAACTTGCTTTTATGGTTTCTTTATGTTTACTTGCGCCAGTTTCACAGGGATCAGACTCCAAATAAAATATGCACATCTGTTCTTACTTTCAAAATGATTTCATTGCTTACTAACTAAACTAAGTTTTAAATATCAGACTGAGAATTATGCATGCATGTCATGTCACTAGAATCGGCGCTAAACAAAAGACAAAACAAAAAGATAAAAAGAACTAGACAAAGAAGATTATTGGAGGTAACAAAATACCGAAATTTGCATTAGACAATCGGTGAAATGGTTCGAACCACCAAACAAGCAAAGCAAACTAAGTAGATAAACCTGAAACGAACCTGGACAATGCTAAGCTGGCCACTATGACAAGATGAAAGTATAAAAGGGTTTGACATAAGACAATATCCGGATTACAACCCTAAGAATAACCTGGACAACAGAAATGACAATGAAATAAACCACCAAAACTCCTCTCCGGCTGACCAAGAGATGAAGCGTCTTCCAATTACCAAGCACAACATCTTAGCCACCGACTTCTGCATCAACATTTCAAAGACCATTATCTTCTCCAATGTCCTCAACTTTAGTCAATATATCCCTAAGAGGATTCGCATGCTCTTTGTTACTGTCGTTGATCATAATTACCCTTCGCGAATCATTCTTTCTATTTCCTTTTTCAAAGAATGACAACTTTCCACATTGTGCCCCTGAGCACTAGAGTAGTATTCACACCTTTTAGTTGGGTCAAAGCTTCTTGCACGTGGGTCCACCTGATTTGGAAGAATGGGTGCAATCATGTCATATGGTTTTAGCTTCTCAAATAAGCTTGCATAGCATTCTCCGATAGGGGTGAGAGCCTTTTCTCGTTTCAACAGCCGCTCATTTCCAAATGCCTGATTTGGCCTAAACCTGACCCACAGGGTTTTTAGTATGCTCGTGGGGGTGGATAGGCATTTTGTGGAGCTGGGTACTTGGAAAGTGAAGTATGTATTTAGGACTTGTATGGGGAGAAATAGCATCAGGGAGGGTCATATGGTGCATAAGAATATCCACGCGACGATGTTGAGACTGAGGACATATAGCAAGGACGACCACTGGACCTTGTCGTTGGGAAGGTTCAACAACATCTTTTCTTTTCATAGGAAGATTCCCAGGTAACTTTTTCACTCCATCTGAGCCAGAATTTCCCAAAACCTTCTTTAGGTTTCACCTCTATCTGAAATATAGATATGAGATTTGGGACAATGTATGTATTGTTCTGAAAGTGTCGCACCAAATCCTGAGCCATGTCATCCCATACATGCCACTTATTGACATCTTGACGATCATACAATTCCAAGGCTGCCCCAGTCAAGCTTTTACTGAAGTATGCTAATAGCAAATCGTTTTTCTCACCAACATTCCTTATTTCTTTGCAATATTCCCTTAGACGGACTATCAGATCTTCGCGTTCCTTATTAAAATTGAACTTTGGTACTTTAAAACCTTCCGAGCACGCGGACATTAGGGAGTTACACAACTCTTGGTAAGACATGCTGCCTCGGTCTCTCATCTCTTGCACGTTCTTTAAGGATTGGTCTATGTTCTTCAACTTCTCAGAACTTGGAGGAGGAGTGATGGAGATACTAGGGTGATCATGAGATGCCAACGTTTGGGTAAGGAAGGCATCTGAGAAACCAGGTGGTGGAGGTATATGTGCCCTCCCAACCATCCAAGTGTCACGACCCAACCCTGGTCGTGATGACGCCCAACACAATGCTAGGCAATCCCGATCATGTTATTCATTAAACCAGCTAATTTTTAATTTCAGGTGATCAAGTTAAACTTAAAAAGAAAGTGTTCATATCAAAATGATAAATGTAATAGTAGATGCATACAAAAATATGGTCCCAACCAAATCATGGTGTTGCAAGTCTGAGCCTCTACAGAATAAACAGCCTATACAAACAAGTCTAGGAAAAATTAAAGCAACAAAATGATAAGGAAGGAGAAAACAGGTTATGCGGACGTCGGCAGCTACCTCGTAGTCTCCGCAAAATAGATATGAATAAGCAGTTGCAACAGCTCAACTACTCTCTAGCACCTGTGAATCTGCACAAAAGATGCAGGGGAGTGGGGTGAGTATATTTCAACTCAGTGAGTAACAATAACAAACAATAAATGAAAATAAGAACTCCAGTACTATCACTAAAAAATTCTAAGGCAACCTCACAGGTAAGTCATCACTACGGTGAATATTCTCATCTCCAGTCCACATCTATCCCAACAAGGTCCCACACTGACCAAATCCTCACTCGTACCGCTACGGTGTATAGTCAACTCAATGTGTGTAACATATATATATATATATACATATGTCTATAATGTATAAGTATTTAAGTACGTATATGGATATATATAAGTATGATGCTGCGGTGTGCAGCCCGCTCCAATACATATAACGCTGCGGCGCGCAGCCCATTCCATTTAACGTCGACAGCTCTCATTGGGGGTGTATACAAACTTCGGAGGTGCTCCCTAGGCCCAAGCGCTACGATACTGCGGCGTGCAGCCCGATCCAAACATATATTACTGCGGCGTTCAGTCCGATCCAATATATATATATATATATATATATATATATATATATATATATATATATATATATATATATATATATATATATATATATATATATATATATATATATATATATATATATATATATATACACACACATATATAACTATAATGCTGCAGCGTGCAGCCTGATCCCATAATATGTTCCAGCGCTCACTGAGAATGTGTGCAGACTCAAACTCCGAAGGGGCTCCTTCAGCCCAAGCGTAATAATACTGCGGCGTGCAGTCCGATCCACATGTATATATTACTGCGGCGTGCAATCCGATCCACATATACATCACTGCGGCGTGCAGTCCGATCCAATGCAGGTATGTATATATATAATACCTCACAATGGGTCCTCGACCCTATCCCAGTCAGTATAGAATTGGCCTTTCAGCCCCACTCAGCTAAATTAGGGAAATTCCACCCCAAGTAGTCTATCCCTCTCAGCACACATCTAGTGTTGGCCCAAGATATGCTATACAACTAATTTCACGGCTGAGTGTAAGTTTCCAACATGATATAAGGGTCACCTAGCTCTACAGGTCCCCTAAATTCTCTACAGATCGGCACAAGGCCCCAAACAAGGCTACTAGCCCAATTACACAGTTATAATCCCATTCTCAGTCACAATACACAATACACTATTAGTCGGAAAGGACCAAGTCCAAATTCCCAGTCAAAATACCACCACGCTCGTCACATGACGCGTGTTTCATCTCAGCATAGCACTGTATAGTGCAAGTACGTGGTTTCACACCCTTAGTACATTATTTACTATCACCATTCACCTCGATCTGGAAGAAGCCTTAGTCCGCCTTGCGCTCCCCTTGCAATTCAACCGCCTCGGATACCGAATCTGTTCAAATTCATAGAGAATGCGTCAATACATGCTAATTACACACAACCCATTCGAAATAACTCAAATTGCACCAAAACCCACAAAGTTGTCAAAACCCGACTTTTGATACGCTTCTCGAAAAATTACGAAAGTTACATATTCGGAATCCTCGTCTTAACACGAGTCTATGCACATAAAGTTTTCCAAAATCGGACTCTATTTGCCCAATCAAATCAACATTTTACCAAAGCCCTAGCTTATGCTTAATTCCCCCATAATTTCATCCAATTTCAGTGAAATAGAGGAGGATTTCAAGATAAAAACACATAATTGAGCCACTTCAAGCCTAAAACTACACCGGACCTCCAAATTCACTTCCGATCGCTCTCCTAGCTCATAAATGACCTCCCGAAGCTGACTGAATCATCAGAATTCAATTCCGAGCTCTCGAACTCACAAGTCAACATCCAGCTGACTTTTCTCAACTATTCCTTCTTCTAAGAGACTATTTGTCTCATTTCCAACCAAACGCAACCCAGATTGACTCAAACTCACCCAACATGCATATTGCAATATTAAAAAGCATATAACAGGAATAACGAGGATATAACTCACATGATGACGGGCCGGGTCATCGCATTTTCCCCAACTTAAGAAAACGCTCGTCCTCGAGCGGGTCAAGAAACATACCCGGAGACTCAAATAGGTGAGGATATCTGCTCCGCATCTCCTGCTCGACCTCCCAAGTAGCCTCCTCCACGGACCGACCTCTCCACTGCACCTTAACTGAAGCAATCTCCTTGGACCTTAACTTTCGAACCTGTCTACCCAGAATAGCCACTGGCTCCACATCATAAGATAGATCACCATCAAGCTGAATGGTACTAAAGTCTAATACATGAGACGGATCCCCGATATACTTCCGGAGCATAAACACATGGAATACTGGATGAACACTGGACAAACTGGGTGGCAAGGCCAGCTCATATGCCACCTCTCCAACCCTCCTGAGTATCTCAAAAGGACCAATGTACCTGGGACTCAGCTTCCCCTTCTTCCCAAGCCTCATGACACCCTTCATGGGTGAGACCTTCAGCAATACTCTATCACCAACCATGAAAGACAACTCTCGAACCCTAC
>JASVEL010008289.1:0-16931 GCA_032618575.1 Nicotiana noctiflora
GTAGAACCCGCTTGCTGGCCATAATTTCCACATCATGAACCTTCTTGTGCATATAACTCTTCTGTCTGGACTAGGCTGCATGGAGTCTATCCTGAATCACCTTGACCTTGTCCATCGCGGACCATCTCTGTACCTAATAACCTGGCCTCGCCCGGCTCAAACCAACCCACTGGGGATCTGCATCTCCTACCATATAATGCCTCATAGGCACCATCTGAATGCTGGATTGATAGATGTTGTTGCAAGAAAACTCCTCCATTGGAAAGAAGTGATCCCATGACCCTCTAAACTCAATCATGCACGCACAGAGTATATCCTCCAAAATGTGATAAGTGTGCTCAGACTGCCCATCCATCTGGGGATGAAATGTTGTGTTCAGCTCCACCCGAGTTCCTAACTCCTGTTGCACAGCTCTCCAGAACCGTGAAGTAAACCGAGTGCCTCTATCTTAAATGGTAGAAATTGGAATACCATGCAACCAAATGATCTCCCTGATATAGATCTCCACCAACCGCTCCGATGAATAAGTAGTGCACACAGGTATGAAATGGGCAGACTTGGTCAGCCGATCCGCAATGACTCAAATAGAATCGAACTTCCTCACAGTCCATGGAAGTCCATATACGAAGTCCACGGTGATACGCTCCCACTTCCACTTTAGGATCTCAATCTATTGTAGCAACCCACCTGGATGTTGTGCTCATACTTCACCTGCTGGCAGTTTAGGCACCTAGAAACATAGTCAACTATATCCTTCTTCATCCGCCTCTACCAATAGTTCTGCCTCAAGTCCTGATACATCTTCACGGCACCCTGACGGATGGAATACCGCGATCTATGGGCCTCAGCTAGAATTAACTCTCAAAGATCATCCACCTTGGGCACACAAATTCGCCCATGCATCCTCATCACCCTATCATCCCCGATGGTGACATCTAGAGCATCACCACACCGAACTCTATCCTGAAGATCAAGCAAATGAGGGTCATCAAACTACCTTTCGCTGATGCAATCAAATAGAGAAGACCGAGAAACCACACAGGCCAGAACCCTGCTGGGCTCTGAAAGATCCAATCTAACGAACTGCCTAGCCAAGGCCTGAACATCCATTGCTGTAGGTCTCTCTAATATTGGTAGATATGCCAAACTTCCCAAACTCTCCACCCGGTGACTCAAGGCATCGAAAACCACATTGGCATTGCCCGGATGATAAAGAAAAGTAATATCATAATCATTTAACAACTCTAACCATTTAATCTGACGAATATCCAGGTCCTTCTGCTTAAGAAAGTACTAAAAACTCTGATGATCAGTGTAAATGTCAAAAGGAACCCCATACAAATAATGATGCCAGATTTTCAAGGCGTGAACAATGGCAGCTAACCTAAGATCGTGGACGGGGAAGTTCTTTTCATGCACTCTTAGTTGTCGGGACACATAGGCAATCACCCTACCGTCTTACATCAATACCACTCCAAGTCCAACCCGAAAGGCATCACAATAAACTGTATAGGACCCCGAACCGATAGGCAACATCAAGATTGGAGCCGACGTCAAAGATTTCTTGAACTTTTGGAAGCTCACCTCATACTCCTCTGTCCACTGCAAAGGGGCACCCTTTTAGGTTAATCTAGTCATAGGTGTTGCGATCGAAGAGAACCCCTCCACAAAGCGATGGTAATAACCCGCTATACCAAGGAAACTATGAATCTCAGTACCTGAGGAGGGCCTGGGCCAACCCTGTATGGCCTCCACCTTTCTCGGATCCACTTGAATGCCTTCACTCGACACCACGTGGCCTAGCAATGCCATAGAACTCAGTCAAAACTCACATTTAGAGAACTTTGCGTACAATTACTTCTCTCTCAGAGTCTGAAGAACTACCCTCAGGTGCTGCTCATGCTCTTCCCGACTCCGAGAATATACCAAAATATCATTAATAAAAACAATCACGAATGTATCAAGATATGGCCTAAATACGTTGTGCATCAAGTGCATGAAAGTTGTTAGGGCATTAGTCAACCCAAAAGACATAAAGAGGAACTTGTAATGACTATACTGAGTCATAAAGGCAGTCTTCAGGATATCTGGCTCCCGAATCTTCAACTAATGGTAACCGGAGCGCAAATCAATCTTGGAGAACACCTGTGCACCCTGAAGTTGATCAAATAAGTCATCAATAAGTGGCAAAGGATACCGGTTCTTCATTTTAACTTTGTTCAACTGGCGATAGTCAATACACATACGCATAGAACCATCATTCTTCTTTACAAACAACACAGGAGCACCCCAAGGCGAAATACTGGGTCGAATGAAACCCTTACACAACAACTCCTATAACTGATTCTTCAACCCCTTCAACTCAGGAGGAGCCATGCGATATGGGGGAATGCAAATGGGTTGAGTGCCCGGCAACAAATCAATGCCAAAACTGTTATCTCTATCGGGCGGCATGGCCAGAAGATCAGATAGAAACACATCGAAGAAATCTCGTACCACTGGGACTGAATCAATAGAAGAGGTGTCAACACTGACATCACTCACATAAGCTAGATAAGCAACACAATTGTTCTCAACCATACGTTGAGCTTTAAGGAAGGAAATAACCCGGCTAGGGGTGTGATCTAGAGTACTACTCCACTCAATATGTGGAATGCCTGGCATAGCCAGCGTCACGGTCTTGGTGTGCCAATTAAGAATAGCATGACTGGGCAACAACCAGCCCATGCCCAGAATAATATCGAAGTCAACCATACCGAGCAACAACAAATCGGCCTTGGTCTCAAAACCACAAATAGTGACCAAACACGACCGATACACACGGTCCACAACTAGAGAATCTCCCACAGGAGTAGAAACATAAACAGGGGCACTCAAAGAATCCCGAGGCATACCCAGATGTGAAGCAAAATAAGAGGACACATATGAATAAGTAGAACTAGGATTGAATAGAACCGATGCCTCTCTGTAACTAACCAATATAATACATGTGATAACAGAATCAAGGGCGACAACCATGACACGACAAGGAATAGCATAAAATCTAGCCCGGCCCCTTCCTCGAGGGAGGCCTCTATCACCTTGATCCTCGCCCCTGGCTGGCTGGGCAGGTGGGGTGGCATCTGGAGTTAGAACGATGGCCTGCTGACCGTGTAGAGCATGTTGAGGCTGTGAAGTCTGTGAAGGCGTACCCCTCTTACGTTTGGGGCACTCCCTAACTATATGGCGAGTATCCCTGCACTCATAACAAGATCTAGGAGGGCGCGGTGGCTGTGACTGACTGGGACCACTCCTGCTAGACTGGCCCATGGAGGTACCACGCGCAAGAGGCGCTCTTGAAACTGCGGGAGCATAATAAGGCCCCTGAGGTGCTAGGGAAGCTGGAGTACCACCGGCTGCTGACAAGGCTGAATGAACTAGACGACCGGAATAACCCCTACCATATTGATCGGATGCTGTAATACGGGTACCAGAGAAATGACCCGACTCACGAGACCTCCTGGGCTTCCTCTCTTCTTGCTCCCTAGCGAGCATACCCTCAATCCAGCTGGAAATACTCACCACCTACTGATAAGTTACATCCATCTCTAGCTCTCTAGCCACGCTGGACCAGATAGGCGGAATAAGACCCTCAATAAACCTCTGCTCCCTCTCCCAGACCGTGACGAGCAAAGTTGGTGCATGTCTAGCCAACCGGGTGTAACAAACGGTATACTTAGATACTGTCATAGTGTCCTGACGCAACCGCTCAAACTCCACACACCAAGAATCCTTGAGGCTCTAGGGAACAAACTCCCTCATAAACATATTAGAGAACTGTGTCCAAGTCAGTGAGGCAGACTCGACTGGACTATCCAACTCATATGTATGCCACCAATCACAAGTGTCCCCTCAAAGCTAAAAAGTAATAAAATAACCCCACTGGACTCCACTATGCCCGTAGTACGGAGGATGTCATGATACTCCTCCAAAAATCCCAAGGCGCCATATGAAGCTAGGCCACTGAACACTGGGGGATCATACTTCTTAAATCTCTCTAACCTGCGTTGCTCGTTCTCTAAGGCAGTTGACCCATCTCTGGATTGTACTGGTGCTGCAGGCGGTATAGGAATAACATCTAGGACCTGCTCCATCGGCACTCGCTGCTCACGAGTGTGGGCTGCGAGAGTCTAGGCCCCTCCCCCAGCCTGAGATATGGTTGCAGCAAGGGGAAGCAACCTCGTCTGAGCCAAAGTAGTGTACATGCTCATAAATTGAGCCAGAGTCTCCTGGAGTGCTGGAGTCATAGTAGCTATAGTAGGTATAGCAGGTGCATGTTCTCCAACCTGATCCATCGGTGGTGCCTTAGCGGCAGCGCACTCAAATGATGTGGCTGCACCTCGGGCACATCCTCGACCTCTACCCCAGCCCCGGCCTCTGGTAGTGGCAGCAGGGGTGTGGGTGCCTGGTCCTCGCATGTAGCACGCGTCCTCACCATCTGTGAGAGAATAGAAGACAGAAGTTAATAATTGGTGTCAAAATATCGCACGACAAGGAATTCAAAAGAAATAAAGGTTTTTCCTAAACAGTTACATAGCCCATTATAGATAAATATAGACGTCTCCGTATCGATCAGCGAGACTCTAATAAACCAGCATGTGTCCCGTGACTCCTATGAAATTAGAGCTATGATACCAATTTGTCACAACCCTAGTTCACCAATCGTGAACCTGTCATCATGGCACCCAGTCTTCGTGACTAGGTAAGCCTAACACAATTGCAGAATTTATCAACCTTTACGAAACAACAAAAGAAATACTGAATAACTTAGGAAAATATAATGAGTGCCACCTGGCACATAGACTTCAACTCAAATACTGAAATACAACCTCCAAGACCCGAAAACTCACGGGTAAACACAGGCTAAAGAATTTAAACTATATCTCTATTATACAGAAATATCTATACACCAGAACAAAATGAAATGAGCTACTATCTATAAGGAAGAGTAGAAGGAGACTTTTTGGATCTGTCGACGCGGAAAATGCATACCTCAAGTCTCCCAATGTGGCTCTACGATCACCGATAATTCGCTTGATCAGATGTACCTGGATCTGCACAACTAAAGTGTGGAGAAGAGTAGCATGAGTACACCACGACTATACTCAGTAAGTGCCAAGCCTAACCTCGATGGAGTAGTGACGAGGAAGGTCAGGGCCCTACCGAGAATAATAAAATGACAGTAATCGAATAGTGTAAAGTAGTAAATAATCTAAAATAACAGCTAAAAATAGAATAGAAACTACAAGTCACTAACAAGTATCTCCGGGAATCTAACCCGCAGTCCACTCATCTCAATAACAGGGATCTCTGGGAATTGAACACGCAGTCCACTCATCTCAGTAACAAGGATCTTCGAGAATTGAACCTGTAATCCGCTCGTCTCAATAACAAGGATATCAGGGAATTGAACTCATAGTCTGCTCATCTCAATAACAAGGATCTTCGTGAATTGAACCCGCAGAACACTCATCTCAGTAACAAGGATCTCCGGGAATTGAACCTGCAGTCCACTCATCTCAATAACAGGGATCTCCAGGAATTGAACTCGTAGTCCACTCATCTCAATAACAAGGATCTTCGGGAATTGAACCCGCAGTCCACTCATCTCAATAATAGGGATCTCCGAGAATTGAACCCACAGTCCGCTCATCTCAATAACAAGGATCTCCGGGAATTGAACTCGCAGTCCACTCATCTCAGTAACAAGGATCTCCGGGAATTGAACCCGCGGTCCACAATACAAAAACGCAATCAAAAACAAGGAAAATACTTAGAGAATGGAATACACAACTACAATTAACAGTTAATTTCTATCCCAACATGTCCCACGTAATTTCAATTAAGGCAATTAGGCATTTAGACAGTTAATTCTATCTAGTCATACTCCTCTAACTAATACAGGATAAATCTTGCATTTAATACAGTCAAATAAGAGAGATAACACAGTTTGAGCAATTCAAGTAAAGTGAATTTTTAACAATATTCACAAGTACACGCCTGTCACCTCGCGTACAAGGCGTTTAAATCAACACATAAGATATCCTAAGGGGAGAGGTCCCCCACACAAGGTTAGACAAGCCACTTACCTCAAAGCGGTACAAAAATCGCTAAGAAACAATGTCATTCCACGAGTATCCAACTCCGAGTGGCCCAAATCTATTAAAACCAATTACATAATGTAAATAACATCGCAAGTAACTAATTACACTGTTAAACTTAAAGCTGAGGCATGAAAATGGGTAAATGACCAAAATTCCCCTCCATCCAACGTCTCAGAATCAAAATATTTTTACATTTTCAGAACTCTCATACTCCCAACCATATAAAAATTTCTCAAATCAGAGGTCAAATGCCCCCTCAAATCATCAATATTAGGTCTAAGGATTTTACCCCAAGTTTCATTCAAAATCCGAAATTAAAGGTTGAATTCAAGATTAGATTAGTGGGTAATAATCATAAGAGAGTAAGAAATTGTTACCCAATAGTTGCCTCTAAAAATCCCTCGAAAAATCTCCCAAAATCGAGCTCTCTAGCTTGAGTTTTTGTAAAAATAGAAGAACCCTCGTTTTTGAAGAGATATAATCTGCCCAGGCAATTAAACCATTGCGAACACGGACACACTCACGCGTTCGCGAAGAAGAAAAATATAGGGGTCAAAATTTGGCCTACGTGATCGTGAAGGCAAAGACGCGAATTCAAAGGCCTCGTGTCTTTGGCCTACGTGAACGCGGGAACAGGGGATGCGAACGCGATGAGTAATGAGGCGAGGTCATGCGAACGCGAAGAACTGACTGCGAACGTGAAGAAGGGATTGAACACCTTCCAGAAATGAACTATGTGAACGTGTAACTAGGGACGCGAAAGTGATTAGGAGAAAATTAATACATCGTGAATGCGATACCTTCTACGCGAATGCGTAGAAGAATATCAAACCTGCAATTTTTCTGCTATGAATTTAACTTCAAATTGCTCCGTTGAGCACCCGAAACACATCCGAGGCCCACGGGACCTCAACCAAACCTACAGACAAAACCCATAACATCATTCAAACTTGTTTAAATCCTTAAACCACATAAAACAACACCGGAAACACGAATTAATCAAAAATTCAAGCCTATGAACTTCAAATTCTAACCAAACACATTTTCAATCAAAAACCTTTCCAAGTTTGTCCGAATGACCTAAAATTTTGCACGCACATCCAAAATGACATGGCGAAGCTATCACAACTTCCGGAATCCCAAATCGACCCTCGGATCAAAAATTCACTATTAGACCAGAACTTCAAAAATTTCAAACTTCGGCATTTCAAGCCTAAATGAGCAACGGACCTCCAAATTACATTCTGAACATGATCCCAACCCCGAAATTACCTAATAGAGCTAATGGAACCATCAGATTTCTATTCCAAGGTCGTCTTCACATTGTTCCAAATACGGACCATTTTTCAACTGTTAAGCTCTCATTTAGGGACTAAGTGTCCCAAAACTCTTCGAATCCTAGAGCCAAACATCTCGACAAACCAAAATAGCATAAATGAACTTAGGGAAAGCAGTTAATGGGGGATCAGGGTATAAATTCTAAAAACAACCAGCCGGGTCGTTATAGGAACATTGCTATACAGCTTTAGCACAATTAAAGATGGATCTGCAACAATGTCAAGAGAAAAATCAGCGAATTTTGGAGGTACGGGTTGAATAAATTGGGCGATTGCTTTAGGAAAATGGGATAATTAGGGAAAGAAACCTCGACATTGCTCATTACATCACCCGGAAGTACCAAATATGTGATAACGTGACCCAAACTACATTTTTTGCCTTAGTGATGATATTCGTGAAATAAATAATGGGCGACCTAGACTGAATCCAAAGGGGACTTGCATATAGGGATGAAGAAATAGTAGATGTGAATATTATGAAGGAGGAAATGTACAAACTGAAAATAACAAATGGCCGAAATGTACCAGGCTTGGGCGAAAGGACAACCTTTACCTACATATCCTGCCAATCCCGCCTATGTTCCTCCACCAGTTCAGACACAAGATCCTCCTACCATAAATTTCTCCCCGGCCTACCCTACATATCACCAAATTATGCAACTACTTCTCAAACACCACCATCTCCTCCACCACCACCACCAGTAGTTGCTCCTGTGTATGTGGCTCCTCCACTGGCCACATTACACAAGTCTTCAATTGAACCTCTGTTCCAGACCCAAGACAACCACTACTATCCGCCAGAACCTACTTTTAGACCTCATGAACCATACCCATACACTACTCTCATTGATATGTCTGAAGAAGAGAAACCTTCAAAGAACCCTGAACAGGAGGAAATGATTCATAAAGTAAAAAATCTGGAACAGTCGTTTCGGAATATGCAAGGTTTCAGGGGTAAATAAAGGTGTCTTATAAAGACTTGTGTCTATTTCCAGAAGTCCAATTACCAGTGGGTTTTAAATTGCCAAAGTTCGATCTCTATAATGGTCATGGTGACCCAGTGGCTCACTTGAGAGGATTTTGTAGTAAGATGAGGGGTGCCGATAGAAAAGACAAGTTGCTCATGGCATACTTCAGTTAGAACCTTAGCGGGTCAGCCTTGGAGTGGTATACAAGGCAAGATCATACCCGTTGGTACACCTGGGACGACTTAGCCCAGGCCTTTGCCAATCACTTTCAGTATAATTTGGAGATTGTTCCTGACTGATTCTCCTTGACAAAGATTGAAAAGAAGCCAGAGGAGAGCTTCAGGGAATATGGATTCAGGTGGAGAGAGCAGGCCACGAGGGTCGATCCGCCTATGAAAGAAGGCGAGATGGTGGATTATTTCTTGTAAGCGTTGGAGCCCACTTATTATGGACACTTGGTGTCAGCTGTTGGAAAGACGTTCAATGAAGTTGTCAAAATGGGAAGTATGGTAGAAGAGGGCATAAAGTCTAATAAGATCATGAGCTACTCAGCAATAAATGCTACAACCTAAGCCATCCAGACTAGCATTGCAGGGGTTTTGGGAAAGAAGAAGAAAGAAGAAGTAGTTATGGGGGAAGGTAGGACATGGTCCAGGGGTCCTTCCCCTTACTATCATCAACCCCGTCCACATCACCAAACTTACCCACCTACACCATACGGCCCAACACAACATTATTATCTACATCCCATTTCCCATTTTTCAGTCCATCATGATCAAACTTACCCTCAAAGACAAGCACCATGGCGTGCACCCACTCCTCACAACACCTATTATACCCAAAATACATACCCACCTCCTAAAACATGCACAAATCCTGGAGGAACTGGCTTCCGCCCAAACCCTGCTGCTGGAAATGATAGATTGTAGAAGAAAAAGGCTTTCACTCCGTTAGGAGATGTCACGACACAAATCCGGTCGTGATGGCGCCCAACAATCAAGCTAGGCCAGCCAGACCAACAATTTAATTAGCACATAGATATCAGTCCCAAATGGACAACCCAAGAAGAATATATGAGTTTAAGAACTCCAATAATAATAGTAAAGAACAAAATACTAACACTCCCAAAGATCCGAGTCACAAGTCTAGAGCCTCTAACAAAACCCAACAGGAAATAGAGAGTACGATATAGAAGTACTCAAGTCCGAATACAAAATATAAAATAACAACTGGAATGAGAGGAGAAGCTAGGTTCTGCGAACGTAGGCAGCTACCTCAGCAACCCGATATGACACTGCAAACGCTGGAGATGCCTGTCCACTGCTCCTGAGTACCTGAGTCTGCACACAAAAAAGGTGCAGGGAGTAGGGGTGAGTACTAAGTACTCAGTGAGTAACAAATATATATAAGTAGCTGACGGTAAGAAATCCACAGATTACCACAATATGAAGCTACACTACAGTCCGAATCTCCTACGAACTAGCAGCAATAATACAATACAGCTACCACAGAGTAATTCAACAAATACAAATGCAATGCAATGCACATAACCGCTACGGCGTGTAGCCCGATCCAATTTAACATCGACGGCGCTCACTGGGGGTGTGTACAGACTCCGGAGGGGCTCCTACAGCCCAAGCGCAATACTGCTGCGGCGTGCAGCCCGATCCACATATCAACCACTGCGGCGTGCAGCCCGATCCCATGCTCAGTCCACAATAAGCAATTAAGTCACAAAACAATTCATTTTCCTTAATTCCAGTTCTCAATTCATAATTTATGAAAAAATACTTTAACTTTATTAAATTTGTAAAAGCCGGTGACTTAGCATTTCAAAAGTGTGATTTCAATTTCCAGGACTGAGATCAGTGATTTAAGCAATTATAGCTATCACATAAATATTTGTCCTCTAAGGACACTACAGGTCGGCACAAGGCCCCAAACAAGGCTTACAGCCCACAAATATAGCAAATACAGTGTATTTCCAACACTAACAACATATTATTCACATTCGGGATGGACCACGTCTCAATCCCTAGTCACAATCAATCCCGCACCTGCCACGGTGTGCGAGCCACGCCCTACTAGCGTCACAATGTGCTAAGCCGGGGTTTCGAACCCTCAGGCTACCATATACACAAACTACTCACCTCTAGCCGGTCGTAGACTCGTCCGCGATGCCTTTTCCTTTGAATTTCGTTGCCTCGTGTGTAGAATCTAGTCAAATAACAATAATTATGTCAAATACGGGTCAAAGAATCATAACCCTCTTCAATTTATATGAAATTCGCATAATTACACTAAGTTGGTAAAACCCGACCCCGGGCCTCACTGCTCATAAAATTTCGAAATTAGTACCAACGCGACCCTCATCTCGCCACGAGTCCGTGCATATAAAATTTATCGGAATCGGAGTTCAAATGGCCTTCCAAATCCAAAAACCCCGTTTTCAATATTTAGGCCACATTTCTTCAAGATTTCAACCCAATTTCATGAAGATTGATGTTAATACTACCATAAAAATGATGTTTTTGGGTCAAGAATCTTACCTCCGACGATTACCCGATGACTTCTCAGTGATCTCCTCGAGTTTTCTTCTCTCTAGGGCTCAAATTTGTGTTTTGGGGGTGTAAACCCGTAACCCCTCTGTTCTGTGATTTAATTCACTGCCAGAACATTTTGTTCTATGCGATCGCAGGCCACTTATTGCGAGCGCATAGAGTAATTTTTCTCAGGCCTCCAATTTGTTAGCCTAGCCATGCGATCGCATAGCTTCGCATCAAATACCCTCCGCGATCGCAATCGAGCCCCCGCGATCGCAATGCACAATTTCCGGACACTATGCGATCGCAATGCCCTCCATGCGATCGCATAGAGTTAACATCACGCCCCCTTCTACCCTTCTATGCGATCGCAATCATCTCTATGCGATCGCATAGAGTAACTGCTGACTGCAATTTTCTGCAGAATTTTTCCAAGTTCTAAATGCCCGGTTGATGATCCGAATCCATCCCGAGGCCCCCGGGACCCCAACGAAAATCACCAACATACTCCAAAACATGATACGGACTTGTTCCCATCATAAAAACACCATACTAAATATAAAAATCATCATTTACTCACGAATTCAAGCCTAAGTATTTCAAAACTTTCAAAACTAACATTCAATCCAAAACCCGATCAAACGATGTCCGAATGACCTGAAAATTTGCAGACATATCCAAAATCACATAACGAAGCTACAGAAATTGTCGGAATTCCATTCCGACCCCGGATCAAAATATCACCTACCATCCGGTTTTCGCCAAATATCACCCTTCGCCAATTCATGCCTAAAACTACACCGGACCTCCGAATTCAATTCCGATTGCTCTCCTAAGTCATAAATGATCCCCCGGAACTAGTCGAATCATCAGAATCCGGTTTCGAGCACTCTAACTCAATAGTCAACTCTTGGTTGACTTCTCATATTCAAGTTTTCTTTAAACATGCTATTTGTTTCATTTTCAATCCAAATCACTCCTAACTCATCTTATATACTCTAATACTGTATTAAAAGCATAATATATGTAAATGCAAGGTAACGGGGTGGAAATTCCCGAAATGACGGGCTGGGTCATTACATTCTCCCCAACTTAAACAAACGCTCGTCCGCGAGCGGGTTAAGAAACATACCTGGAGCATCAAACAAGTGTGGATATCTGCTCCGCATTTCCTGCTCGGTCTCCCAAGTTGCTTCTTCCACGGGACGACCTCTCCACTGCACTTTCACTGAAGCTATATCCTTGGATCTCAGCTTTACGAACCTGTCGACCCAAAATGGCTACTGGTTCCACATCATAAGTCAAATCCTCATCTAGTTGTATCGTGCTGAAGTCCAACACATGAGACGGCTCTCCGACATACTTCCGGAGCATAGATACATGGAACACCAGGTGAACTCCCGACAAACTGGGTGGCAAAGCAAGCATATAAGCCACCTCCCCAACTTTCCTAAGCACCTCGAAAGGTCCAATAAACCTTGGGCTCAACTTCCCTTTCTTTCCAAACCTCATAACACCCTTCATAGGCGAAACCTTCAGCAACACCTTCTCACCTACTGAATAAGACACATCTCGGACCTTCCGGTCTGCATAACTCTTCTGACGCGACTGAGCTGTGCGAAGTCTCTCCTGAATCACCTTCACATTATCTAAGGCATCTTGGACTAACTCTGTCCCTAACAACCTAGCCTCGTCGGGCTCGAACCAACCAACTAGAGACCTACACCGCCTCCCATATAAAGCTTCATACGGTGCCATCTGAATGCTGGACTGATAGCTATTATTGTAAGCAAACTCCAACAAAGGCAAATAATCAGCCCATGAACCACCGAAATCAATGACACAAGCACGCAACATGTCCTCCAATATCTGAATAGTACGCTCAGACTGCCCATCCGTCTGTGGATGAAATGCTGTGCTCAATTCTACCTGTGAACCCAACTCTCGCTGAAATGTCCTCCAGAACTGAGATGTGAACTGGGTACCTCTGTCTGATATAATAGAAATAGGAACTCCATGCAATCTCACTATCTCACGGATGAATATCTCTGCCAACCGCTCCGAGGAATAAGTAGTACACACTGGGATAAAGTGAGCTGACTTGGTCAACCTATCCACCACCACCCAAACTGAATCAAACTTCCTCGCCGTCCGAGGGAGTCCGCTAACAAAGTCCATAGTAATCCTTTCCCACTTCCACTCAGGAATATCAATACGCTGGAATACACCACCAGGTCTCTGATGCTCATACTTGACCTGCTGACGGTTTAGACACCGAGCCACATGGCTCACAATATCTTTCTTCATCTTTCTCCACCAGTAATGCTGCTTCAAATCCTGGTACATCTTCGCGGCTCCTGGATGAATAGAATACCGCGAGCTATGTGCTTCCTCCAATATCAATTCACGAAGGCCATCAACATTGGGCACGCATATTCGGCCCTGCATCCGCAATACACCATCACTATCAATAGTGACATCTCTAGCATCATCATGCTGAACTCTGTCCTTAAGGACAAGTAAGTGTGGATCATCATACTGGCGCTCTCGAATACGATCATATAAAGAAGAACGAGCTACTACACAAGCCATCACCCGATTGGGCTCAGAAATATCCAGCCTTACCATCCGATTAGCTAACGCCTGAACATCAACTGCTAGGGGTCTCTCCCCAACTGGAATATACGCCAAACCGCCCATACTAATAGCCTTCCGGCTCAATGCATCAGCCACTACATTGGCTTTCCCGGGATGGTACAAGATAGTAATATCATAGTCTTTAAGCAATTCAAGCCATCTCCACTGCCTCAAATTTAGATCTTTCTGCTTAAACAAATGCTGAAGGCTGCGGTGGTCCGTATATACATCACAAGATACACCATATAGGTAATGCCTCCAAATCTTCAAGGCATGAACAATAGCTGCTAACTCCAAATCATGAACGGGGTAGTTCTTCTCGTGGGGCTTTAGCCGACGAGAAGCATATGCAATAACTCTACCCTCCTGCATCAACACACAACCGAGCCCAACTCTAGGAAGCATCATAATACACCATATAAAACCCTGAAGCGGATGGCAACACAAGTACCGGAGCTGTAAGCAAAGCCGCCTTGAGCTTCTGAAAGCTCTCCTCACATTCATCGGACCATACAAATGGGGCATTCTTCTGTGTCCGCTTAGTCAAAGGTGAAGCAATAGATGAGAAACCCTGAACAAACCGGCGATAATAGCCTGCCAAGCCGAGAAAACTCCGAATCTCCGTAGCTGAGGAAGGTCTGGGCCAATTCTGCACTGCCTCGACCTTCTGTGGATCAACCCGAATACCATCACTGGACACTATATGTCCCAGAAAACCCACAGTATCAAGCCAGAACTCACACTTAGTGAATTTTGCATAAAGCTTCTCTTCTCTCAACCTCTGCAATGCCACTCTCAAATGCTGTGCATGCTCCTCCCTGGCTGCGTGAATATACCAGAATATCATCAATAAACACAATCACAAAAGAATCCAGGTACGGCCGAAATACACTATTCTTCAAGTGCATGAATGCAGCTGGGGCATTAGTCAACCCGAAAGATATCACCAGGAACTCGTAGTGTCCATATCGCGTCCTGAACGCTGTCTTCATAATATCCTGAGTCCCTGATCTTCAACTGATGATAGCCCGATCGAAGATCAATCTTAGAAAATACACTAGCTCCTTGGAGCTGATCAAATAGGTCCTCAATATGAGGCAATGGGTACTTATTCTTCACTGTTACCTTGTTCAGCTGCCTGTAATCAATGCACATTCTCATTGTGCCATCTTTCTTCTTTACGAACAACACCGGTGCACCCCAAGGTGACACACTCGGACGAATGAAACCCTTATCTATGAGTTCCTGAAGCTGTTCTTTCAATTCTTTTAACTCTGCTGGTGCCATGCGATAGGGAGGAATAGAAATGGGCTGAGTGCCCGGCACCAAGTCGATACCAAAATCAATATCTCTGTCAGGCGGCATGCCTGGCAGGTCTGCTGGAAATACATCCGGAAACTCCCTCACAATGGGGACCGAATCAAGACTGGGTGCCTCGGCCTCAACATTTCTAATGAAGGCCAAATAAGATAAACAACCCTTGCCAATCATTCGTTGAGCCTTTATATAAGAAATCACCCTGTCGGACACATAATCGGTCAAGCCACGCCACTCGATCCTCGGATTACCTGGAATAGCTAGTGTGACTGTCTTGGCATGACAGTCCAGAATCGCATGGTAAGGAGATAGCCAATCCATGCCTAGAATTACATCAAAATCTACCATGCCCAGTAGTAATAGATCAACTTGGGTCTCCAGACCCCCAATAGTAATAATACAGGATCGATATACCTGATCCACAACAACAGTATCCCCCACCGGGGTAGACACATGTACGGGCAAAGCAAGAATACCACGGGTCATACCCAAATGATGTGCAAAATAAGTAGAGACATAAGAATAGGTGGATCCGGGATCAAATAAGAAAGAAGCATCCCTGTGGCAGACTGAGATAATACCTGAAATAACCGCATCTGAAGCACTAGCATCCTTCCTATCCGGAAGAGCATAGAAACAAGCCTGGCCTCCACCAGTACGATCCTCACCCCTAGGGCGACCTCTGGATACCTGGCCACCAGTCCTAGCCGACTGTGCTGGCGCTGAAGAAACAGGAGTAGAAGATGAAGGCTGATCCCTCCGCTGAGACCGCTTACGAAACCACCGAGGACACTCTCTCCTGATATGGCCCAAATCACCGCACTCAAAACAACGGCCTGAAGATGGAAGAATGGGCTGCTAAGGACCCCTCGCTACCGATGAATCCCTGTGCTGAGGAAGCAGGAGCAGAGCTCTGAGCTGGAAGAGCACTCAGTGCAGGCTGACTCTGCTGACGGCTCTGCTGACCCCGATAACCCTGCTGGCCTTGACGACCACGATCTGATGAAACCGCACTGGACTCTGTACGTCCAGACTGATGAGACCTGAAAGAGCGACCTCTGCTATGCTGAAATTGGCCCCTAGACGGAGCACCACTGAAACTGCCAGAACCACGAGGCCTCTTAGCCTCTCTCTCCTCTCGCTCTTTGCGGCGATCTATCTCAATGTGACGGGCAGCATCAACCACCTCCTCAAAGGTAACTGTCGAAACTCTCTCCCTGGTCATCAATATGCGGATGGGTTAAATAAGGCCATCAATAAATCTCCGAATCCTCTCTCTGTCTGTAGGAACCATCCACATGGCATGACGGGCCAACTGTGTGAATCTCATCTCGTACTGATTAACCGTCATATCTCCCTGCTTCAACCACTCGAACTGACGTCGCAGCTCCTCTCTCTGAGACCGAGGCACATACTTCTCCAAAAATACCGTGGAGAACTGCTGCCAAGTGAGGGGCACTGCCCCAGCGGGCCTACGCCTCTCGAAATCCTCCCACCACTGAAATGCTGCACCCGTGAACTGAAAAGTGGTGAATGAAACACCGCTGGACTCTAGAATACCCGCGGTGCGAAACATGCCTTGACATCTGTCAAGAAAACCCCGGGCGTCCTCGCCCTCGGCCCCACTGAATGTCGGAGGCCGCAGCCTCTCAAATCTCTCTAAACGACGCCGCTCGTCGTCGGGCATAGCCGGAACCATATAAGCGAGGAGCTGGTGCAACGGGCGCAGCTGGCTGGACCGGCTCGGGTGTGTGAGCCACGGGGGTGTGATTCCCTCCCCACACCGTGAAGAAGATGCGCGCAGCGATGAGCTGCAACTACCGTGCCAAGCACTGTGCACGCCGATAAGATACGAGCCAAGGTCTCCTAAAGACCGGTATCACAATGGGCACTGTCGGTGCCTGAACCCGAGTTGTCGGAGCGTCTGCCGGCTGGAATGCGGTCTCGAGTACGGTCGGTGCGGTGGGTCGACGCAGGGCGGCGGCG
>JASVEL010008290.1:0-20984 GCA_032618575.1 Nicotiana noctiflora
ACTCAGGACAAGTGCCTTCGCCATAAAAAATTAGCGGGTTTGACCTTAGTCGAATCAAGACTAAGGCCACGTGCCTTCGCCATCAAAATATAGCGGGTTCGACCTCTGTCGAACCGGGACTTAGGCCAAGTGCCTTCGCCATCAAAATATAACAGGGTCGACCTCAGTCGAACCGGGACTCATGCCAAGTGCCTTCGCATCAAAATATAGCGGGTTCGACCTCAGTCGAACCAGGACTCAAGCCAAGTGCCTTCATCGTCAAAATATAGCGTGTTCGACCTCAGTCGAATTAAGACTCAGGCCACGTGCCTTCGCCATCAAAATATAGCGGGTTTGACCTCAGTTGAATCGGGACTCAAGCTAAGTGCCTTCGACATCAAATACAATAGGCCCGACCTCAGTCGAACCGGGACTCAAGCCAAGTGCCTTCGCCATCAAAATATAGCTGGTTCGACCTTAGTCGAATAGGGACTCAGGCCAAGTGCCTTCGCCATCAAAATACAACAGGTTGGACCTTATTCGAACCGAGACTTAGGCCACGCGCATTTGCCATCAAAATATAGCGAGTTCGACCTCAGTTGAACCGGGACTCACGCTAATTGCCTTCTCCATCAAAATTCAATAGGTTCGACCTCACTCGAACCTTAACTCAGGCCACGTGCCTTCACCATCAAAATGAGCACAGTCGAACCAGGACTCAGGCCATGTGCCTTCGAAATCAAAATATAGTGGGTTCAACCTCAGTCGAACCAAGACTCAGGCCAAGTGCCTTCGCCATCAAAACCCCAACACAGATCTCATTGTTGTCTTTATTGATCCATTCAGACGAGCACCGTTGGGCGTTGATGAAAATTCTAAATGAAGCCCATGTGCCGGATAAGATCACTGTGAACTATCTTGAGAAGATAGCAAAAAAGATTTTCGAGGTTAATAGGGTTACATTTTCTGATGATGAGCTGCGTTTGGAAGGTACTGAGCATAATAGAGCCATTTACCTCATAGTGAAGTATGAAGACTTTGTGGTTACTCGAGTGTTGATTGACAATGGGTCAAGTACGAACATTTGTCCTCTCTCCACCTTAGAAAAGTTTAAAGTGGAAAGTCAGAGGATCCATAAGAATAGCATCTGTGTGCGAGGGTTTGATGGAGGAGGAAAGGACACAGTTGGGGATATTGTGTTGGAACTGACAATGGTACCGGTTGAATTCACTATGGAGTTCCAAGTGCTCAACGTGGCTATTTCCTATAATATTTTATTGGTTCGGCCCTGGATTTATGCCGCAAAAGCAGTGCCGTCTACCTAGCATCAGATGGTCAAATTTGAATGGGAGCGGCAGGAAATTGTGGTCCATAGGGAGGACAGTTCTTGCAATGCCATTATGCCTTTCGATGAAGGTAAGGATGACAAAGGTTCGTGGGTGTACCAAGTCTTGGACATAGTGTCAGTTGCTAAAATTCTGGAAGGAGAGTGTATTCATAGGCCCAAGGTAGCTACTACATCTGTCATGGTGGCGTCGGAGATGATAAAGAATAGATTCTTGCCCGGAAAGGGTTTGGGTGCTTCATTGTAGGGCATCATACAGCTAGTGTCTCTTCCTGAAAATCTGTATACTTTCGGGTTAGGCTTCAAACCCATTGCTGCTGACATAAGGCGAGCCAAAAAGATGAAAAAGAAAGCATGTACCCTTCCAAAACCCATTACTCGTCGTTGTCATTCCTTTGTCCGGCCTGGTACTAAAAGGCGCCCAACAACGATAATGCCTAATTCTATGATGATAGAACCCGAAAAGGAGCTGATCGAGAGGTTCGAAAGGTTATTGATGAGATAAATATGTTGGAGGCAGGCGAAAGTCCGAGTAAAGCTGATGTACAGTTCGTGACGTCCCAGGAAAAGCTTAATAATTAGGAAGCTACTTCTCTTCGTACCCGTAGGGAGTCGTGGCAGTTAGTTTTGATTTTCTTTTGAGTTTAATCTGGATTATTTCCAAGGTTGTAATTCAGATGCTATGTTCCATCCGTATGGATGAGTTAAACATTGTTATCTTACAATTTTAATAAAGACAGCAATAAGTAGTTTATGTTTCGCCGATTCGTTTGAATAGTATTTTTTGCAAGCTCATTGTGTTTGATGAATCTTTTAAAAAATATTTTTAAGTATCAAATTATGAAATAGGACAATAAAGGCTCAATTTGCGATTAGTATTATTTAGAAAAGAAAAATAAATTTGAACATTTAGTAGAAAAGCATTCAATTAAAATATAAAGCGTAAAGCAATAATATAAATTAATTTTCTAATTAATATAATATAGTTATTTCAAAGCAACAATATTGAATGTTTGGTATTACTTGTCACACCTCCTTTTGGCGCGCTTACCCCGAGGGATAAACGTACAAGGGAGTTTTTCCAATTTAAGTGACAATATTCGAAATGGGATTATTTATTTATTTCAGAGTCGTCACTTGGAATAAATTATGGTGTCCCAAGTCACCAATTTATTTAAATCCCAAATCGAGGAAATTTTCGACTTTCCAAATGAAGTCTGCGAACCAGAAATTCTAAGTAAGGAATTCTGTTGACCCGAGGGAAGGTGTTAGGCATCCCCGGATCCCGTGGTTCTAGCACGGTCGCTTAAATTATTGTAATGGCTAAATATCTGATTTTTAAAACATGTTCAATACTATAATGCAATTTTAAATCATTTACCGCATTTGATTATTTTTTAAGAAAAAGTGAACATTCTTATTGGGGGGCCCCGCGATTTTATTTTTTCTATTTAGCAAGGCTCGTAACATTTTTTGTTTAAAAGGATAATCCTAAAGTGGCTACATTTTTTATTTAATTTATCTTTACAAGAAAAGAAAAAGTCATAATTAATTACATGCATAAAAGGCTACTCTATATTAGTACAAAAGGTGTTCCCTCACAAGCCGACTAAATGACCAATTTATTCTTCAAATTATAGAGCTAACTACAATTTGACAAAACTAATAAAACGGAAAAATAACAATAAATATTAATCAACAACTTGCTTTTCTATTTCATTTCAAAACTTCAACTTCCAATTCGAGCTTATATCAACACATGGTTTTTAGAATGTGTACCTGGTTTTGAAAGGAATGGAAGATGGAAAATCAACGGGGCGGTGAAAATACAGCAACAACAACAGTAACAACCAGCAGTAGCTTCAACACCTCAATCCCGAAAATTCCAGCAATACGGAGAAAAAAAAACAAAAACCAGTAAAAAATAGAAAAGAAAAATATATTCCAGATTTTCTCTTTGTTTTGTCTTTCTAGCTTTGGACTCTTTTCAATTCTCAAAAGAAACTCTCAAAAATTGAATTTTTTGCTGTGTATACTTCTGTGTCCAGAGTGTATATCGAGTGTATACCACAGCAGAGAATTTTTTTATTTTTTCTTCTCTTCCTATTTTTCCTCTCTTTTTTCTCTCTCTCCTTTCTCCATAAATCTTCTCTTCTATTTATAGGCAAGAATTTTGAAAATTTTCAGATCTTTTTATTAAAAAGAATATATTTTTTAATTTAAAGAAAACCCACTAATCCATGTTTTCTCTCCATGTTTTCCTCTCCATGTTTTCTTCCTTTATTTCCTTGCCCCCACTACTTTATGTTATGTGATTATGATTATTTTTTGGCTAAAAATCTGAAATTTTCTTTTTGGGCCAAGGGGTTTTGGGTTGGGTAAGGGTGCTTAGGATTGGGCTTGTAACTTAATTTGCAAGATGGCCCAATCCAAATTTTTTCTATTTTGTTCTTCTCCATTATTCAACATCCTAATTAATAAAGCCCAAAAATACTAAGATTAATTTATAAAAACTAAAAATTATCTTGAAATACTAATTAACTCATAATAATAATTATCACACAAAATTAAACATTAATAAAAATAAAATTGCACGATTTGGACATTAAATGCTTAAAAAATGCAAAAATACATATTTTTTATGACTTTTCATTTCTGTAAAATAAACTTAATTGTAAACTTGAAATTTATATACATATGCAACATATTTTTTGTATATTTTATTTATTTAAACAAGCAAATATGCACAGATAAAAATGCAAATAATACAAGAAAAATAACACAAAATTCACAACAATTGCAAGAAAACTAAAATTATTTTATTTTGAATCTTTGGGAGTATTTCTCTTATAGGAAAAAAATTACGTGCTCACAGCTGCCTCTCTTTACTCGGAAACACGAAGAGTTTTCGTGCAAAGATAAGTGAGCGGATACGAGCGATTTTTGCCCGTTTGAGTACTCCGTGTGAAGCATTTTTTGAAAGACTTGACCGAGCCTTTGCTTCGAGAGGCCTCCTACATATCCTGGGCTAAACAGGAATCAGGTCAATGTAGTTCGGGAAGTTTTGGTAGCTGGGACTACCGTGGACTGACACTTTGCTGTTACTGTTGCTATCGTTGCTGCATGTTGCTGTTTACTGCTTACTGATCTCCTTATTACACCAAAAGAAATTAAAGCTCAACTAGCTATGCTATCAAACTATGAGTTACAAGATTCCTATGTATGATTCTCTTGAAAACTTGATCTTGAATCTTAGCTGATTTGCTGTAGACCTCGATCTGAATCTTGATGCTCCACAAGCTGTACGTGCTCGTTTATTTCCGTAACATTGAGTGAAACGGAGTCGGCGGAGCTTGTTACTTCAATCATTTTCTGAGCAATCCGCGCCTTTGTTTACTCCAACGTTTGAAATCTTTTCTCTCGGTTCTTTTCTTCTTTTCTTCACTCCGGATTGATGTTCCATTTGTAGGTTATCTCGATCCTTGCATCCCGAGGTCAAACCTATTTAGACAACAAAACAAACAAACGAACGAAATTTTTCCGCCCCAGTTTTGCTAGGAAAATTTCGTGAGTTAGTTGTGACACAGAAAGTGATTAAAAGACTCTTTGGTATTGGGTAAGAAAGTCATGGTTTCACAAAGGTTCAAACGGCTTTCTGGTCGGGATTTTGTAGAAGAGTTTCACGGCTTTCTGGCCGGAATTCAAACAATATCTAACGATTTTTGGCCGTCGGATCCTCGGTTTTTTGGCCGGGGTAAAAATAAATGGCTCCGCAGTTTTCTGACTGGGAGATCCTCGGTTTTCTGACCGGGAATAAAAGTTTCACGGCTTTCTGGCCGGAATTCAAACAATATCTAACGGTTTTTTGGCCGTCAGATCCTCGGTTTTTTGGCCGGGGTAAAAATAAATTGCTGCTTACTGCTTACTGACCTCCTTATTACACCAAAAGAGAAATTAAAGCTAAGCTATCTATGCTATCAACTACGAGTTACAAGATTCCTATCTATGATTCTCTTGAGAACTTGATATTGAGTCTTAGTTGATTTTGTTGTAGACCTCGATGTGAATCTTGAAGCTTGCAAGATGTACATACTTGTTTATTCTTGTAACATGAGTGAAATGGGATTGGCGGGATTCCTGACTTCAATCAGATTATGAGCAATTCGCGCCTCTGTTTACTTCAACCTTTGAACACGTTTTCTTTTGGTTCTTTTCTTCTTTTCTTCATTCTGGATTGAGACTCAACTCATAGGTTATTTCGATCCTTGTGTCCCGAGGTCAAACCTATTTAGATAACAAAACGAACAAATGAACAAACAATTTCTGCCCCAGTTTCACTAGGAAAATTTCGTGAGTTAGTTGCGACATAGAAAATGATTAAAAAGACTCTTCAGTATTGGCCAAGAGAATCTTGATTTTAACACCTGGTTTCGGAAATAAATGCTCCACAGTTTTCTGGCCGGGAGATCCTCGGTTTTCTGACTGAGATTTTAAAAGAAATGCTCCATGGTTTTCTGATCAGGAGATCCTCGGTTTTCTGGGTGGGATTTTGGAAAGAATTGCTCCGCGATTTTCTGGCCGGGAGATCCTCGGTTTACTTACTGGGATTTTAAAAGAAATGCTCCATGGTTTTCTGACCGGGAGATCCTCGGTTTTCTGGCCAAGACTTTGGAAAGAATTGATTCGCTGTTTTTTGGCCGGGAGATCCTCGGTTTTTTGACTGTGATTTTAAAAGAAATGATCCATAGTTTTCTGACCGGGAGATCCTCGATTTTCTGGCTGGGATTTTGGAAAGAATTGCTCTGCGGTTTTCTGGCTGGGAGATCCTCGATTTTCTGACCAAGATTTTAAAAGAAATGCTCCATGATTTTCTGACCGGGAGATCCTCGGTTTTCTAGCCGGAGTTTTGAAAGAAATGCTAGACTAACATGATTTGATTCCCTTTTGGAATTTTCATTTTCCTTTCCTTTCTTCTTCCCTTTTTGGTTTTCTTTTAGGTGTTTTCTTTTTACTCATCAACAAATGCATAAAATAATGCTTTTGAAAAGAAACTTCCCTTTTGGGCGTTTTCCTTGTCATGAAGCTATTTCAATGCTCGCGCGTTTCATTTCTTTAAACTGCACCTTCTTCTTGCACAACTAATTTGAGATAGACGTGTTTTCAACAAAGAACAATTAGTTAGCTGAAACGGTGTTTGATTTTGTTGCCTTGATTATCTTCATCGCTTGATCTTGGCCCCATTTCCATTGTCATTTTTTTTTTCTTTTATTTTTCTTTTGGGCCTTCTTTTAGGTATTTTCTTTTTTTTTTTTTTTTTTTTTAATCATCAACAAATGCATAAGATAAAGCTTTTGAAAAGAAACTTACCTTTTATGCGCTTTCCTTATTCCAGAGCCATTTCAATGCTTGATTACTTCACCTCTTTGAGTTGTACTTTCTTCTTGCGCAATTAAATAGACGACCTGCTTTCAACAAAGAACATTTTATTAGGTGAAAAAGTGGTTGACTTTGTGGCCTTGATTATCTTCATTGCTTGATCCTTGCCCCATTTCCATTGAGAATTTTGCTATCAATTGCCTTTGGGGTGACTTCTTTTCAAACTGACCGGGTTCAAACTCGGAATTCTTTGAAGACTCGCCTGTGTGGGCTCTGTCTTTCTGTCTCATTCCGTCTCTTCTAAGACCTTAGCCTTTGATTTCCATTTTCTCTCTAACCTCCGTTTCCTTGGAAACAATCGATCATTACGATCAGTTGGGATTGGATCAATACAACAACTGAGGCTGGGTATCTTTCTTCAACTTTTTTTTTTTTTTACCAGACGGAGTCATGTGAAACCGGTCCTGCCGCCTTTCTTTGTAATGGTTTCAGAATTAAAATTAAACCGAAAGGGATTCAAAGAATAACTATACAAAAAATAAGAAAATGAGTTTAAAAAGAAACGTCCCTTTCGGGAAAAAGAAAGACTTATCTGGGATGCATGCTGACTCCAAATAAACATGACATACTTCTTGGACTGGACGCCTGACCCATATAAACTTTCCAACTTCTTATGAACCCATTGATTCGCAATTTCAAAAACCATGGAATCTTGCCAAAATTCTTTAGTGAAGGGACGTCCTTTTTTGGTCGGTGGCGCCTTTTGCGGGTTTCCGCCAATCGATCCCTCTCATTTCTCTTCTCACTGTCGCCTGATAGTGCTCTTTGCGAGTTTTCACTAAACGGACTCTCTCATTTTTAGCTTCTCCAATCGCCATCGCCTTATGGTGCCCGAAGGTTTTCACCGATAAGACTCTCTCATTTTGTTTCTCTCAATTCAGACTGTGTCAGATTTCTGTCAATGACATTCTTCACTTCCTTGCCTTTGCCAATTGATCCGAAGGACTTGAACAAGGTTTTTTTGGGTGAAAGGAAATTGAATGAAATTACAACTCTAGAACCATCTTGACGGATTTAAACCGAACCTGTTATATCATCTGCCCAGTTTCAATTTTGGGGAAACTGGGATTTTGGTTTGGTGTGACTGAACCTCAGGGAGAGGTTGCCTACGTATCCTTTCGGAATCAAGTCAGAACGTAGTTCAGGTACTTTGTTTTTTTTTTTTTTTTTTTTTTTTTTTTTTTTTTTTTTTTTTTTTTTTTTTTTTTTTTTGATTTGGATTCCAAAGAGGGTAGCCAAAGAAAGGTAACCGGCTCAAAGGGTTTACAAAAGGGTTGGTAGTGTTTGGGTAGCGGGAAAGAAAGCCTTCGTCATCTCAATTATACAAAAAGCCAACATCGCAGTAGGTCCTGACATAGTACCTTTGTACTGTATTTGTATTGATTATTGTTTCAAGATCATTTCCTTCAATGTCTTCCAGGTATAACGCTCCTCTTGGCAGTATCTTCGTGATGATGTATGGCCCTTTCCAATTAGGAGCGAATTTTCATTTCGCTTCCTGGTGATGTGGAAGAGTGCGCCTTAACGTCGGTTGTTCTATTTCGAGATTTCTGGGCCGCACTTTCTTGTTGCAAGTATGGGCCTTTCTTTGTTGGGACAATTACTCGGGTATTTCTTGAGTACAACACAACCCTTTTTGTATGCGAACCAATTTCCTTCAGTTATTCATTGTTTCATTTCCTCAAAAATAAACTTTTGTGCATTTCAACTCTCAATTCATTATTCTGAAGTCTGACAGCGTTTTAGGATCTAAGCATGAAGTCCGCAAGCATGTCATGTTATTTAAAGCTGCATGATTTGAGCTAAAGAGAAAAAAGAAAAATAAAACAAATTTGAAAGAATGACAAATAACAAACAAAAGAAAAGGAAACGGACAATGAAATATTAATTTCATTTCTTGGAATTGAAAAGATAAACAAGGTTCACATTCGGAAATTTAAAGACAAAAACTAAAAGAAACATCCAATTTACACCCTGAAATAATCTGGATGCAGAAAAATACGGCAGGACAAGTTTACTGAGTTTCCGCCTGATCGGGGATGACCTAGCCTTTCAGTTTGGGAGTTTAGTGTCCGATCCCATCTCAATGGTGATAGTCCCTTTCTTTGGCTCGACCATGTGAGTATCGTAGAGCTTTGCCTCATGTTTTCCTTCACTCTCTTCAGTCATGGAATCCTCATTATCTTTCTCTTCACGGTCCTTAAGCTTTTGCGGTACGCGTCCAACAAACACTGGCTCATTCAGCTGTGGTGTCTTAATTGCCTCCCATGCCACATAGGCTTGCTTAGGTGCACTGAATTCCCTTTCTGGTTCTAACTCAGTGGTTTTACTCTTCTTTTCCCCTTTCTTTTGTTTCGGGGCCGCCTTGGGCTTCCTTTCCACGTCAGCAATAGCAATTATGGCCTTGAGCGCTGGATCGAATTCTTCGTCTTCACAAATCATCCCAACTATCGGTCCGTTATTATGAGCAGGCAGCGGATTATTGGTCACATTTGGGACATCCTCATCCTTCAACACAATCTTCCCTTGCTCTATTAAATTCTCCACCGCTTGTTTCAAAGTCCAACAGTCATTAGTATGGTGGCCCTCTGCCTCTGAATGATATGCACATCTGACACCAGCTTTGTAGGAAGGCGCTGCCGGGTTTTGTCTATTCTGAGGAACCGGCTGCAGCAGACCCATTTGGACAAGCTTCGGGAATAGATTAGAGTAAGATTCACCAATTGGGGTAAAGTTTGATTTCTTTGGCTGTTCCCAATGACGGAAGTTATTCTGCGGAGGTCGGGGATTATAGTGGTTCTGGTGGGGAGGTTGATTTCTTGGAAATAGAGCTTGGTTTCTACTGACATGCTGTTGCGGTTGCGCAAAAGGTTGAGCATTCATGACCGTGTACGGTTGAGGGATATAGGACATTTCTTGAGCAGAGTAATAATGCTGGGGGTCCCTTCTGAAAAGAATGGTCTAGGAGCGTGGTGTCTTCTATCACCCGAAGTTGCCATGGATGTTTCCTCTTTCATCCTACCCTTTGATATTCCTCCAGACCCTCCTTGGATTGCTTGGGAGGTCGCTCGAATGGCTGCCTGACTCAAAATCCTTCCTGTCTTTAAACCGTTTTCTACCATTTCCCCAATCTTGATCGCCTCTGCGAAAGGCTTTCCCATTGCTGAGAGCATGTTCTGGAAATAGTCTGGTTCCTGAGCCCGGAGGAAAGTAGTGACCATTTCTATTTCGTCCATAGGGGGTTTCACCCTGGATGCTTGCTCTCGCCATTTAATAGCATATTCTCTGAAGCTTTCTGAGGGTTTCTTTTTTAAGTTCGACAAAGAATTCCTGTCTGGCGCAATGTCAATGTTGTACTGGAACTGTTTCACAAAATCTCTGGCCAAATCGTCCCAGATTTGCCATCGAGATATGTCTTGATCCATGTACCATTCTTATGCTATCCCGATCAAGATTTCTCCGAAATATGCCATCAGCAATTCTTCCATGCCGCCGGCACCTCGCAATTGATTGCAGTATTTCTTTAGATGAGCAATAGGGTCGCCATGCCCGTCATACTTTTCGAACTTCGGCGTCTTAAAGCCTAACGGCAAATGGACATGTGGGAACATGCACAAATCTGCGTATGAAACACTCTTCTGTCCGCCTAGACCTTGCATGTTTTTCAAACTTTGTTCCAAGCTACTCATTCTTTTTGCCATTTCATCCCGTTCGGGAGCTTTTGGATTTTGGCTTGGCATGAGCTGAGGATAGACATTGGCGGCAAACTGGGTAGGATCCCGTGGAAGGGGTGGTGCTGGAAATGTAAAAGAAGAGGAATCAAAGAAAGGAGTATGCGTGCCGGGATGCACCGTGATTGGAATGGGCAAACCAACGGATGGTCTTGTAGATGTATCTAATGCTGCCACCCGAGGATAGGAAGTGGAGGGTGATTCAGAGAGGGTTGTGACATTAGAATACCCAAACAGAGTAGGTGGGTAATTGGTGGGAGTATTAGAAATCCCACTTGACCTGAGGAATAGTTCGGGGAACCCAGGGATCAGACTTGGGGGCTCTTTCCCGTTATTCCAGTCATCTAACATCTCCAGCATTCGACATCGCAAAATTCTGTTTTCTTCTGCAGCTGCTGACTTAGTAGCCTGAATGGCTGACACGGAACTCTCTTCCAAAACGGGAACGGTTGATAGGGGATTTCTAAAGACATGTTGGCGCTTCTTTTGGACCTTGTGAAATAGGGATGAGTATTTTCTTTTGGTTTAACAACGGGTTGCTGAACCTTTCCTTTGGACCTCGTGAAGTATGAATGTGAGGCCAGAGTACCACAAAATCAACCACCCTTTTCTAAAACCTGGAGTTTGGCAAACAAACGGTTAGTCTGAGACAACATAACAGATAAGTAATCTCACGTTGGGTGTGATGCACTTATACAGTTGATCGTGTTGCTACTTAGAATCGATTGTAATGCGTTATTTCGGCTTATACTTTCCTTTGCTTTCATCTTCTTCCCTCTTTATCAATTTTCTTTTACACTCTTTTCTTTTCGTTTTTCTTTTTGTTTTTTTTTTTTTTTTTAATTTTTAGTGACGGTCGAATCTTATGTAGATTGCCTACGTATCATGTCCCCGCATGAATCAGACCGGGCGTAGTTCGGATAATAAGGAATGGAGTGAATAAACTAATATTATATTTTGCTTATTTTTGTTTTGCTTTTTTGAAAGAAAGACTTCTAAAAAAAAATTTATTTCCTTTGCAAAAAAAAATATTTTTGTTTGAATTTTTACTTATTGTCTCTTTTTCTAAGGAAAAAAAATATTTTTCTTTTTGGATTTTTTTAGAAAAGTACTTCAAAATGAAGGAAACGCATATTTTTTTTTAATTTTTTATTGATTTTCTTTTTTATTTCATGAAAAACAATAGGAAGAACGAAACCATTTTTTTTTATTTTTTTCTTTGAATTTTCTAAGGAGAGATTTTAAAGAAGGAACTAAACGAACAACATTCTTTTTTTGTTTTTTTTTGATTTTTTTTTAATTGGGGTCGGAACCGATGAGGTTTTCCTACGTATCTCACATCCGGTGAGAATCAGACCCGCGTAGTTCGGAATATAAAAAAACTAAATCATTTTGAGAAAAGAAAACAAACTATTTTTAAACAGCATTTCTAAAACAAAAGAAATCATTTTTGCATTTTTTTTTTTCAAAATCATTTTAAAAAAAAACTAAACTATTTTCGTAAAATTAAGAAAATTTATTTGGAAATTTTTTTTTTTTTGGCATTTTTTTTTTAAAATTTATTTTTTAAAGAACTAACTATTTTCGTAAAATTAAGAAAATTTATTTGGAATTTTTTTTTGCATTTTTTCAGAATTTATTTTCAAAGAACTAACTATTTTTCATAAAACTATTTTGACTATATACCTTGACGTTTTCCACTTCTTCCTCCTTTTGGCGCGCTTACCCCGAGGGATAAACGTACAAGGGAGTTTTTCCAATTTAAGTGACAATATTCGAAATGGGATTATTTATTTATTTCAGAGTCGCCACTTGGAATAAATTAAGGTGTCCCAAGTCACCATTTCATTTAAATTCCGAATCGAGGAAATTTCGACTTTCCAAATGAAGTCTACGAACCAGAAATTCTAAGTAAGGAATTATGTTGACCCGGAGGAAGGTGTTAGGCACCCCGGATCCCGTGGTTCTAGCACGGTCGCTTAAATTATTGTAATGGCTAAATATCTGATTTTTAAAACATGTTCAATACTATAATGCAATTTTAAATCATTTACCGCATTTGATTATTTTTTAAGAAAAAGTGAACATTCTTATTGGGGGGCCCCGCGATTTTATTTTTTCTATTTAGCAAGGCTCGTAACATTTTTTATTTAAAAGGATAATCCTAAAGTGGCTACATTTTTTATTTAATTTATCTTTACAAGAAAAGAAAAAGTCATAATTAATTACATGCATAAAAGGCTACTCTATATTAGTACAAAAGGTGTTCCCTCACAAGCCGACTAAATGACCAATTTATTCTTCAAATTATAGAGCTAACTACAATTTGACAAAACTAATAAAACGGAAAAATAACAATAAATATTAATCAACAACTTGCTTTTCTATTTCATTTCAAAACTTCAACTTCCAATTCGAGCTTATATCAACACATGGTTTTTAGAATGTGTACCTGGTTTTGAAAGGAATGGAAGATGGAAAATCAACAGGGCGGTGAAAATACAGCAACAACAACAGTAACAACCAGCAATAGCTTCAACACCTCAATCCCGAAAATTCCAGCAATACGGAGAAAAATAAAAACAAAAACCAGTAAAAAATAGAAAAGAAAAATATATTCCAGATTTTCTCTTTGTTTTGTCTTTCTAGCTTTGGACTCTTTTCAATTCTCAAAAGAAACTCTCAAAAATTGAATTTTTTGCTTTGTATACTTCTGTGTCCAGAGTGTATATCGAGTGTATACCACAACAGAGAATTTTTTTATTTTTTCTTCTCTTCCTATTTTTCCTCTCTTTTTTCTCTCTTTTAACAAACCGGTCGGCATGTAAGATCGAAACAAATAAATGCACACAGAAAGATGCAACAAGTTGGTCTTTTTGTTTCAGGTACACCTGTCCTAGACAGGCCCAACCCCTGTGTCGAGCCTCCTAAGTCAAATATGCACATGATGCAAATAAACGTTCCTATCGGGGATCCGACATAAGGTTTTGTTATTCTAAGTCATCATCCTGTTGGAAAAGTGTCTAGACCGGCTTTAACTCGAGCGGACAACTCGAGCCGAAGAGTGTCAGTGCACCGGTAGCATGGCTTTCCGACTTAATTGACAAAACTCTCCGCCTAAACATGTGTGACTACAAAATCCTTCACCGGTGCCAAGCACCACGGCTATCTTGAGAAAAACGGGCTATGTCCAGCAAATGCCCGATATTATATTTCAACGAGACTCAGAAGAGAAAAATGGGTATCGGCACAATTTATATACAATTCACAAAATATCAAAGCGGTAAAAGCAACATTTAGCATATTAAATATAAACATGTAATAAAATCAGATAATAAATAAGCCAAATACAACAATTATTCAAAGCTTGAATTCTTAAACCCTGAACCAGTGGTTCTGGGTTTGTTTCCCCAGCAGAGTCGCCAGAGCCGTCACACCTCCTTTTGGCGCGCCCGCTACCCGAGGGTAGAAGCGTAAGGGAGTTTTTCCAATTTAAGTGACAATGTTCGAAACGGGATTATTTATTTATTTCAGAGTCGCCACTTGGAATAAATTATGGTGTCCCAAGTCACCAATTTATTTAAATCCCAAATCGAGGAAATTTTCGACTTTCCAAATGAAGTCTGCGAACCGGAAATTCTAAGTAAGGAATTCTGTTGACCCGAGGGAAGGTGTTAGGCACCCCCGGATCCCGTGGTTCTAGCACGGTCGCTTAAATTATTGTAATGGCTAAATATCCGATTTTTAAAACATGTTCAATACTATAATGCAATTTTAAATCATTTACCGCATTTGATTATTTTTTAAGAAAAAGTGAACATTCTTATTGGGGGGCCCCGCGATTTTATTTTTTCTATTTAGCAAGGCTCGTAACATTTTTTATTTAAAAGGATAATCCTAAAGTGGCTACATTTTTTATTTAATTTATCTTTACAAGAAAAGAAAAAGTCATAATTAATTACATGCATAAAAGGCTACTCTATATTAGTACAAAAGGTGTTCCCTCACAAGCCGACTAAATGACCAATTTATTCTTCAAATTATAGAGCTAACTACAATTTGACAAAACTAATAAAACGGAAAAATAACAATAAATATTAATCAACAACTTGCTTTTCTATTTCATTTCAAAACTTCAACTTCCAATTCGAGCTTATATCAACACATGGTTTTTAGAATGTGTACCTGGTTTTGAAAGGAATGGAAGATGGAAAATCAACAGGGCGGTGAAAATACAGCAACAACAACAGTAACAACCAGCAATAGCTTCAACACCTCAATCCCGAAAATTCCAACAATACGGAGAAAAAAAAACAAAAACCAGTAAAAAATAGAAAAGAAAAATATATTCCAGATTTTCTCTTTGTTTTGTCTTTCTAGCTTTGGACTCTTTTCAATTCTCAAAAGAAACTCTCAAAAATTGAATTTTTTGCTGTGTATACTTCTGTGTCCAGAGTGTATATCGAGTGTATACCACAGCAGAGAATTTTTTTATTTTTTCTTCTCTTCCTATTTTTCCTCTCTTTTTTCTCTCTCTCCTTTCTCCATAAATCTTCTCTTCTATTTATAGGCAAGAATTTTGAAAATTTTCAGATCTTTTTATTAAAAAGAATATATTTTTTAATTTAAAGAAAACCCACTAATCCATGTTTTCCTCTCCATGTTTTCCTCTCCATGTTTTCCTCTCCATGTTTTCTTCCTTTATTTCCTTGCCCCCACTACTTTATGTTATGTGATTATGATTATTTTTGGCTAAAAATCTGAAATTTTCTTTTTGGGCCAAGTGGTTTTGGGTTGGGTAAGGTGCTTAGGATTGGGCTTGTAACTTAATTTGCAAGATGGCCCAATCCAAATTTTTTCTATTTTGTTCTTCTCCATTATTCAACATCCTAATTAATAAAGCCCAAAAATACTAAGATTAATTTATAAAAACTAAAAATTATCTTGAAATACTAATTAACTCATAATAATAATTATCACACAAAATTAAACATTAATAAAAATAAAATTGCACGATTTGGACATTAAATGCTTAAAAATGCAAAAATACATATTTTTTATGACTTTTCATTTCTGTAAAATAAACTTAATTGTAAACTTGAAATTTATATACATATGCAACATATTTTTTGTATATTTTATTTATTTAAACAAGCAAATATGCACAGATAAAAATGCAAATAATACAAGAAAAATAACACAAAATTCACAACAATTGCAAGAAAACTAAAATTATTTTATTTTGAATCTTTGGGAGTATTTCTCTTATAGGGCAAAAATCACGTGCTCCCATTACTTATTATTTACATGATAATTTAAATTTGTCAAAATACATCATTCAATATAAATTTAAAATCTACTCTTAAGAATAGGAGAAAGAGAATAAAAATTTGATTAAATAAAAAAAGATAATAAATGTATAGTGAAAAAAGGAAAAGAAAAAAAGAAAAATTAAATGAGTGAGCGATAATTTGAAAAATATAAATTTATTCTAAGGTTATTTTTGTCTTGAATAAATTAACTTTCTGCTTCTGCTTTTTGGAAGAAGCTAGAATTTGTAGCTTCTCCTCAGAAGCAGAAAAAATGCTTATGCTACTAAGAAGTACTTTTTTATTTTGGCCAAACACGTTAAAATTGCAAAAAGTATTTTTTGGCCAAAAAAGTACTTTTGGCCTCCTAGAAGCTTGGCCAAACAGGCTCTAAGTTACCAGCTATAGCCATCAGCCCATAATATTTCATTCAGCTCGTACAGCTAACTTCCTCTCATCTTGTTCTACATTAACTTACCACTAGTAAACTTAGTAAACCATTTTTAGTTATGCAAAATATTCTTTTATTTTTAAATGAATCTTTTTATGATTGTTTGGATAAAAAAGGATAATATATTGAAATCGAGATTATTTTTAGGCTTGATAATTGTTGAAGACTGTTGAAGTCTTGTGTCATCCCACCTGCGGTAGGATTGGTTGCAGGTGCGGACATACAAGTGCGAGGGGGATCATCAAAGAAGCAAAGAGGGAAAACTAGGGAAAGGGTCATAGGTGCAGAGTTTGGCGCGCTGATGCGTATCCACGGAAGTGGAGAAGGCACCGCAGATGCCGAATCTGGGCCTTTGCTACTGGACCGCAGGTGCAGTCGTACGCCACAGAAGTGGACTCGCAGGAGTGGTCAGTGCTTTGCAGTAGTGGATATAACTGGGCTTAAGTTGAAGCCGCACGTGCAATGAAATTTTCGCTGGTGCGGAGTCGTAGGTGCAACTGTTTGGCCGCAGGTGCGATGGTGGCTAGGCATAATGCTTTGTTAAGTACGAGATTTGACTCACTCTTCTCTCATTTTTTCTTAGTTGAGCGATCTTTGGAGCTCTTGAAGAGGATGGTTTCATCATCCATTGTAAGATAATTAAGTTATTCCCACATTGTAAGTTAAGTTCATGAATTTCATAAGGATTTAACATGGAAAATTGTAAAAATTGTATGTTTTTCAAGAAAAATCTAGAATTGGAATTTTTGTATTTTGACCACGAAGGAATAAATTATATATTTGAGTTCGTGGTGTCATGTGTAACTTTCATATTTAAAAATTATATATTTGAGTTTGATGCAGACGCGGCGAGATAAGGGTGGTTATACGCGTGCGGCGACATGAGGCATTTCATTGTGATGCACATGCCGCGACGTAAGGGTGACAATGCCGATGATGTTATGTGATATTTTGGGGGATTTCTTTTGATGTTGTTCATGTGTTGGAATAGAAGTAATATTTTATTCACATACTTCTTTCTTAAATGTTCCCGTTTTGTGTTTTATGAGTTGTTAGTTGATTTGGATATACTATCACATGCCCCACTTCTATTGATATTTTGTTGATAAAGAGGGGTTATTCTTCATTGAGTTGTTATTATACGCTCTACGAGATTGTTGGTATTTGTTACATTATGTTGTCATTTTTTTTATATATTGCACATGTTATTTAACTAGCGAGTATCATGACTTGAACCTCGTCACTACTCCATCGAGGTTAGGCTTGATTAGTGAGTACCAACTGTAATATACTCATACTACACTTCTACACATTCTTCATATAGATCTAGGTAATTGAAATCGAGCTGATCATTTGAGAGACGTGCTTGATCATGGTGGAGACTTCAAGGTATTCCTATTATACCGTTCGCATGCCTCGAAGTAATGCTCTTTACTTTATTTTTGTTGATGTTTATGTATTCCAAATAGTATTGTACTCTTCGAGAGTCGAGACTTGTTATGTATGCCATTTAGAGCTTATGACTCAGTATTATTATGTTTTGGAAAGTTGATTATTATGTCCGTGTTAAATTTAAAGTTATTATATATATATATATATATATATATATATATATATATATATGATAGGCTTACCTAGTCTTAAATACTATGTGCCATCACGATATCTATGGTGGAATTTGGGTCGTGACAATTTTGAAAAAACTTTTATCAAGAGAAAAATAGAGATTTTAACCCCGATTAAAAGTTGGATTTGGATGAAACTTATATATTTGGACTCGTGTTGGAATGGGTGATCGGGATTTGTAACTTCCAGGAGGCAAGCCCGTGTTGACTATTTGATAGTTGATAAAAATTGGAGCTTTACTACTTGGAGTCGATTTTTATAGTCGTGCTTGGTGTTATCAATTTTATTTTGGTGTAATACACGTGGAGACACTTAAATTTGTCACCATTTTTCATTTAGACAACTGAAGGTTGTTCCCATTGAACACTTATAGTACACTAAATTTATTTTAATTAGATACTTTTTGCTAAGTTGGCACATAAAGTGAGCTTCACCTAAAATAGGCGCGTGAAGAGCCCAAAAAATAGATTTTATCTTCATTTTTTCTTTTTCTTTCTTCTTCTTCTTTTCTCTCCATCATTGTATCCTCCACTTTCACCATTGTTGTGCCTCCGCCATTAATTTAGCTCGGAAGTTTGAACCAACAACCATCTCGGTTGATTGAAAGCGAAGTAGGACCATATTCTTCATTTGAAGTCAAAACACCATTAATGGGGTCTTTAAGAAAGCTTGAAAGTTTAAAATGGATTATTTGATTTGATAAAAATTTGAGAAATTAATATTGAGGTTCTCTTCAAGTTTTAGTAGGAAATCTTTAGTTGAAGTTATAACAAGTTTGGAGAAGTTTCTCTTGTAATTTTGGATTAAAATCGTGGTTGGAACAATAATAGACATAAAGATAATGAAGAATACCAAGAACACTAAGAACACCATTAATGTGGTCTTTAAGAAAGCTTGAAAATTTAAAATAGGTTACTTAATTTGATGAAAAATTGAAAATTTAATATTAGGGTTGTCTTCAAGTCTTTATAGAGATTATTTAGTTGAAGTTATAACAAATTTGGAGAAGTTTCTCTTAAAATTTTAGATTAAAATCGTGGTTGGAACAATAATAGACATAAAGATAGTGAAGAGCACCAAGAACACCAATGTGCACTTTTTTTCTTTTCTTTTGTTAATAATGTGTCATTTTCTGATTGAGTATAAATTAAAGTTTTTTTTTTCTTTTTTGAGAATGTCATTTTCTGGTTGGGTATATGCTCCTTTTTATTGTCATTCACCACGTCAGCCGCGAGTGCATTGCACATACCTGGTAAATTTGGCTAATTGTCAAAAAAGTATCTAATTGGAATAATTTTGGTATAGTATAAGTGCTCAATAGAAACAACCTTCAGTTTAGGTGTCTAAATGAAAAATGGTGTCAACTTTAAGTGTCTCCACATGTATTACGCCTTTTTTTTGCTAGATTTGACTCGTTTGGAGGCTGATTCAAAAGGTCACAGTATTTTAGACTATTGATTTAACTTGTTTGAGGTAGCATCTTGCCTCATATTGTCTGAGGTAATAATCCTTAGGATTGTGTCGTATTCATTGAATTGTGTGTTGTGATATGACATATATTCGAGGTGACGAGCACACGTGTAGGTGCTATGTATGAAAAATAATCGGATTAGATTTTAAGTTTTTACTATGTCTTGATTTGATTGTGGCCTCTCTTTGATACATGTATAATATATTGTATGACTACACGAGCTTACCCTTTTCATGCTAAAGATCATATTTTAGGGTTTTCATTTCCTAAATTGATCAAGTTGGGCATTTATGGGATCAATACTAAATTGATTTGACCGCAATTATGCTTTATTTGTTGAAACTTCATCCGTATTTATTTTCATGCTATTGTGCACTTTGTTGATAAATTGTGAGCGTAAGTCTTTTGTAAATGATTTACCTTATTGCATTATTGTGATTTTGACACATGTGAACATATTAGGCGGATTGTTTGGGTGTTGACCCAAGATTTCATCGTGCAAATGTGATTGATATTGCTATTATATCGGGGTGTGGAGTGATAAGGGTGGATATTGCTATTGTAGTAAGCGTGGAGCGATAAGAGCGAATATTGCTATTATGTCCGGTGCAGAGCGATAAGTGCAAATATTGCTATGGTGTTGGGTGCAAAGCGATAAGGGCGGATATCGCTATTGTATCATGTACAGAGTGATAAGGGCAGATATTGCTATTGTATCCGGTGCGAAGCGAAAAAGATAGATATTGCTATTGTGTTGAGGCGCAACGTGATTATAAGGTCCCGTAAAACTTCACCAAGTATTTAAGATTTTATGGTGCCAAAGTCAAGCTATTATGTTCAGAAGGTTGTAGAAGCTCATCATGATATGGATGATGCATCATGAAATGGGTAGAAAAATTGGCAGGATAGGGCGATTCTGGATTAGTTATACGGACTCGAGTCTGTTTGCTGTCCGTAGAGTCATCGCAGATTGAGGTAGGAACAACTAAATTTCGAGGGTTATTTCACGGCGGGTTATGAGGACCGCATAGCTGTTTCGCGTATCGCATATCCATTGTGGAATTAGTTGGGGCACCTGATGAACAATTGAAGGAGAATTCACAGTTCAATGTGGATCGCAGAACCATTTGTAGATCATGAATCAGTCGCAGACTTGACCAATTCCAACTCAAAATCTGGAGGGCCATTTCATGGACCGCATATATCTTTCACAGTCTTTTTCGCAATCTCAGACTTGACATCAGAGGGGCATTAATGGAAAATTTCTAATCCAATTCTACAATAATAACAACTATCCAATGTATTCCCACAATGTGGAGTCTGTGGAGGGTATTACGAACACATGCCTTATCCCTATACGAAAGGACATAGAGGCTGTTTCCAATCGACCCGACTCAGAAGAAAGGGAAGAGAAAGAGGAGGAGAAAGGAAATGGCCTATATTATTTTGAAGTGAGGGCATCAATTTGGAGAGAAATGGAAAAGCTCCAAGGCTTCCGTTAACGTATAATGCATGTAATATGTGCTTTGTGTAAAAATATGTCAAATTTTTAAGCACATATTTTGGTCTCTTCAATCCAAAAATTGTTACTCAAGTTCCGAACTTGTGTGTAGAAGGCCCCGTTAGAATTAAATTG
>JASVEL010008291.1:0-124578 GCA_032618575.1 Nicotiana noctiflora
GGGCGGAATTTTATCCGCAGAAGCGAAAATCGCTGTGAGTTAAGTGTATCAGAAGTTAGAAAAATTTCAGAAACATTTCACACATTTGGGTCTCGGCTTTAGAGGCGATTTGGGCGATTTTGAAGAGAAATTCCAGGGAAATCATCAGGTAATCAACTATGGACTTAAACTATGATTAGTATTGGTAATATTATGCAATTATATCATGAAAATGAAGGAATTTGGGGTAATTTATGGAGGATTTAGCCCTAGGCTTGAACTTTAGAAAATCAAGGTTTTGAATGGGCAAATGGAGTCCGAATTTGGTAAAATTGATATGCTTAGACTCGTATTGAGATGAGGGTTCCGAATATGTGACTTTCATGATTTTTCGACAAGCGTACCAAAAGTCGGGTTTTGACAACTTTGGGAATTTTGATGTAAATTGAGTTGTTTTGACTGGGTGTCGTCCCATTGGCCTAATTTGTTGTATTTCTACTGTATTTGATCAGATTCTACGCGTGCGGAGCTTGATCCTCGTGGCAAGGGCATTGCGGAGTAGTCGTCGCGCCGTATTTAGGTGAGTAATAGATGTGGGTGATGACCAGCGGGTTCGAAACCCCGGTATACCACTTTGTGACGCTGTATAGCGGCGAGACACGCACACTCTCGAGAGTGCGGGGTCGATCATGAACTGGAGACTATATATTAGTCCGACCTGTTGATACTGTATTATTGGCTATTCTCGAGCCGTTGAACCCCCTTCTTGGGTGGTTGAGTATACTTGTGGGCCGTGAGCCACTTATTGGATCCCGCGAGGATCGTTATCATTGTCTTATCATATAGACATGCTAGTTTACTACTAGTCCGCAGCTATTTCTGTTATTATGCTAATTCCAATCTCTGGAACTTGATATTACTGTTTTCCAACTGAAAAAAAAATGATAAAAGAGTTTTCAAAAACTACTTTTGAGCCTGCGAGGCTATATCTGCATATTAGCTGACTAGTAGTGGATCGGGCTGCGTGCCGCAGCGAGATATATATGTTGGATCGGGCTGCACACCGCAGTAAATCTCTATGAGATGTGCTTGGGCTGTAGGAGCCCCTCCGGAGTCTGAACCCCCACAGTGAGCACGGGTACCAAAATTGGAGTCGGGCTACGCGCCGTAGCGGTCATATCATGCATTGCATTGCATTTAGCTACATCTGCTAGCTGTTATGCTATTTATTGGTATTTGTTGGTACATGTACGGTGAATATTGATTCTATGACAGGGTAGCTGATTATAGTTTTACATAGTGCTTTATTGCGGATTTCTTATCTGCGCTGTCTTACCCTTGTTTATTACCACTGAGTCTGGCAGTACTCATTTTACTCCATGCACCTTGTGTGCAGATCCAGGTACCTCTCAGCAGTGATCCAGTAGTCGTGCGAGGCGACGTTTGTGGATATTCGAGGTAGCTGCAGAGTCCGCAGGACCCGATATTCCTTCTTACCGTCTTGATTTTGTATTGACTTTTCTTTCCGCACTTGGTATCTTGTAAACCTTTATACACTCATGTTCAGTAGAGGCTCATGACTCTTGACCCTTCGGTCTATGGGAGTTGGTATATTTTGGGACTTGGTTCCCCGTTGTTGGTATATGTATTACCGTTGTTTCATATTTTGATGTGCTTAAATGGGATAGAACAAGCGTCTAGCTCCGTTCTTGTTATGGATTGGTCAGGCTGGCTTAGCAATGTGCTGGGCGCCATCACGATCGGATTTGGGGTCGTGACAGTCCGTAGTAAGACATGGGACTTGGAAATGTAAAGATGATTGAAATTTATGGTATCGGATAGGTATTTCTGGTTCCGTTGCCTAGTATAGTTCTTATATAATAAATTGGTTGAATCTGTGGAATTTGATAAAGATCGAAATTGAATTGGTATAAATCGGGCGTATAGTTGAGAAAATTGAAATTTTGATGTTCTTTAGTGATATCATGAATTTGAGGTTTAATTCATAGTTGTTGATATTATTTTGATGATTTTATTGCACGAGCAAGTCTGTATGATATTTTTGGACTTGCGTGCATGTTTGATGTGGAGCCCCGAAGGCTCAAGTGAGTTTTGAATAGGCCACAGTGTGAATTTAGACATAGAAAATAATTGTTGCGGGTTCAGATAAAGTTGCAGACCTCTGAAGAGCATCGCGGTCCGCGGTGAATCTTCTCAACCGCGGTGGGGTCTTCACGGTCAGCAGTAAGCAAGGCCATGTCTTCGCGGCTGCGCTCGATGTTTTGCAGTTCGCGGTGGAGCTCCGGGGACATGGTCCTTTTTTTGCGGTCATCGGTGATGGCCCGAGGGGGGTATATATTAATGAGATTTTTTAGCCATTTTCACTTTTCAAAACCTTAAAACATAAGAGGTGATTTTCAAAACACTCTTTCTTCCCCAAAACACATGTAAATGATTTTTAACTCATTTCTTTCACTCCTTAATTTATTATTGCAAGTTTTCATCCTAAAATCTAGGATTTTTATGGTGGAATTGGAAATTTCGGTTAGAACTTAGGAATATTGAAAATTGGGGAGTTGACCTCAAATTGAGGTCTGATTCCAAAACTAATTGTATATTTGGTCATTGGGGTTAATGAATAATCGGCTCTTGGTCTGAATTTCGGATTTGGACCAAGCAGGCCTGTGATGACCCAAAAGGTTATCACTTATTTTATAAGTTGATTCTGTGTTTTGAGGCCTTAATACCTCCCTTTTTAAGTCACCACGATGTGAATGTGCAGTCCGGACGTGTATCCGAAAAGTCATTATGTGAAAATCTGTGAAAAATAATAAATTTTTCTTTTAACATTAATTTAGGTTGACTTCGGACAATATTTTAGATTAATAAATCCGGACCCATAATTTGACGGTCTCGAAGGGTCTGTCGAAAAATTTGGGACTTGGCTGTATGCTCGAAATTGAATTTCGAGGTCGCAAGCTCGAGAAATAATTTTTTGAAGAAAAATGTTTAGCTGAAACTTTTAGTGTTTTTTGAAAGTTGAAATTGATGGTATCGGACTAGTATCTTAGTTTTAGAGCTCGGTATAGGTCTTATATTATGTTTAGACCGAGCCTATTAAATTTGGTAAGAAACGAATTTGAAATGACGTGAATCGGACCCTCAGTTGTGAAATTTGAAACTTAAGTGTTCTTGAGATTATTTTTGGTTTTTGATGATAAATTCGTTGTTAAAGTTGTTAATTTAGAGATTTGATCACTCGAGTAAGTCCATATGATATTTTTGGGTTAGTATGCATGTTTGGTATGGAGCCCCAAGAGTTCAGGTGAGTTTCAGATAGGTTTCAGAAGGTTTTTATACTTAGAAAAGTTGCAAGGTTTTCAATTAATGGTATTCTGGAGTTTTGTTCTTCGCGGTCGTAGAAGGACACTCGCGAACACGAAGGGTAAGTTAGGTTGAAGGACAATTCTTTCTATGCGAACGCAAGAAAAAGGATGTGAACATGAAACCTTGGGGGTACTACCCTATGCGAACATAGACCTGCTATCGCGAACGCAAAGGCCTTCTGGTCCGGACAAGTGGAAAGGGATTTTTGTTCTACACAAATGCGGCCACAAACCTACGAATGCGATGGCTTGAGGAGCTAAAGCTATGCAAACTCAAGCCATTAAACACGAACGTGAAGGCAAGTACGCTTGACCTTTCACGAACGCTATAGGCCCTTTGCGAACGCGAATAAGGGCTTTCTAGTTAATTAAAAAGTAGCAAATCGGGATTGAGTACATAACTTCATATTTTCAAAACTAGACAGCATTAAGGAGATATTCAAAGAACAAGTTCTTCCCCAAAGCATTGGTACATGATTCTACACCTCTTTCTTTCGGTTTCCCATTGCATTTTATCAAGTTTCATCCAAAAATCTAGGGTTTTCATGATAGAAATTAGGAATTTGGGTTTAGTGTTTTTTTTGAATAATTAGAATTTAGACCTCACTTAGGGTTGGATTTCGAAACGAATTGCATATTCTGGCTCATGGGTGAATGAGTGAACGGGTTTCGGTCCGAACCTGAAGTTTCGACCAAGCTAGCCCGGGTTGATTTTTGACTTTTTGGAAAACAATGATACAAACCTATAATTAAGCATTGGGTAGGAATTCTTTAGCATTTATTGATGTTGTAAAATTAATTTGGGCTAGATATAAGTAATTTGGAGGAAAATTCTAAGGAATTAACGGTGTTTTAGGCTTGAGTTGGCCGTAAAACTTTGAGGTAAGTGTTTGGTCTAACCTTTACTTGAGGGAATAGGAGTTGTGTCTTATTTTCTATGTGTTAACGGTGTAATATCATATATAGGCATGGTGACGAGTATCTCTACGCCGGTGTCAAGCATGCCCATGGATCTAGTGTTGTAATTATTATGACTCCGTAGAGATTTATTCATAATTGATATAGTGATTATTATTGTTGGTTTCCCTTACGGGATGTTATTATTTAGGATATTCTCTCCCTTCCCGGGATTTATTGTTTATAATATTGTCTCCCTTACCAGAATGTTATTGTTATGACATTATCTCCCTTGCTGGGATATTATTGTTTACGATATTATTGTCCTTGCCGAGATGTTCTTGTTATACTCTTGTTCCCTTGCCGGGGATTCTTTTATGATTGATATTGATTTTTAAATGGGATCGGGTGGCATGCCGCACAGAAATATATGAAATGGGAGCGGGTTGCATACTTGCAACAAAATATATGAAATAGGAGCAGTGATGTCCTAAACGTCAATACCATACAAGGGGGGGGGGGGGGGGTGATTTGTGTTTTACCTAATTTTTGTATTAGAAGAACCTGGTTCTTCTAGGTGCTCTAACTACTACTGTTTGCAGAATTAAAATACAGAAATAAAGAACACAAAGATTTTTACGTGGAAAATACCTGGCTCAAAAGGTGAAAAAACCACGACCTACTACTCAGTAGGATTTTCCCAAACATCCACTAAACTCAATGAGCCAAACACAGCATTAATAAAACTCTTGTAAACCTAAGGATTAACTCTAATCCTAGTGTGACACACGGCCTCAACTATTGCGACACCTTCAAGTTAATTCTAACTTGAATACACAAAGAACCTAATACAATTGCTTCTATGAAAGCTGGAAAGGTACAATATTAAACCACCTACTAAAATACTAGAATAGGAATAAAACAATAGAACTGGTTCTTCTATCTTGTTCAAGTAGCTGCAGGCGTGCACACTTAATCTCACATAAATTTCTTGCAAAATAGCCTTGCTCTTTGATCTCAATTTTTCTTAACTTCAGCGTATGTGCATACTTGTAAAAGAGAACAACTCAATTATTTGTTAGGTTAGTAATTTGAGTGTACCAACTGTTTTTTGATCCATAGCAGTTGAGGACAACATGAAGCAACAACAACATATTCAGCTTCAGCAGTAGATAAAGCTACTGAATTTTGCTTTTTGGTAGTCATGACACTAGACATGACCCCAAAAATTGTGCCATACTTGAAGTGCTCTTCATGTCCACTAAGAAACCTGCAATTTCAGTATCTGCATATCCTACAAGATCAAAATTAATACCTTTGGGATACCAAAGACACAGATTAGCGGTTCCTTTCAGATATCTCAATATCCTCTTGATAGCAGTCAAGTGTGACTCCTTTGGATTTGCTTGGAAACGAGCACAAAGACCTACACTGAAAAAAATGTTAGGTGTTCTGGCAGTAATATATAAGAGTGAACCAATCATACCCTTATACAACTTTTGATCAACTGATGAACCCGGTTTATAAACATCTAATTTAGTGGCAGTTGCGATAGGTGTTTCTATTTCTTTGGAGTCCTCCATTTTAAACATTTTGATTAGTTCATTTGTATACTTCTGTCAATGGATCATGGTTCAATTTGGGATTTGTTTGATCTGTAATCCTAGGAAGAAGCTTGATTTACCCATCATACTCATTTCAAACTCACTTCCCATTAATTTTGCAAAGTCCTTACTCAACCTCTCAGTAGTGGCCCCAAAATTTATGTCATCAACATATATTTGCACAACATGGAGGTCCTTACCTTTTTTCCTTAGGAATATAGTGCTGTCAATTATACCTCTTTTGTACCTATGCTCTAGTAGGAATATTGATAGTCATTCATACCAAGATCTTGGGGCCTATTTGAGCCCATATTGAACCTTGTCCAGCTTGTACACATGCTCAGGGCATTCCTTGCTTTCAAATCCTGGAGGTTGTTTTACAAACACTTCTTTCTTGAGGTATCCATTTAGGAAGGCACTTTTGATATCCATCTGATGGAGAGTGAATTCCATATGCGTTTCAAAGTCAATAAGAAGCATGATTGCCTATAGTCTTGCAATTGTAGTAAATGTCTTATCATAGAATATTCCTTCATCTTGGTTGTAGCCCTGAACCACCAGCCTTGCCTTATTTCTTGTAATAGTTCTATCTTCATCAAGTTTGTTCTTGAAGACCCATTTTGTACCAATGACTGATTTGTCCTTGGGTCTAGGAACTACATGCCTGATTTGACTTCTTTCAAATTGATTAAGTTCATCCTACATAGCATTGACCCAATCTGCATCCTACATAGCCTCAACAACATTTTTAGGTACAATAAAAAATAGACTAAAAGCACACAGATTCTTTAATTATGATCTAGTTTTGACTCCAGATGTTGGATCAATAATAATGTTCTTAATGGGATGAGAGCTTTGATACTTGTGAGGTTTTACAACCAACTAGCTTCTGTTGGATGTTTCATCAATTTGATGAGGAACAGGTTCATGGACAGGTTCCTTTAAGGAGTTTATTTCAGTTCCTTTTTTATTTCTTCCCTTTGCCCTATAAGGAAGAATGGGTTCCATTTCTTGTTCCTTTTGCAGGTGTTACTTTGACTTGAGCTGATGCTTCAGCCAAGTCTTTGACCAGTCCAATGGCTTCATATTCATGTTCCTGCCTCTCAGAATGAATGTTAGTATCATTAAATACTACATGAACACTTTCTTCTACACACAGAGTCCTTTTATTAAAAACTTTATAAGTTTTGCTATGTGAAGAATATCCCAAGAATACTCCTTCATCACTACTGGGATCAAACTTTCCTGGCGAGTCTTTTTCATTATTGTGCACATAGCACTTGCAACCAAAATCCCTGAGATATGATATTTTTGGTTTTCTCCCTTTAAGTGAATCATCAGGAGTTTTCTCTACTAGAGTTCTAGTCATGCATCTATTTATGATGTAACATGTAGTGTTTACAGCCTCTGCCCAAAAGCTGTGAGGCAATTTGCTAGAGGGAAACATTGTTCTAGCTATATCCTCAAGAGTTCTATTTTTCCTTTCAACTACTCCATTTTTTTGTGGGGTCCCGGGGGTAGAGAAATTGTGATCTATGCTATTTTCATCACAAAATTCAGCAAACATAGTTTTCAAACTCAGTTCTATGATCAGACCTAATGGATGCAAGATAATTTCCTAATTGTTTTTGAGTCTTTCTAACAAATGTAGAAAATATATCAATTGTTTCGTCTTTGGAAGTTAGAAATAAAACCCAGTTGAATCTAGAATAGTCATCAACTAGCACCATTACATACTTCTTTCCACCTCTGCTCATGGTTCTCATTGGACCACATAGATCCATATGAACCAGTTCCAATGTCTTAGACGTACTTACCATTTTCTTGGATTTGAAGGATGACCTTACCTGCTTCCCCCTTGCACATTCCTCACAATCCTTTCAGGTTCTCAAGTGAAAGGAATTGGTCCATGTTCCCAGTCATGTGTTTTGAGCAGCCATTATCCATATACCATATTTGACTACTCCCTTTCACTTGATCCTCTTGTTCATCCTTTGATTCTCCAATGGCCCTTAGTGTTTGCTCCTCCTCAGCTTCAACTTCTGATTCTTTATCTGAAGCTTCTCCCCAAATAGCAACCATAGCCTTGGTTAAACCTTCGTTTCTCTTTGGTTGAACCTGTTCCTTCTTCATGTTTTTTCTTTCAGCTCTTTCTTTCTTCCTCTCCGTTTCCCGTTGAGGGCAGTATTTTGATCATACGGTCATTCTTACCACACTTGTAGCATCCCTCATTAGTCTATTTCTACAGAACATTTAATTTGTTGAAGTTTGTACCTCTTGAAGATCCCTTTCCTCTCATCAGGTACTTCTTGAAATCCTTAGTGATCATAGCCATTTCATCATCTTCTAAATCTGCACCTTCAGTAATTTTGAGAGCTAAGCTTCTCTCCTTTTTGGGAGTGTCCATCTTCATGGGTTGTCTCCTCATTTCATAGGCAGTTAAATTTCCAATTAGTTCATCTAATCTGAGGGTAGCAATATTCTTGAATTCCTGAATGGCAGTGATCTTGATTTCCCATGTGACTTGCAGATCTTGTCAGAATCTTCTCAACCTTGTCTTCTTCAAGGATAGTCCTTCCAAGAGATTCAAGTTCATTTGTCAATGTGGTGAATCTTGTATACACCTCCTGGATAGTTTCTCCTTCCTTCATAGTAAAATTTTAATAGTAAGAATACAAAAGTGTTCCTCTTGATCTTTTCACTGAGGTGTTCCTTCATGGGCCAGTTGTAAAGTGTCCCATATTTCCTTAGCAGTTGTATAGCTTTGGATCTTGCTGTACTCATCTAGTCCTAGTCCACATACAAGCCACTTCTTGGACTTAGCATTTTTCTCTCATTTCCTTAGTTCCTCAGAGTATAATGAGCCTTTGTTTTTGGCGCATCTACTCCTTCAGCATTCTTCTTAGTGGTTGCTAGGGGACTATCAGTGAGTATATCCCAAAGTTCACAATCTTCCCCTATAATGTTATCTCTCATTCTGTTCTTCCACCAAGAATAGTACAGACCACTGAAAAGTGGAGGCTTGGCAGTGGATTGCCCTTCCCAATTCCCAGGTGGTGCAGCCATTGTTGAGCTTCTCCTAAGGTGTTCGCCTCTTCAAGGATAACCTGCTCTGATACCAATTTATGTTCCAAATGTCAATACCACACAAGAAAGGGGGTAGGTGATTTGTGTAGTACCTAATTTTCACACCAGAAGAACCTGGTTCTTCTAGATGTTCTAACTACTGCTGTTTGCGGAATTAAAATACAGAAATAAAGAACACAGAGATTTTTACGCGGCAACACCTAGCTCAAAAGGTGAAAAAACCACGACCTATTACTTTATAGGATTTCCCCAAACATCCACTAAACTCAATGAGCCAAACACAACATTTACAAAACTCTTGTAAACCTAAGGATTAACTCTAATTCAAGTGTGGCACACAGCATCAACTGTTGCGACACCTTCAAGTTAACTCTAACTTGAATACACAAAGTACCTAATACAATTGGTTCTATGAAAGCTGGAAAGGTACAATATTAAACCATCTGCTACAATTGAACTAGAATAAGAATAAACACAGTGGAATTGGTTCTTCTATCTTGTTCCAGTAGCTGCAGGCATGCACACTTAATCTCACATAAATTGCTTGCAAAATAGCCTTGCTCTTCGCTCTAAATTTTGCTTAACTTCAGTGTATGTGCATACCTGTAAAAGAGAACAACTCAGTTATTTATTAGGTTAGTAATTAGAGTTTGATTAGGACTTAATTTCTATGGATGTGTTATCTTCTCATAAGGAGACTTTTTCTCCTGATCCCATATGGAATATTTTTGATCAGTTTAAAAGATATTGCTGCTTGATCCCAAAGACTTATCTTCTTCACCTACGTCTTATATGGATAGTCCATAACCACTGTGTCTCCTAAGATGGACCTGGTCCTTATCTGCAGTCATTTGTCATTCGTCAAAACTTCAACTGAGCTTGGGCCAACAAGTAGGTTGCATGCATGCAATGAGATATATGAAATGGGAGTTGGTTGATCGCCTGCAATGAGATATATGAAATTGGAGGAGGTTGCCCACCTACAACAAGACATGCGAAATGGGAGTGGGTTGCACGCCTGCAACAAGATATATAAAATAGGATTGGGTTGCACGCCTGCAATAAGAAAGAAATAGAAGTGAATACTGTGATTGTTTTCTTCAATTTTGTTAGCAACTATATTATGGTTTCTTTACTTTCCTCTTTGGTATTTTGTTGTTGTTTGATACTCCTGTAGCATGTTTTCTCCTCCCCATATTTTAACTCTGAATATATGCTTTTATTTTTTGTTGTATATGATTCAACTATATAGTTTATTTGGTAGTCTGGTCCTAGCCTCGTCACTATTTTGTCAAGGTTAGGCTAGGCACGTACCAGCTCATGGGGTCGGTTGTTCTGATACTACACTCTGCACTGTGTGCAAATCACAGTGTGCCAGCTTTTGGACCGCAGTGAGGGTGCAGTCTTCAGTCCATTCAGGCGACTCGAGACAGTCCTGCAGGCGTCCGCACGCCTTGGCATCTCCTTCTATCTTTGTATGATGTTTCTTCTATTTATTTCTGAAACAGTTTCTATTTATCTTTTGGACCTTTATTTATAATACTATTTGGCAATATGTGAAATTGTGACACCAGATTTGGGTAGCTTTTAGTTATGGAATTGTGTTGGTAATATTGAAATTATTACATTTCTTTCGTCTACTTATTTAATTTTGATGTTTATGTGATGTTGTTCACAATTGTTAAAGGAAGCAAATTTAAGAAAAAGGTTAAGCAATTGGAGTAATAGGCTTGCCTAGCTTTCATTAGTAGGTGCCATCAGTGCTCTAGGTTACTTAGGTCTCACAATTCACGGACAAGCTTAGTAGAGTCTGAAGGATCGGTATGGAAACATATGTATTTATCCCCCAGACGCAACAAAGTTAGGAAAAACTTCACATATATTCCTTCATGTCATGTGGTTTGGTTTCTCACTACTAATTGAATTTCTACTCTGTTCTTTCATAGATGGTAAGAACACTAGCTTCCTCATCCAATGCTCAGCAGCCCGAACTCCCAGCAGTAGCTCCCACGAGGGGCAGAGGGTAAGGCCGAGGCCATGCTAGAGGCTAAGGCAGGGGTAGAGCTCAGCCTAGAGTAGCAACACCAGTGGTGGAGCCTCAGGTGGAGTTTGATGATAAGGTTCCTGTAAGGCCCCGTAAAATAATTGTGCATAAAACCTAGTAGCTATGGTGTCATGGTCCGAATAAATGTGTTAGGAATGCGTAGAATTCTTCGCGGCGAGCTTGCTCGCCGCGGTTCGGACTCTTGGTAGTGATTTAAGTTTCAAAAATGTAGAGAATTAATTTTTCCGAAAAATGTCAAATATGCGGTCAAGAATGCGACCGCAAACCTGACATGCGGACCGCATTCTTGACCGCATATTTGACATTTTTCGGAAAAATTAATTCTCTACATTTTTGAAACTTAAATCACTACCAAGGGTCCGAACCGCGGCTCGATATTAGAAAGATATTCTTGAAAAGGGGATTTGAAATCAAGATGCCCAACTAGTATTTGATAAAATGCTCAAATGAGCTAGTTTCATGAATATCTTTCTAATATATGTTTAATTTTGTTATGTCTCATAGTAGATTGGAATTGCTAGAGTTTTTGGAGTGTTGTAGTAACTTAAGGAAAGCTCAATCGAGGTATGTATGGCTAACTTTGATTCTTGTGAAATCGCCCTTATGTGTGCAATTCGTTTGGCATGTGTTAATTTGAGAGATTGTGTGTAATTTGTTGATTTTGTTGTTGGGTATCTAATTGATGTTAAACTACATGTGGTGTGGTCTGAAATATGAATTGAAAGATAACAAGGGAATTGGAATTGGTGAAGAATTGTGAATAATGGTTATGATGGCCTTTATGGCACCTTGTGGAAAAGAAACGAAACACTTGAGAATTGGTTTATTGTGGAAAGAGACGAAGCACTTGAATTGTGGAAAATTGTTGAACATACTTGTGTGAATATTTTTGATTATGGAAATATTGTAACTTGGTTGTGATATTGGCTTGATAAGTAATTGAGAACATGGAACAATGTGCAAGTTGCTTATTGAACTTGTTGAAATTGTGTGTAGTACCTTATCTGCTGTTTGAAATTGTTGTGTTTTAAACTGTAAGGCGGGGTCGTGTTGCGCGCCACAACGTGGGGAAATAAGGTGTGGGTTGGGGTGATAAGGGTGGCCGAGGTAATAAGGGTGGTCGGGGCAATAAGGATGGAAAGCGATCGAAATCGCTATTGAAAAATTGATACAAAAATCAATAATGTGAAATTGTGAAAGGAGACAGCAGGAGAGTTTGCAACCTGGGGGGCACTGATTGCTCCTATGTTTGACTACTTGCAATTTATGTTGTTGATTGGTTGTTGTTCGATTTGTTGACCTTGAATGTGCTTGTGTTGAGGCTTATCTGAAATGAGTAAAAGGTGGAAAACATGGTTGGTTGGCTTGATTAGTTTTAATGTAATTCAATGGCTTGAGTTTACTTGGGACACAGTTTGTCCATACATACCAGTACAATTCAAGTGTACTGACGTCCCTTTTGCCGGGGACGCTACAATCGTGTTATGATTGTAGGTGGATCTGTAGCAGGCACTTCAGCACACCGGCAGTAGTATCCTTCATCCTCCACTGCCCGTTTTTGGTGAGCCCCTTTCTTCCTCGGGGCCTTGTGTGGTTCATGCCACTTCTGTTTAGATTTCATTTTGGTTTTGTAAGGTATAGCCGGAGCCTTGTTACCGGCAAGTATTGTATTTCCCTTTTGTATCCTAGAGGCTCTGTAGACATGTAAACTGTGGGACTCCAGTCTTATGTATATATTATGTTATGTCGGGCGTTGTAAAAACTGCAAACTTGTTAATGAATCACTCATATGGTTTTATTTGTTTAATGTGAAATCATTCATGGTTAGTAAGATATTTGGTTAATGAGAAACAATCAACACAGGGGTAACGCGTGGGAATGAAAGGCACCTAGGTCCGCTTAACTGGGGCAACCCGGTCAGGCGCCGGTCATGTTCCTCGATTTGGGGCGTGATAGTTCCGGCCCAAGCAATTTCGATGGGCCTAACTCAGGTCCTAGAGGGGTTCATTACTACCCCAGTACTCTAGGATGCTCTGTTCCATCTAGTGGGCCTTATGGAGAGTGTCATTCAGGCAGGCTTGCTTCCTATAATACCAGCCGTCTCTTCGGTTGGAGGAGTCCAGACTCATGATACCCGCACTCCAGAGCGGATGGCTCCAAAGATTCAAAATCCAACAGCTCAACTACTTGGAGCAGTTCAGCTAGGTGTGGTAGCTTAGACTGGTGATGGAGCAGTTATGTCTACTGATGCCTTGTGGAGATTGGACGGGTTCACCAAACTCTTCATTACCATTTTCAGTGGTCCATCTTTAGAGGATCCTTGGGATTATTTGGACAGCTATAATGAGGTTCTCAGGAACATGGGAATAGTGGAGACCAATGGGGTCGACTTTGCTACTTTTCGCTTCTTTGGATCCGCCAAGACTTGATGGAGAGATTATTGTTTGGCTAGTCCAGTTAGGCCACCAGCTTTGACTTGGGATCAGTTCTCTCAGCTATTTCTGGAGAGGTTTTTTCCTATCACTCAGAGGGAGAACTATAGGAGGTAGTTTGAGCATCTCCATCAGGGTTATACAACTTTTATTCAGTACGAGACCAGATCTATTAACTTGGCCCATCATACTCTTCCTATACTTCCCACTAAGATAGAGAGAGAGTAAGGAGTTTCATTGAGGGCCTCATTCAGCCTATTTGATTGTAGATGGCTAAGGAGACGGGGAGTGAGATTTCTTTTCAGGATATGGCCACTGTGGCCAAGAGAGTTGAGATGGTTCTATAGTAGGGGGTGGTCAGGGGTCTAACAAGAGGCCTCATCATTCAGGCAGATTCAGTGGTGCCTCATCTCGAGGCAAGAATTCATATGGTAAAGTCCATCCTCCTTGGCCTTTTCACTCAGCAGTTCAGGTTTCTCACGGTGCTTCAGGTGGACGTGGTTCTCACATGTAGTATTCTGATCAGTAGTCCTATAGTGCATCGCCAGCTCCTATCAGTGCACGTCCACTTCAAAGTTTTTAGGGTTGTCAGCCCCAACAGTTGAAGGCTTATTTTACTTGTGGTGACACTAGGCATATTACTAGATTTTTCCCTCGAGCACCAAGTAGTTCTCAGCACTAGGGTTCTCGTGCCATTATTCAGGCACCGAGTATTCCACTGCCTGCCCAGCCAGCTAGAGGTGGAGGTAGGGGTGCTAGTGGTTGATGTAGAGGAATTTAAGGTGGATCTTAAGCCATTAGAGGTGGGGGCCAGCCAATAAGAAGGTATCCTAGGGATATATTCAGAGTGGTGGGGCCTAACCCCGATGTTATGCTCTTCCAATCAGTCTTGAGGCTGAGGCTTTCGATGCAGTTATCATAGTTAATGTTCTAGTTTATAGTAGATATGCTTTAGTTATATTTGACCCAGGGTCTACATACTCCTATGTGTCATTTTATTTTGCACCGTATTTGGGCATGCATAGAGATTCTTTGAATGCTCTTGTATATGTGACCACACGGGTGGGTGATTTTATTATGGTAGATCGTGTCCATCATTCTTGTATAGTTGTGATTGGGATCTTGAGACCCAAGTAGACTTATTACATTAGGACATAGTTGATTTTGACGTCATATTGGGGATGGACTAGTTATCACCTTACCACGCTATCTTGGATTTTCATGCCAAAACTGTGACCTTGTCCTTGTTGGGGTTTCCTCGTGTAGAGTGGATAGGGACTCATAGGCATTCTACCCGTAGTGTTATCTCATATATGAAGGATTAGCGATCGAGAAATGGTGTTTGGCCTATTTGGCATTGTTTGTGATTCTAGTGTTGAGGTTCCTTCTATGGATTATGTGCATGTTATTTGTAGGTTTCCTGAGGTATGTTTTTCAAACATGTCGAGTATGCCACTCGACATGGATATTGACTTTTGCAATTATTTGGCTCTGGCACTCTGCCTATTTCTATCCTATCATATCGTATGGCCTCGCCTGAGTTGAAAGAATCAAAGGAGCAGTTGCAAGACTTGCTTAATAAGGGCTTTATTAGATCTAGTGTCTCACCTTGGGGTGCACCGGTGTTGTTTGTTAAGAACAAGTACATATCAATGAGAATATGTATAGATTACCGACAGTTGAACAATGTTACAATCAAGAATAAATATCCATTGTCGAGGATTGATGAGTTGTTTGATTAGTGCCAAGGTATTTTTGAAGATTGACTTGAGATCTGGCTACCATCAGTTGAGGATTAGGACATCCGATATCAATAAGATAGTTTTCCCCACTCGGTAAGGGCATTATGAATTCTTGGTGATATTATTTGGGTTGACAAATTCCCCCAACAATATTTATGGATTTGATGAACCAAGTGTTCAAGCCTTACTTGGATTCGTTCGTGATAGCCTTCATTGATGATATTTTGATCTATTCCAGCAACTGGAGGAGCATGAGCAACATCTAAGAGTGATCCTTCATACTTTGAGAGATAGTCAATTAAATGCTAAGTTTTTGAAGTGTGAGTTTTGGTTGAGTTCGGTTGCATTCTTGGTCATGTTGTATCAGCATAGAGTATTCAAGTAGATTCAAAAAAGATAGAGATATTGAAGAATTAGCCTAGATTCGCATCATCTATAGAGATCCAAATTTTCTTGGGTTTGGAAGGCTATTACCGCCGATTTGTGGAACGGTATTCATCTATTGCAGCCCCGATGAATAGGTTGACCCAGAAGGGTGCCCAGTTCATATGGTCAGATGAGTGTGAGGTGAGCTTTTAGAAACTCAAGACGGCTTTGACTACGGTGCCCGTGTTGGTTTTTCCCACAGGTTCAGGGTCATATACCATTTATTGTGATGTATCTCGTATTGTACTTCGTGCAATATTGATGTAGGATGGCAAGGTCATTTCTTATCCTTTGGGTCAGCAAGATTCATGAGAAGAACTATCCGGTTCATTATTTACAGTTAGTAGCCATTGTTCACGCTTTAATGATTTGGAGGCATTATCTATATGGCGTGTCATATGTGGTGTTCACAGATCGCAAGAGTCTACAATATTTGTTCAAGCCAAAGGAGCTAAATTTGAGGCAGAGAAGGTGGTTGGAGCTATTAAAGGACTATGATATGACCATCTTATATATCCGAGAAAGGCTAATCTGGTGGCCAATGCTTTGTGTAGGAAGTCAGCCATTATGGGCAGTCATTCATATATTCCGATCGGTGAGAGACCGTATGATTTGGATGTTCAAGCTTTGGCCAATCAGTTAGTGAGGTTTAATGTATATGAGCACAGCTGGGTGTTAGCTTACACAGTTACTCGTTCTTCCTTATTGGAGCATATCCGAGATCAGTAGTATGATGATCTTCAATTGTGTGTCCTTAGCGATACGGTGTAGCGCAATGGTGCCTAGCAGTTTACATTAGGAGATGATGGGGTTTTGAGGTTGTAGGGTATAGTTTATGTTCCCAATATGGATGGGCTCCAAGAGTTGATTTTAGCGGAGGCCCATAGTTCTCGCTACTCTATTTATCCGGGCGCTGCTAATATGTATCAGGACTTGCAGCAGCATTATTGGTGAAGGAGGATGAAGAAGGATATTGGTGAATGAGGATAAAGAAGGATATTTTTGCATATGTGGCTCGGTGTTTGAATTGCTAGCAGTTAAAGTACAAGTATGAGAGACGTGGTGGTTTATTCTAGAACATTGAGATTCTTGAGTTGAAGTGGGAGCGTATCACTATGGACTTCATTATTGAACTCCTATGGACTTAGAGGAAGTTTGATGCAGTGTGGGTTATTGTTGATAGGCTGACCAAGTCGACACATTTCATTCCTATGGCAGTCTCCTATTCTTTCGAGAGGTTAGCTGAGATCTATATCCAGGAGATTGTTCGTCTTCATGGTGTGCCTGTGTCTATCATTTCGGACCGAGGTACAAATATTACCTCACATTTTTGGAGATCAATTCAGCGTGAGCTGGGAAGACATGTTGATTTGAGCACATCATTTCATCCATAGACGGACAGGCAGTCCGAGCGTACTATTTAGATTTTGGAGGCTATGCTTTGAGCTTTGTCATTGACTTTGGAGGCTCGTGGGATCAGCTCTTGACTTTAGCATAGTTTTCCTACAACAATAGCTACAAGTAGAGTATCTAGATGGCTCCTTATGAGGCTTTATATAGTAGGTAGTGTAGGTCACCGGTTGGATGGTTTGAACCGGGAGAGGCTCAGTTGTTGGGTGAGGATCTAGACCAGGATGCCTTGGACAAGGTCAGGATTATTCATAATAGGCTTCGTACAGCTCAGTCCCGGCATAAGAGTTATGCCAACCATAAGGTTCATGGTTTTGCATTCATGGTCAGTGAGCGGGTGTTGCTTCTGGTATCGCCTATGAAGGGTTGGATGAGATTTGGGAAGAGGGGCAAGCTTAGCCCAAGGTTCATTGGCCTGCTGGAGATTCTTGATTGAGTGGGAGAGGAAACTTTTTGAATTGCATCGCCATTAGGTTTATCATATGTGCATCCAGTGTTTCATGTGTCCATGCTTCGAAAATATCACGCCAATCAATCCCACATTTTAGATTTCAGCACTATCTAGTTGGACAAGGACTTTCCTATGAGGAGGGGCAAGTTGCTACTCTAGACCGATAGGTTTATCAGCTTAGATCAATGAGTTTCCCTTCTGTTCGGGTTCAGTGGAGAGGTTAGCCTGTTGAGGCAGCAACCTTAGAGTCCGAGTCTGATATGCGGAGCCGATATCCCCGTCTATTCTCCGACTCAGGTACTTCCTTCTTATGTCCGCTTGAAGAAGTAAGCATGTTTTAGAGATGGATAATATGATGACCCAAAAGGTCATCGCTTGTTTTACAAGTTGATTCTTTGTTTTGAGGCCTTGAAACCTCTCTTTTAGCCTTACCTTTATTTGCATGCACAATCCGAACAAGTATCCAAAAAGCCATTGTGTGCAAATCTATGAAAATGATGAATTTTGCTTTTAAAATTATTTAGATTGACTTCGGTTAATATTTTGGGTAAGCAGACTCAGACCCATTATTTGAAGTTCTCGGAGGGTTTGTAGAAGAATTTGGAACTTGGGCATATTCCCGGAATTGATTTCTCAGGTCCCAAGCCCGAAAAATGATTTTTTGAAGAAAATAGTTTAACTAAATTTTTTAGAGATTTTGAAATTTTGAATGTATTTCAAATTGATGGTACTGGTCTCGTCTTGGTTTCGAAGCTCGGTACAGGTCGTATATGGTGATTAGATCGAGCCTGTAAAATTTGGTAAGAAATGGACTTGAAATAACGTGAATCGGACCCTCTGTTGTGAAATTTGAAACCTAAGTGTTCTTGAGTTTTTCTTTGATTTTGATGCTAAATTTACTGTTAAAGCTATTAATTTTGCTATTTGATCACACGAGTAAGTCCATATGATATTTTTGACTTAGTATGCATGTTTGGTTTGGAGCCTCGAGCGCTCGAGTGAGTTTCGGATACGTTTTGGAAAGTTTTTATACTTAGAAAAGTTGCAGGTTTTCAGTTTCTGGTATTTTGGAGTTTTGTTCATCGTGCTCGAAAAAGGACTCTCGTGAATGGGAAGGGTAAGTCAGGTTGAAAAAGAATTCCATCTACGCAAACATGAGAAAAAGGACACGAACACCTTGGAGGTGCTACCCATCGTGAACGTGGACCTTGTATCGCTAATGCAAAGGCCTTTTGGCTGGGACAGGGGAAAGGGATTTTGTTCTACATGAATGCAGCCACTGGACTACGAATGCGATGTATTGAGGAGCTTTTAGCTTCGCAAATGCGAGACACTAAACATGAACGCGAAGGCAACTAGGCCTTAACCCTTCACGAACGCGACAGGCCCTTCGCGAACGTGAAGAAGGGATGTCCAGTGAATTAAAAATAGTAGCAAATTGGGATTGAGTCCATAACTTCATATTTTGAAAACTAGAGAGCATTGAGGCTATTTTCAAAGAACAAGTTCTTCTCCAAAGCATTGGTATATGATTCTAAACCTTTTTTATTTCGGTTTTCCATTGCATTTCACCAATTTTCATACAAAAATATGGGGTTTTAATGGTAGAAATTAGGAACTTGGGTAGAGTTAGGGTTTTTTTGAATAATTGAAATTTAGACCTCATTTTGGGGTTGGATTTCGAAACTAATTGCATATTTGAGCTCGTGGGTGAATAGATGATCGGGTTTTGGTCCGAACCTTGAGTTTCAATTTTTGGCTTTTTGGGGAAAATGATAGAAAACCTATAATTAAGCATTGGGTATGAATTATTTAGAATTTATTGATTTTGTTAAATTAATTTGAGCTAGGTACAAGTAATTTGGAGACAAATTCTAATGGAAACACGGTGTTTGAGGCTTGAGTTGGTTGTGCAAGTTTTAGGTAAGTGTTTGTTCTAACCTTAGCTTGACGGATTAAGAGTTGTGTCTTATTTTCTACGTGTTAACTGTGGGGTACGACGTATAGGCATGGTGATGAGTATCTATACATCGGTGTCAAGCATGTCCATGGGTCTAGTGTTGTAATTGTTATGACTCCGTTGAGATTTATTCATGCTTAATATGTTGATTATCATTGTTGGTTCCCTTGTCGAGATGTTATTGTTTATGATATTGTCTTTCTCGCCGAGATATTATTGTTTATGATATTGTCTCTCTTGCTGGAATGTTATTATTATGATATCGTCTCTCTTGTCGGGATGTTGTTATTGACGATATTGTTTCCTTTTTGAGATGTTGTTGTTATACTCTTGTTCCCTTACCGGTATTCTTTTGTGATTGATGTTGATTTATAAACGGGATCGGGTTGCACGCCACCACCGAAATATATGAAAGGGGAGCGGGTTGCACGCCTACAATGAAATATATGAAATGGGAACGGGTTGCACGCTTGTAACGAGATATATGAAATGGGAGCGGGTTGCACGCCTTCAACAAGATATATAAAATGGAAGTGAGTTGCACTTTCAATGAGATATATGAAATGGGAGGGGGTTGCATGCCTATAGCGAGATATGTGAAATGGGAGCAGATTTACTCCTGCAATGAGATATATGAAATGGGAGGGGGTTGCATGCCTATAGCGAGATATGTGAAATGGGAGCAGATTTACTCCTGCAATGAGATATATGAAATAGGATCGGGTTGCACGCCTGCAACAAGAAAGAAATGAAAGTGAATATTGTATTTGTTTTCCTTATTTTTGTTGGAAAGTAAATTTTGGTTTCTTTACATCCCTCTTTGCTATTTTGTTGTTATTTGATACTCCCCGTAGCATGCTTTCCCCTTCCCAGATTTAACTATGAATACGTGCTTTTATTTTTCGTTGTATATGATTTAACTGCACCAGTTTATTTAGGAGTCTGGTCCTAGCCTCGTCACTACTTCACCAAGGTTAGGCTAGGAACTTACCATCTCATGGGGTCGGTTGTGCTGATACTACACTCTGCACAGTCTGCAGATCCTGATTTAGCAGCTTTTGGATCGTTGTGACGGTGTTGTCTTTGGTTTATTTAGGTGACCTAAGGTAGTCCTGCAGGCGCCCGCAGCCTTGGCATCTCCTTCTATCTTTCTATATTGTTTTTTCTATGTATTTCTCAAATAATTTGTATTTATCTTTTGGACCTTTATTTATAGAAGTCTTAGATAATACGTGAAATTGTGATAGCATATCTGGGTAACATTTAGATATGGAATTGTGTTGGCAATATTTAAATTATTACATTTCTTTTCTTCCGCTTATTTAATTCTGATGTTTATATGATTTTGTTAAACATTGTTAAAGGATTAAAATATGAAAAAGGTTAAGTAATTGGAATAATTGGCTTTCCAAGCTTTTATTAGTAGGCGCCATCACAACCCACGAGGGTGGAAAATCCGGGTTGTGACAGAGCCTAGGGTCGATTTTTGACTTTTTGGGGTATAAAATGGGAAACCTATTTTCATGCATTAGAATTGGATTATTTAGCACTTATTAATGTTATTGAGTAAATTGTGACTAGATACAAGCGGATTTGTGGTGGAATGAAGAGGTAATACGGTAATTGAGGCTTGATTGTTTTCGTCGTACTGAGGTAAGTGTTTGGTCTAACCTTAACTTGAGAGAATAGGAGTTGAAGTATTATTTGCTATGTGTTACTTGTTGAGTACGGTGTATAGGTATGGTGACGAGTACCTATACGTTGGTGTCAAGCATGCCTGTGAGCCTTATATTGTGATTGTTGTGACTCTGTTATGTATCATCCATGCCTAATATGGAAATTTTCAATATGGAACAAGGCTTGTGGAAGTATTCTTGGTAATTGAACATTGTAGAGCATTGGCTCAAGTTGAGTGTTGAGTTGTGAAGTAATTGTAGAAAAGAGAAGAGGTTTATAATATTGTCTCCCTTGCCGGGATGTTATTCCTGTTGATATTGTTTCCCTTGCCGGGATATTATTGTTATACTATAGTTCCCTTACCGGAATTCTATTGTAACTTTATTGATTTCCTTGTTTGCATTGCTTTGTGATTGATGTTTAGGTAAGGAAGTGTGTAAATGCACGAAGGGTGATGTCGTGCATGATATTTATGAGTGAGTGTTTAATGCACGAAGGGTGATGCCATGCTGATATTGTAAATGTAAAAGCACGAAGGGTAATACCATACCATAATATGTGTGATAATGCAAGAAGAACAATGTCGTGACATGATTATATGAGGTAAAGGCACGAAGGGTGATGCCGTGTCGAATATATTGATACATATGATGAGAACGAGAGTAAAAGCACGAAGGGTAGTGTCGTGCACTTGTTACTATCTTTCCTTTTTCTTGCTCATAATTGATTTATGGTGTTCCTTATGATTCTTTACTGAAATTCTGGTTGTTCATGATATTTCCCGCAGCATGTTCCTCCTTCCTATTGTTAACTGCTATTTTCTGCTATTATTATTTATTGTATATGATATAACTGCACAAGTTTATTTGGTAGTCTTATCCTAGTCTCGTGACTACTTCGCTGATGTTAGGCTCGACACTTACTAGCACATAGGGTTAGTTGTGCTGATATTACACTCTGCACTCTATGCAGATCTCGGTACTGGAGCTTTTGGACTAAAGAGAGGTTGTTGCCTTCAATCCAGTGGCGGAGACCCGAGGTAGTCTTGCAGATGTCCGCAGGCCTTGGCATCTCATTCTATCTTTTCATTTTGTTTTTATGTATTTCAGAGATAGATTTGTATTATTTTCCTTCAGACCATTGTTTGTAGTATTCATAGATATTCCGTGACATTGTGATATCAATTCTGGGTAGAGTTGTGTGTTGGATTTCCATATTAGTATTTTGTCACGACCCAAACCCCGATCGTGATTGTGTCCAACACCTTGTTAGGCAAGCCCGACCAATTGAACATTTCTAAACCAATTGTTAAACATAAAATACCAATTAAGCATAAACTCTCGGTTTGATAATAATAGAAGTAGTGCGGAAACCACAATAATAGTAAAAACAACCCATAACAGATCTGGCATCTCAAGTCAAAGTCTCTATATATGACTGGACATCATCCTATACATAAACAAGTCTAGTGCGGGAGTAAAAGAAATAACAAGAGGAGAAATCGGGTCTTGTGGACGCCTGCAACTACCTCGATGACTTCGATACTGAATTGGGTAGCAGCAAATAATCTCAGCTAAGCCTCCGGGATCCCAGTATTTGCACATATGGGGCAGGGAGTAAAGTGAGTACTCCAACTCAATTAGTAATAACAATAAACAAGAACTGAAAATAAGAAATCCGGTAAAAACACAACATTGTTATAAATAACAGTAAAGGCAGTAATATTCGCTAAATAGGGAAATCTGGTAACAATCTCCTACAGTCTGATAATTTACCAATACTGCTGCAGCGTGCAGCCCAATCCACACCTAATACTGTTGCGGCATGCAGCCCAACCCAATATATTATATAATATTGTGGCGCGCAACCCGATCCAATAATAGTAGCTGACTACGTCACTAGGGTGTGTGCAGACTCCGGAGGGACTCCTTCAACCCAAGCGCTATAATATTGCAGCATGCAGTCCGATCCATATATATAATATTGTGACGTGTAGTCCGGTCCATTTAATATATCACTACAGAGTGCAGTCCGATCCATATATAATATACTACTACGATGTGTAGTTTGATCCATTACATGTATATTTATATATTGATGTGGTGTGCAGCCCGATCCGGTATATATCAAATACCCTCACTCTGGGGTCCTTTTCCCTTCTCAGTCAATATAGACTTGGCCTCTCGGGCCCACTCAGCTAAGACAGGGTATTCAACCCTAGGTATTTCTCATTTAGAGTGCAAATTGCTAAGACCGGTTCATATTATGTTTTACAGTTAAAGACATGACTGAGTGTGAGGTCAATTAGCTCAACATGATCTGTAGGGGTTCTACAGATCAGCACAAGGCCCCAAATATGGCAACTAGCCCCAAATATATGGGTATAAGGTCAGTCTCAGTCAAAATGTATAGTAGAGTCATCAATCGGGATGGACCAAGTCCAAATCCCTAACAGTAATATCACCACGCTCATCACACAGTGTGTATTTCATATCAACATAGCACTGCATAGTGTAAATATGGGGTTTCAAACCTTCAGTACATTATTCATAACTATTACCCACCTCAAACCGGGAAAAATTCTAGCTCGCCTTGCGCTTTTCTCGCAAATCGACCTCCTCGAGTGTAGAATCTGACAAAAACCACAAGAAATAGGTTAAAATAAGCTAATATGACATAACCCAATTGAAAGAACTCAAAAAATACCCAAAAATACGAAGTTGGAAAAACCCGAGCCCCGGGCCTGATTCTCGAAAAATTATGAAATTCACATCACCGAATCCTCATCTCGTGACGAGTCCGTATATATAAAATACACAAGAATCGGAGTCCATTTGACCACTCAAATCATCAATTTAAATCCTCTTAGGTTTCAAGCTCTAACCTCCATTTTTAACATTTTAATTCCTTGAATTTTCGTGATTAATTCATATTTTTACACCATAACAACATAATCCGAGTCCAAATAATCATAACTGATGAAACCCCTTCGAATTCTACTCAAAATCGCCCAAACACTGCTTTGCTCGAAGTCCAAAATATTTTCTTCCTTTCCAAGTTCGTGAACATTGTTCACTATAACAGAGGTCCATTTTTTGCTTATGCGGCAAATTCATCGCTTATGCGGTCCAACTTAAAAAAACTCCTGGGACCCCTTCTGCGATCCAAACACCACTTATGCGATTTTCCTCCTACCGCTTCTACGGTCTAATAAACGCTTACGCGGTCCTGTAAAAGCGACCCCTCTTCCACTTCTACGGAATATCCCCTGGGACACAACTGTTTGCTTCTGCGGCTCCCCACCGCATCTGCGAAACCGCTTAAGGTGCTCCTTTTTCGCATATGCGAAAACACCAGTAGCCTGAAAAATCTGACAGCAACAAAAGCCTAAAACCCCGTTTAACCATCCAAAAATACACCGAGGTCCCCGGGACCTCAACCAAAAGCATCAACACATCCAACAACCTTATTCTAACTTGTTCCAGTCCGCAAAACACGCCAAACAACACTAAAACCAATAAAATACATTGGATTCAAGCCTCTTCCGCAAATGCGCATTCAATCAAAAACCCGACCAAATAACGTCTGAATGACCTGAAAATTTGCAAACGTATCCAAAATAACCTAACGAAGCTACTGCAACTCTCAAAATTCCATTCCGACATTCAAATCAAAATCTCACCTATCAACCGGAATTCGCCAAAAATCCAACTTCGCCAATGAAGCCTAATTCTACACCGGACCTCCAAATTCAATTCTGATCGTACTCCTATGTTATAAACCATCCCCTTCCCCCCTCCCCCCGAAGCAAACCAAATCACTAGAATTCACATTCAACTCCTCTAACTACATAATTAATATCTGGTTGACTTTTCCACAATAAGCTTCCTTCTAAGAGGCTAAGTGCCTCATTTCTAACTAAAACCGATCCAACTCTATCCGACCAACTCGAACACTGATATTAATCATAGAGGGACATAATATGGGGGAAATGGAATGTAACTCATGTAACAATGGGTAGGGTCGTCACATATTTAGTGATATAATCAGGTTTCATCTTCCGTATTTATTTTATTATTATGGTTATTCCGTTGTTGATCGCCTGTTAAATAAAATTGTAAAAGGCTAAGTAAAAAGGGTAATAAAATTTATAACTCTCGGCTTGCCTAGGTTTCATGAGTAGGCGCCATCACGACTCCCGAGAATAGAAAATTTGGGTCGTGACATGTTTAGTCTTATACATTAGGCTTTTAATTTCTATAACAAAATTCATCTTCATATTGGTATTTTTGACCGTTAATGATTCTTTTTTTTCTATTTTCGTTTCTTAATGTTGTGAGCTCATGTTGTGTAGCCTATACCTACTACCATTTCTTTTCACGCTTATCAATTCCAAATCGATAATCTTCGTCGACTTCGGGTATATTTTTTATACGGAGCTTTGACAACATGATAATATTTTCTTGCCTTCTAGATTTTTTCATTTATGTGTTAGTATTTTTGCTTATTTTGTTAAGTGGGAAAGAAATTAGAGTAAATCACGAGGAAAAATATCATACCGAAGATCATGCTTTAATTTCTTTGGAGAATTATGCATCAAAATGTGTCGAGAACAATACGTTAGACAATAATTTTATTGATTCCAAGATTTTGCAAGTCGAACAAAAGAAAGTGAAGGCATTTTTGAATTTGGCTTTGAAATGTGCTCAAAAAGTTGGCGAAGATAGGCCAAATATGATTGATGTTGCTAAAGAACTTCGAAAAATCAAGAAAGCTAAGGTACAAGAATTGTTACCTACAATGGTGTCTTATTGCTTGGAATGAAAATGTTGAAATGTAGACTTGTTTCTATGTTAAGATAATATTAATTATTTCATCTTTGATGAATTCATTATGTATAATTTGTATATCTTAAATGTAAAAGTAGCTTAGGCATTGTAGACAAGTATACATTTTACATATGCCTTATGTACTTAGGTGATAGCTCTTTCCTTATTGTTCCAACGCTTCCTTTTGTCCCTCAAGCCCTTTTTTTTAATGGTTGCTCTTTAATGTCTCGATACTCTGGGTGGATGCTACATAAAACTATCGAATTCAACTAAATTTGATACTTTCTATGCGAAATATAAATTTATATAAAAAATTAGTAAAATTACAGTAAATAATAAATATAAATTCATAACTTTAAATGACGAACCCATAAAACTAAAATTTTAGATTTGCCTCTGTCGATAGCTTATGCACTAGGCTGCCACAATAATTCCCATGATGTACTAAGTCCAACCATTGTAGATAACCATATGTTAACTCATCAGAATTAACAAGGAAAGAGACCCTAAGATTGTGATGACCCAAAGGGCCATCACCTGTTTTCTCTCTCCTTTCATGTTTTCGAGGCCTTAAAACCTTATTTTTAGTTGTCTCAATTTGTGTGCGCAATTTGGGCGAGTAGCCGAAATGCTTGTATGTGAAATTCTGTGAAGAATGCTAAAATTTGGTATTAAAATGAATAAGTTTGACTTTGGTCAATATTTTGGGTAAACGAACCCGGACCGGGATAGTTGATTTGATATTCTTGTTCCCTTCCAGGGAAAATATTATATTATCTTGTTCCCTTGCCAGAAATTTCTTGTGATACTGTGTTGGATTGAAATGAGCGCGAGTGGTACGCCTAACACACATGATATATTGAAATGGGAGCGAGTGGTACGGCTACCACACATGATATATTGAAATGGGAGCAAGTGGTATTCTTGCAACACATGATGTATTAAAATGGGAGCGAGTGGTACGCCTACCACACATGATATATTGAAATAGGAGCGAGTGGTACACTACCACACATGATATATTAAAATGGAAGCGAGTGGCATGCCTAACACACATGATATATTGAAATTGGAGCAAGTGGTATGCCTACCACACATGATATACTAAAATAGGAGCGAGTGATACGCCTACCACACATGATATATTGAAATGGGAGCGAGTGGTACGCTACCACAAGTGATATTAAAATGGGAGCAGGTGATACGCCTACCATGAGACATTGAGAAATGGGATCGGGTTGCGCGCCTGCAACAAGATGAGTAGAATATAAAAGTTTCCTTGTCTTTTTATTATTATTAGAAGTTAGACTGTACATATATGTACAATTATTTCCTGATATTTTGTTTCTATTTTGTACCCCTAATGCATGCTCCCTTCCCCAGTTAAAATTGTTATGTTTCCGCTACTTTTTCATTGTACTTGTATATATATCTGCATAGGATTATCTGAAGTCTTGTACTAGCCTCATCACTACTTCTCCGGTGTGAGGTAAGACACTTACCAGCACATGGGGTCGATTATGCTGATGCTATACTCTATGCATTTTTGCACAGGTCCAGGTTTCGAGCAGCAACAACAGCATTAGCATGGGATCAATTTTTCAGTATTGTGAGACCCAAGGTAGCCTTGCAGATATCCGCAGGCACGACATCTCTCTCTTATTCTCTCTTTTAGATTGTTTCCTCTTAGTATTCGAGACAAACAGATTTATGTTTCTTTCAAACTTTGTATTTAATACTTCTTACATATTCGTGAGTATGTAACTCCATTTCTTGGGTAGAGTTACATGTTGGGGTTCCGTATTTTATTCAGCTATTTAAAATTGATACTTCTACTTATGATTTCAATCTTGTGCTTTTATTTTAATGCGGTTAATTATTAAAAAGGAACATGTGTTTAATAGATCAGTAGGTAAATTTGGCTTGCCTAGATTCTACGAGTAGGCACCATCATGACTCCCGAGGGTGAGAAATATGGGTTGTGATAAGTTGGTAACAGAGCACTAGGTTACATAAGTCTCACAACTCTTGGATAAACTTCATAGAGTCTGAGGGATCGATACGGAGATGTTTGTATTTATCCACTAGAGGCTACAGAGTTGGGAAAATTTTCACATTTGTTCTTTCTTGTCATGTGGTTCCATTTCTCAAGTACCGATTGAATTTCTACTTTGTTCTTTTACAGATGGAGAGAACACGTGCTTCCTTATCTACCGCTCAGCAGTTCGAGTCCCTAGCAGCAGCCCTAGTAGTGGAGCATCAAGTTGATTTTGAGGAGGAGGTTCCAACCCCAGCAGTTCCGGTGGGCCAAGCTTAGGTCCCAGAGGGGTTCATTGCCACCCCAGTTCTTCAGGATGCTCTGGTCCAATTGGTAGGCCTCAAAGACAGTGTCATTCGAGCGGGTTTGCTTCTAGTTGTTTAGCCAGCAGTGGCAAGTCAGCCGGGTATAGTGGCACAGGCTAGGAGTAAGATTACTTTTCGGGAGGTGGCCAATGTGGGCCGTAGAGAAGAGATGGCTTTTCCATAGGGAGGTGGTCATGGGTTAGATAAGAGGCCATGTTATGGAGGTTTTAATGGTATCTCGTCAGAAGGTAGAGGTTCTTATGGTAGAGGCCATCCTCCTAGGCCCTTTCAATTAGCTTTCCAGGTCAGTTATGGTACTTTATGTGGCCATTCAGGTCGACAGAGTCAATCCCAGATTCCTCAGCTATAGCATTCTCGTGGATGCTATGTGTGTAGTGACCATAGTCACCTCAATAGGGCTTGCCCGAGGTTGAGGGGTGCTCAGCCACAGCAGTGGAGGTCTTTCCACGCTTGTTGTGACCCAAGGCACATTGTCAGATTTTGCCCTCAAGCGTCGAGCAACTTCGAGCATCAGAGTTCTCATACTAGGATTCAGGCACCAAAGGTTCCATAGCCTGCCCAGCCAGCCTGAGGCGGTGGCACATGTTTTAGAGGTGGAGGTAGAGGTTATATAGGAAGAGCTTAGGCCGCCAGAGGTGGAGGCCAGGCAACAGCCAGGCTAGAGTCTGACTCTTCTGAAGCATATATTACAGCTACAATTCTAGATTGTGATAGAAATGCTTCAATTCTATTTGACCTTGGGTCTACGTATCCGTATGTGTCATCTTAATTTTTACCGTACCTAGTCATGCCTAGTGATGCTTTAAGTATTCCTGTTTATGTATCTACACCGGTAGGTGGTTCTATTATGTTTGATCGAGTTCATCGCTTTTGTATTTTGGAGATTGGGGGTCTTGAGACCCGTGTTGATTTGTTGCTTTTATACATGGTGGATTTCAACGTTATATTGGGTATGGATTGGTTGTCCCTGTATCATGCTAACTTGGATTTCCATACCAAGACCTTGACCTTAGTATTATTGGGTATGTTACTTGATAGGGATATCAACCTTTGTATTGATCGGGCTCTGGGTAATCAGACCATTTCAATCCTGTTGTATCGCATGGCCCCACCAGAGTTGAGAGAGGTAAAGGACCAGTTGCAGGATTCGCTTGAGTAGGGTTTTATTAGACCCCGTGTTTCGCCTTGGTGCAAGCCAGTACTATTTGTCAAGAAGAATGATGGATCGATGAGGGTATGCACAGGTTACCGATAATTAAATAAGGTAGCAATTAAGAATAAGTATCCACTGCCGAAGATTAATGATTTGTTCTACCAGCTTTAGGGTGCTAAGGTATTCTCCATGATTTACTTGTGATCTGGCTACCATAAGTTTAGAATTAGAGAATCTAATGCCCCAAAGACAGCTTTTCACACTCAGTATGGGCATTATGAATTCTTGGTCATATCATTTGGGTTGACCAATGCTCTAGCAGCATTTACGGAGTTGATAAACCGAGTGTTCAGACCATATTTGGACTGGTTTGTGATAGTCTTTATTGATGATATCTTGGTGTACTCCCGCAACCAGGAAGAGCACGAGCAGCACCTTAGAGTGGTTCTTCGGACTCTGAGGGATAATTATTTATATGCCAAGTTCTCCAAGTGTGAGTTTTGGCTTATTACAGTTGCATTTTTGGGTCACGTTGTATCAACAGAAGGGTGCCCAGTTCAGATGGTCAGATGAGTGTGAGGCGAGCTTTCAGAAGCTTAAGATAATTCTGACTACGTAGTCGATATTAGATTTGCCTATAGGATCAGGGCCTTCTACAGTTTATTGTGATGTTTCCCATATTGGGCTTGATGCAGTATGGATGTAGGATGGAAAGGTTATTGCCTATGCTTTGAGGTAGCTGAGGATTCATGAGAAGAACTATCCAGTGCATGATTTAGAGTTGGCAGCTATTGTTCACGCCTGTGAGGTGTTCATGGACCAGAAGAGCTTCCAGTACTTGTTCAAGCAAAAGGAGTTGAATTTGAGGCAGCGGAGGTGGTTGGAGTTATTGAAGGATTATGATGTCACCATTTTGTATAATTCAGGGAAGGCCAATATAGTGGCCAATGCTTTGAGTAGGAAGTCAGCTAGTATGGTCATTCCTGCTTATATTTCAATCAGTCAGAGGCCACTTTCTTTGGATGTTCAGGCCTTATCCAATCAGTTCGTGAGACTGGATATTTCTGAGCCCAGTCATGTGTTGGATTGCATGGTCACTAGTCCTTCATTATTGGAGTGCATCCGTGATCGATAGTTTAATAACCCTCTCCTATTTTTGTTTACTCAGAGACACAGTGCGGTATGGAGGTGCCCAATAGGTTGCCTTAGATGCAGATTGAATCTAGATATTTCAACGGCGAGTTTGCATTCCCAAAGTGGATGGGCTTCGAGATTTGATTTTAGAGGAGGACCACAGTTCTTGGTACACTATTCATCCGGGTGCCGCAAAGATATATCAGGACTTGTAGTAGCATTATTGGTGGCGTAAGATGAAGAAGGATATTTTTTCATATGTGGCTCGTTGTTTGAACTATCTATTGGTTAAGTTCGAGCATTAGAGGCTTGGTCGTTTATCTTAGAGGATTGAGCTTCCTGAGTGGAAGTGGGAGAGGATCACTATGGACCTCGTTACCAGACTTCCGTTGACTCGAAAAAAGTTCGATGCAGTTCGGGTCATTGTGGATAGGCTGACCAAGTCATCATATTTCATTCCTTAAGTCTCCTATTCATATAAGAGATTAGCTTAGATTTATATTCGGGAGATTGTTCGGCCTCATAGAGTGCCGGTATCTATCATTTTGGACCAGGGTATGCAGTTTACCTCGTGCTTTTGGGGCGCAGTTCAACGAGAGTTAGGCACATGGGTTGAGTTGAGCACATCGTTTCATCCTTAGGCGGACGGGCAGTCCGAGCGGACTATTCATATTTTGGAGGATATGCTTCGGGCTTTTGTTAATGACTTTGGAGGTTTGTGGGGTCAGTTCTTGCCTTTAGCAGAGTTTGCCTATAACAACAACTACCAATCAAACATCCAGGTGGCTCCTTATTAGGCTTTATATGGTAGGCAGTGTCGGTATCCAATTGGATGGTTCGAGCCGGGAGGGGCTCAGTTGATAGGTACAGAGTTGGTTCAGGAGGCCTTGGACAAGGTCAATATCATTCAAGATAGGCTTCCTTCGGCTCAGTCGAGGAAAAAGAGTTGTGCAGATCGTAAGGTTCGAGATGTAGCTTCCATGGTTGGTGAGCGGGTATTGCTTCGAGTGTCTCCTATGAAGGGCATGATGAGATTCGGGAAGAAGGGCAAGAGCCCTAGGTGCATTGGTCCATTTGAGATTCTTAATTGAGTGAGAGAGGAGGCTTATAGACTTGCATTGCCGCCTAGCTTATCAGCCGTGCATCCAGTTTTTCATGTATCCATGCTTCAGAGGTATCGTGGACATCCAGCCCATGTGTTAGATTCTAGCACTGTCCAGTTGGATAAGGATTTGTCTTACAAGGAGGAGCCAGTACCTATTCCAGACCAACAGGTTCGTCAGTTGAGATCCAAGAGTTTTCCTTTTGTTCGTGTTCAGTGGAGAGGTCAGCCTCTTGAAGCATCGACCTGGAGTCCGAATTTGATATGCGGAACCGTTATCACCATTTTTTTCCTGACTCAGGTACTTCTTTCTTTTGTCAGTTCGAGGACAAATGGTTTTTATAGAGTTGGAGAATGTGACGACCCAAAGGGTTATCACCTATTTTCTCTCTACTTCTGTGTTTTTAAGGCCTTGAAAACCTTATTTTTAGTTACCTCGATTTGCATGCGCAGTCTAAGCGAGTACCCGGAAAGCTTGTATGTGAAATTATGTGAAAAATGCTAAAATTTCGTATTAAAATGAATAAGTTTGACTTTGGTTAGCATTTTGGGTAAAGGGACATGGACCTCTGATTTGACAGTCTCGGAGGGTCCGTGGAAAATATATGGGACTCGGGTGTATGTCCGAAATCGAAATTCGAGGTCTCAAGCCCAAGAAATGAATTTTTAGAAGAAATTATTTTTCTTAAATTGTCAAGGAAAATAGAAAAGAATATTGATTAGAAAGTGTTGGTATCGGGCCCATATTTTGGTTTTGGAGCCCAGTACTGGTCTTATATGTGTTTTAAGATATTTCCGTGAAGTTTGGTTGAAATCGGACGTCATTTGACGTGTTTCAGACTTAAAATTCTAAATTTGAAAGTTTATGAAGTTTGATGAAAAACTAGTTATTTTGAGGTTTGATTCATTGATTTCGATGTTATTTTGGCGATTTGATCGCACGGTTAAGTTCGTAGGATATTGTTGAGTTAGGGTATGTGATTGTTAGGAGCCCCGAGGGCTCGAGAGTGTTTCGGAGGTGTTCCGGGAGGTTTTAGGACTTAGAAAATTTAAAAAAAGTCTGCAACAAGTGCCCAGTTATTTCTTTCTTCGCGAATGCGCTCTCTCTCACGAGTTCGCGAAGCAACAGAATTTCCTTCATCGCGTTCGCGTACTGTATCTCGCAATCGCGTAAGCCAAATTTGGGACTCCAATATTTTCCTCTTCGCATTTGCATTCAACGGTTCACGAATGCGTAGCCTTGCAATGTTTTTCATCAAGTTCGCGTGGGCCTTCACGCATTCGCGTAGGCCAATCCCCGGACCCCAGCTCTTCTCTTCTATGCGTTCGCGATTAGACTTCCATGTTCACAATGTCTATTCATGTTTACCCTTCGCAAACGCGATCCCTTTTCCGCGAACGCGAAGGGCAATTTCGCCCAATGATTTGTTTAGTTTTCAGAAACAGTAGATACGAGTTTATTTAAAAATTTACTTGAGCTCTCGTCTTCCCCAAGCACTTAGGAGTCCATTGAAGCCCCCATTCTTCAAGACCACTTGGGTTAGTAAATTCCCACTTATTTTCTTTATTTTCCTCCATTACTTATTGAATTCCTAAGCTTAAATCATGTAATCTAGTGTTGAAATGGGTAGAGTTAAGGCTTTTCTATTTTATTTGATTTAGACCTTGTTTTGTGGTCAAATCTGAAATAAATTGTATATTCGGGCTCCTGAGGGAATGGGTGATATGAATTTTGTTTGAACCTCGTGTTTTGACCAAGCGGGCTCGGGGTCGATTTTTGGAATTTTGGGAAGAAAGGTTGGGAATCTATATTTAAGCAGTGGGTTTGATCTGTTTAGCTATTATTGATATTATAAAGTCGTTGTTTCTTAGATTCGATTGAGTTGGAGCCAAACTTGAGTGTAAAAGCGGCAATTGATGATTGAATTGGTCGTGGAAGTTTTAGGTAAGTGTTTTGTTTAACCCTAGCTTGAGGGAATAGGAGTTGAGTCTTGTTTTGCTACATGTTAATTGATCGAGTACGATGTATAGGCATGGTGAAAAGTATCTATACATTGGTGTCTAGCATGACCGTGAGTCTTAATTTAGTAATTGTGTACCCTTGGTTGATCCAATGAAAGTCGCGACTGAATAGGGATATTGTTTTTGCCAAGAAGAAGTTATATAGGATCTGTTATAGTTGACCCTCCCTTGCCGAGATAGCCGATTTGATATTCATGTTCCCTTGTGGGGAAAATATTATATTATCTTGCTCCCTTGCAGGGATTTTCTTGTGATACTTTGTTAGATTGAAATGGGAGCAAGTGGTACGCCTACCACACACGATATATTAAAATGGGAGTGAGTGGTATGCCTACCACATATGATATATTGAAATGGGTGCGAGTGGTACGCCTACCACACATGATGTATTGAAATGGGAGCGAGTGGTACGCCTACACACATGATATATTGAAATGGGAGCGAGTGGTACCGCGGTAGAAGAAGCCTGCAGAACTTTTAAGGTTTTAAAGAACTTGATCCACCGCGGTTGGACCACGACCGCGCTCGAACCGCGGTGGGAGTCAAGATTTTGAAGGTCAAACTTGTCAAAACGTAAATTATGTAACCTAAACCCTATATATAATGTTAGGATTCGCCTAAGAGAGGCAAGTATTGTATTATTGACTACTTTTGCAAGAAAACTAGTAAGAGAGAACTCTCTCAACATCTTTCTTTCTTTTACATTGAATCATTGATTATGAATTCAATTATCTATCTTTTTCCTTGATTATGAGTAGCTAAATCTTTATCTAAGGTTTTGATGGAACCTATTGAGTGATGAACTTCTGGGTTATGTGATTACAAATTGTTAGATAGATTTCTATTTGTTGAACTTCGTTCTTGTTGTAGTTAATTGATAGGATCCTTAATTAGCTTTGCCTATTTAGAGTGCATAACTTGGAAAAGAGTGCATATTTAGGTAAATTGTTGAACAACACCACACCTAGATTATTGGAGGAATCTATAATTGCAGGCGTAAAAGTGGGGTTAGGAATAACGAAATATTGGGTGCAATCTAAAGTGAACTATTCAAACTAAAGCTAGCTATGGTAGCTCGGAAGAGTGCAATAGTAAATTATTGTAGTTTCTCGGGAGAGAATTACGGTAGAAATAGCGTTTATGATTGAGAGAATAATATGGACAATTAGTATGAGCATAAATAGAAGGGATTCCATCAATTGGGGAAATCAATACCTTAGTCTTTCTCTTTATTCTTTACCTTACATTCAATTCTTTAGTCTTGCAAAAGTTAGTTAGTAGAAATCATCCACAAATATATATTCAAAAGTTTTGGAAGCTGATTCAGGGGTATTATTGGGTTTTGGAAGTTGCAATTGATAGGTTAATTCTCTGTGGGATCGACTATGGACTTAATAGACAGGATTATATTGACAGCGACCGTTATTTGGGCGTGAATCAATTTTGGCGTCGTTACCGCGGTGGAAGCCGAGATTTTGAAGGTCAAACTTGTCAAAACGTATATTATATAACCTAAACCCTATATATAATGTTAGGATTCACCAAAGAGAGGCAAGTATTGTATTATTGACTACTTTTGCAAGCAAACTAGTAAGAGCGAACTCTCTCACCATCTTTCTTTCTTTTACATTGAATCTTTGATTATGAATTCAATTATCTATCTTGTTTACTTGATTATGAGTAGCTAAATCTTTATCTAAGGTTTTGATGGAACCTATTGAGTGATGAACTTCTGGGTTATGTGATTACAAATTGTTAGCTAGATTTCTATTTGTTCAACTTCGTTCTTGTTGTAGTTAATTGATAGGATCCTCAATTAGCTGTGCCTATTTAGTGTGCATAACTTGGAAAAGAGTCCATATTTAGGTAAATTGATGAACAACACCACACCTAGATTATTGGAGGAATCTATAATTGTAGGCGTAAAGGTGGGGTTAGGAATAACGAAACCTTGGGCGCAATCTAAAGTGACCTATTCAAATTAAAGCTAGCAAGGGTAGCTCGGACAAGTGTAATAGTAAATTATTGTAATTTCTCGGGAGATAATTACGGTAGAAATAGCGTTCATGATTGATAGAATAATATTGACAATTTGTATGAGCATAAACATAAGGGATTCCATCAATAGGGGAATTCAATACCTTAGTTTCTCTTTATTCTTTACTTCACATTCAATTATTTCCTTCAACTCTTTAGTATTGCAAAAGTTAGTTAGAAGAAATAATCCACAAATATATATTCAAAAGTTTGGGAAGCTGATTCAGGAGTATTATTGATAATAGGTGAATTTGACTATATTTATGCCCTAAATAATCACACTTTATTGATGTTTTGATATTGTTTATGATGACAAAATGCTCTTATTAGTGGTTTTAGTATGTTATAGCTTCACATGAGCTAATGAAGTGTCACGACCCAAACCCTGGTCGTGATAGCGCCCAACACAATGCTAGGCAAGCCCGACCATATTATCCCTTAAACCAGCCAGTTATTAATCAAATTAAACTTAAACAGTAAATGATCATATCAGGTGATAAACGAAATGTAAAACATACAAAATACGGTCCCAACCATATCGTGGTGTCACGAGGACTGAGCCTCTACAGAATAGCATCCTAATACAACCAAGTCTAGGCAAATAGAAAATCAACAAGATGATAAAGAAGGAGAAAACAAGCTCTGCGGACGCTGGCAGCTACCTCGTAATCTCCGCAAAAGTAGACAAGGATCAGCAGCTACAATGTCTCAACTGCTCTCGGGCACCTGTGGATCTGCACAGAAAGTGCAGGGGAGTGGGGTGAGTATATTTCAACTCAGTGAGTAACAATAATAAATAATAACCGAAGGTAAGAACTCATGTGCTATCACTTAGCAGTTCTAAGGCAACCCTCACAGGTACGTCATCACTATAGTAGTACTCTAATCTCCAATCCACATTTATCTCCACAAGATTCTACACTGATCCAACCCTCACTCGTACCCCTACGGTGTACGGCCATCTCAACATATAAAGACACATACATATGTCTATAATGTATAAGTATTTAAGTAGATAGTAGGATATGATTAAGTAAAATGCTGCGGCGTGCAGCCCGCTCCAATACATATACTGCTGCGGCGCGCAGCCCGCTCCATTTAACGTCGACGGCGCTCACTGGGGGTGTATAAAGACTTCGGAGGGGCTCCCTAGGCCCAAGCACTATTATACTGCGGCGTGTAGCCCGATCCATATATGTATTACTGCAGCATGCAGTCCGATCCAATATATATATATATATATATATATATATATATATATGCATATATCTCTATACTATTGCGGCGCGCAGCCCGATCCCATAATACACCAGTGCTCACTGAGAATGTGTGCAGACTCCGAAAGGGATCCTACAGCCCAAGCGCAATAATACTGCGGCGTGCAGTCCGTCCCACATGTATATTACTACGGCGTGCAGTCCAATCAAATATATATACTGCTGCGGTATGCACTGCGGCGTGCAGTCCGATCCAATATATATAGTGCTGCGGCGTGCAGCCCGATCCAATATAGGTATATATACATAATACCCCATAATGGGTCCTCGACCCTATCCCGGTCAGTATGTACTTGGCCTCTCAGGCCCAATATAATATATCACAATGGGTCCTTGACCCTGTCTCAATCAATATAGACTTGGCCTTTCATGCCCACTCAGCTATAATGGGTCCTTGACCCTATCTCATCTCAATAAGTATAGACTTGGCCTTTCTGGCCCACTCAGCTAGAACAGGGAATCTCACCCTAGATAATCTCTCTCAATGTACACATCTAGTACTGGCTCATATTATGCTATACAGCTAGAGTTACGGCTGAGTGAATGTTTCCAACACGGTATACGGGTCACCTAGCTCTATAGGTTCCCTAATGCTCTACAGATCGGCACAAGGCCCCAAACATGGCTATTAGCCTAATTGTACAGTTATAATCTCATTAGCAGTCATACAACACAGTATTCTATTAGCCGGGAAGGACCAAGTCCAAGTCCCCATTCACAATGTCACCACACTCGTCTCAAGACGTGTGTCTCATCTCAATATAGCACTGTGAAGTGCTAGTACGGGGTTTCAAACCCTCAGTACATTGTTTACTACCACCACTCACCTCGAACTGGTAGAAGCTTCAATCTACCTTGCGCTTGCCTCGCAAATCAATCTCCTCGGGTGCCAAATCTGCTCAAAATCATAGAGAATGCATCAATATATGCTAATTTCACGTAATTCATTCAAAATAACCCAAATTATATCAAAACCCACAAGTTGCCAAAACCCGACTTTTGGTGCACTTCTCAAAAAATTATAAAAGTTATATATTCGGAACCCTCGTCTCAATATGAGTCTAGGTATATCAAATTTACCAAATTCGGACTCCATTTGCCCACTCAAATCGATATTTTTCTAAAATTTTAGGCCTAGGGCTTAAACCCACATTAAATCCTTTATTTCCATAGAAATAATTCATGATTCCATGATAAAAGTGTGTAATTAAACCACAAAACTTACCTCCAACAATATCCCGATGATCTCCCAGCTGTTTCCCGTCACTTTCTCACTCTAGAGCTCAACAATGGAGGGTTTTGCAAATGAACCCGTATGTGAAATGTTTCTGGTTTTAATTCACTGCCTGGGTCGATTGCTCTACGTGTTCGCGACACGCCTCACGCGAACGCGATGCTCTGCTCCGCCCTCCCATCGCGAACGCAACACCCAGTCACGCGTTTGCGAAGCACAGATTTCCAACCGCCGGATTTTTTTTCTACGCGTTCGCGTCTCCACTCACGCGAACGCGATGACCAACCTTCCTCACCTACGCGAACGCGTTCCAGCTCCACGCGAACGCGAAGCCTCCGATCCTGACCCTACGCGTTCGCGTCCAGACCATCGCGAACGCGATGCATACCCTTGCTGACCTTCGTGGACACATGCCCTTCATCGCGAACGCGATGAAGGATTTCCTTCTGCAGACACAGCAGCAATTCAGCTGCTGTCTAAGGCCAAAAATGGTCCGTTTGGACCCCCGAATTCATCCCGAGGCCCTCGGGACCCCAACGAAAACCACTAACATACTCCATAACACAATTCAAACTTGTTCCAATCATAAAAACACCATCCTAAATATCAAAATCACTAATTATGCACGGATTCAAGCCTAAGTTTCTTCAAAACTTCCGAAATCGACATTCGATCAAGAACCCGACCAAACGACCTTCGAATGACCTGAAAATTTGCAGGCGCATCCAAAATCACCTAACGGAGCTACTGCAACTGTCCGGAATTCCATTCCGACTCCCGGATCAAAATCTCACCTATCGATCGGATTTCGCCAAAATTCAACCTTAGCCAATTCAAGCCTATTTCTACACCGGATCTCCAAATTCAATTCCGATCGCTCTCCTAGCTCACAAATGATCTCCCGGAGCTGACCGAATCATCAGAATTCGATTCCGAGCTCTCTAACTAAATAGTCAACTCCGGGTTGCCTTTTCTTATTCAAGTTTCCTCCAAAAAGGCTATATGCCTCATTTTCAATCCAATTCACTCCTAACTCCCCCGATAGACTCTAACACCGATATAAAAGCATGAATTATGTAATTACAACATAACGGGGTGGTAATTCCCGTGACGACGGGCCGGGTCGTCACATTCTCCCCCTCTTAAGCAAACGCTTGTCCTCGAGCGGGTCAAGAAACATACCTGAAGTCTCAAATAGCTGAGGGTATCTGCTCCGCATCTCCTGCTCGACCTCCCAAGTAGCCTCCTCCACGGGCCGACCTCTCCACTGCACCTTAACTGCTGCAATCTCCGTCGACCTCAATTTTCTTACCTGGCGACCCAAAATAGCAATAGGCTCCACATCATATGATAGATCACCATCAAGCTGAATGGTACTGAAGTCTAATACATGAGACGGATCCCCGATGTACTTTCGGAGCATAGACACATGGAATACTGAATGAACGCTGGACAAGCTGGGTGGCAAGGCTAACTCATATGCCACCTCTCCAACTCTCCTGAGTATCTCAAAAGGACCAATTGTGACGACCCAAAGGGTCATCACTTATTTAATTAATCATTTCGAGCTTCTGAGGCCTTGAAAACCTCATTCTATGTTGCCTCGATTTACGTGCACAATCCGAGCATGTAGCCGGAAAGATGTTGTGATAGAAAATATGAATTTTATGAGAAATTTGGATAAAAATGATATTAATATTGATATGGTTGACTTCGGTCAACATTTTTGGTAAACGGATCCGGACCGAGATTGGATGGTCCCGAGAGGTCCGTAGGAAAATATGGGACTTGGACATGCGTCCGGAGTCGAATTCTGAGGCCCAGAGCCCAAGTTATGAATTTTTATGTGAAATTGTTTTTGATGCAATTATTAAAGGAAATAAATTAATTGACCTTGGTATCGGGCTCGTATTTTGGTTCCGACGCCCGGTACAAGTCTTAAATATTATATATGTGATTTCTGTAAAGTTTGGTGACATTCGGATGTCGTTTGAGATGTTTTGGACCTTGAGTTCCAAGTTAAGAAGTTTTGAAAATCAAAAGTATGAAAATAATGAGTTTGAGGCTCGATTTGATTAAAACGAAGTGATATTGGCGATATGATCGCACGAACAAGTCCATAATGTGTTTTTGAGGTTGTGTACATGTTTGGTTTGGAGCCCGGAGGGCTCGGGTAAAGATTTGATAGGCCGTTGGATGAAACTCTGAATTTTTGAACAGCTGGTTTTTCACCCAGCTGTTGGCTTCGCAATTGCGAAGTATTTCTCGCAATTGCGAAGGGGACAAGCTCGCAAATGCGAACATTCATCGCAAATGCGAAGCCCCCTTTGGCCCAGCCTTGTTCGCAAATGCGAACAATTGTTCGCATTTGCGAAGGTCCCCAGTGCCAGGCTATGTTCGCAAATGCGAACAATAGTTCGCAAATGCGAACATTCCCCATACTGCCTTGTTCGCAAATGCGAACACTTCCTTATACAGCATGTGTTCGCAAATGCGAACATTAGTTCGCAAATGCGAGATGTTCGCAAATGCGAACAAATGTTCGCAAATGCGAACTTCCCACCCTTAGCTTATTTTTCAAACTCCGGAAATTGGTCGGGGTTCGCAATTGCGAACCCATGTTCGCAAATGCGAACACAGAGACCTGAAAAACACTAATTTCAGTCATTTCTTCACATTTTACAAAAACCAAAACACCCATTTGCGATTCTTCAAGGATTTCTTCTTCATCAAAACGATTGTAAGTCACTTTTTACTTAATTCTTTCAATTCCTAACATCATTAAACATGTTTTTCATAAGAAATCAAAGATTTTCATGGTAAAATTCTTGTTTTTGTTAGAAAATAGGGTTTTTCATAAATTGGGAATTGGACCTCGAATTGAGGTCCGATTTTGAAACAAATTATATATATGAACTCGTGGGGGAATGGGTAACCGGATTTTAGTTCTAACCCCGAATTCCGACCATGTGGGCCCGGGGTTGAAATTCACTATTCATGGCAGAATGTTGTAAAAGTTGTATTTGGTATTAAGAATTTGTTTGTTGAGTAGAATTGATGATACTAAATCAATTGTGTATAGATACGGTTGGATTGGAGCCAAATTGAAAGAAAAGACATTTCCACGGATTGAGTTGTTCATAAGCATTCGAGGTAAGTGTTTGTTCTATCCTAGCTTGAGGGAATAGGATTATGTGTTATGTGTTATGTGATCGAGTGCGGTGTATGGGCTGTGGTGACGAGCATCCATATACTGGCGTCTAGTATGACCGTGAGTCGTTGGAAAATGATATTTTGAGATATATTACAGGTGAATTGTTATTGTTCTCCCTTGTTGGGACTTGTTGTGAAGATAATTATTGATTGCCCTTGATGGGACGATTTATGAATTGCTTGTTTCTTTCTCTGCCCTTAACCGTGATTGTTATTTGGGTGAGGAAGAGTGATAATGCACGAAGGGTGATGCCGTGCCATGTTTATTTATTTATGCACGAAGGTTAATGCCGTGCCATGTTTATTTATTGATTATGCACGAAGGATCATGCCGTGCCCTTGTTTATTGATTATGCACGAAGGATCATGCCGTGCTCTGTTATTGATTATGCACGAAGGATCATGCCGTGCCCTGTTATTGAACCATGTACGAAGGATCATGCCGTACTATGGATGTGAGGATGAGAGTAAAAGCACGAAGGGTGATGCCGTGTACTTTATTTGCTTATTTGGTGAGGATGAGAGTAAAAGCACGAAGGGTGATGCCGTGCAACTGCTTGCTATTTCTTGAATTAATATTACTTGTGTTTACATTATACTTTGTTTTTCCTTGTGAATTTATTAATTGTTGTTAATTGTTGAATTCCTTAAGATATTCCTTATTGTGTTTATACTTGATTATTTCTTGTTATTTTGTGGTACACATATACATATTGAATTACACCGGTTTATGTGAGTGTCTGGTCCTAGGCTTGTCACTACTTCGCCGGGATAGGCCAGGCACTTACCAGCACATGGGGTCGGTTGTGCTGATGCTACACTTCTGTGCGTTTTTGCACAGGTTCCGGGTTACGATCAGGAGCAGCAGCAGCAGTAAATAGATTGCGTGGGAGTTGATCATATTTGAGACCGAGGTAGCTTGCAGACGTCCGCAGGCCCGGCGTCTCTTTCTTTATTTATGTTATTAGCTGTAGTCTCTTTGTTCCGAGACAAACAGAATTATGTTATATTTCTTTCAGACCTTTATGTGTAGTATTCCATAGTAGTTCGTGAGTTGGTGACTCCACGTCTTGGGTAGAGGATTTTAGTATGATTTTCACCTTGTGAATTGTTATTTCCATTTTGATTAAACATTCCGCATTTATTTAATTAAAATTGTGTTAAAAACAGGATAGTATGAATACAGTGGCTTGCCTAGCTACCACGAGTAGGCGCCATCACGATCCCGATGTTGGGGGAAAAATCCGGGTCGTGACAAGTTGGTATCAAAGCTCTAGGTTACATAGGTCTCACCACTCACGAACAAGCTTAGTAGAGTTTGAGAGGTAGGTACGGAGACGTCTGTACTTGTCCTCCAGAGTCTATTGAGTTAGGAAAGAGTCCCTCATTTGTCTTTCTTGTCGTGCGACTTGTTCCTCAATTACTGATTGGATTTCTATTCTGTCCTTTCGCAGATGGTGAGGACACGCGCTTCTTCGTCCGCCGACCAGCAGCCCGAGCCCCAGGCAGCTCCCGTGAGGGGCAGGGGCAAAGGCCGTATTAGACGCCGTGGTAGGGGTAGAGCTCAGCCCCAGGCAGCTACTCCAGAGGTGGAGCCTCATATTGAGATTGACGAGGAGGTTCCGGTTCCAGCAGCTCCAGTGGGCCCAGCTCAGGTCCCATGAGAGGCTTTATTTACCCCGGATCTCCGGGATGCCTTGGTCAGAATAGCGGGATTCATGGACAGCATTGCCAGAGCGGGTTTATTATCAGTTGCCCCAGCCACTTCTCAGGCTGGAGGAGGGGCCCAGACTCCTATTGCTCATACTCCGGAGCCAGTAGCTCCTCAGCCTCAGGCACCAGTAGTTCAGCCAGCTGTGGCCACTCAGTCAGGTACCACAGCTCATGCCGGTGATGGAGCGGCCATGACTTCTGATTCGTTATGGAGGCTTGATCGGTTCTCCAAGCTATTTACCACTACATTCAGTGGAGCCGCATCAGAGGATCCTCAGGACTTCTTATTCAGTTGCCATGAGATTCTCAAGACTATGGGGATCGTGGAGACAAACGGAGTTGACTTCTGTACCTTCAGACTTGCAGGATCCGCCAAGACTTGGTGGAGAGATTATTGCTCGACTCGACCAGCAGGGTCCCCAGCTTTATCATGGGACCAGCTTGCGGAACTATTTATGGAGAAGTTTCTCCCTGCTACTCAGAGGGATGTACTTCGGAGGCAGTTTGAGCGCCTCCATCAGGGCACTATGACAGTTACATAGTATGAGATGAGATTTATCGACTTGGCTCGTCATGCGGTGGTGATACTTCCCACGGAGCGGGAGAGGGTCCGCAGATTTATAGATGGGCTTAATCAGCCGATTAGACTCCAGATGGCTATGGGCGTGGGGAGTGACATATCATTTCAGGAGGCAGCCAATGCAGCACGCAGAGTTGAGATGGCTCTTGCTAGGGGAGGCGGTTATTCTTTAGATAAGAGGCCTCGTCATTCAGGCAGGTTTGGTGGTTCTTCCTCTGGTAGCAGAGAATCCTTTGATAGAGGCCAGTCCTCCAGGCCTTTTCATTCCGCCCTTCAGGCTTCACAGGGTGGATCGGGTGATCGTGGTTCTCGGGGGCATTATTCAGACCAGTCTCCTATTAATGCTCAGCCTCTTCGGAGTGTTCGTGGAGGCCATTCGGGTCGTCGGGGCCAGCAGCCCTATTAGTCTAAGAGTTGCTACGGTTGTGGTGACCCGGGTCATTTTTTCAGGAATTGCCCTATAGCAGCGGGCAACTCTCGGCGGCGAGGTCCTCGTCCTATGATTCGGGCCCCGGCTGACCCTCAGCCGGCCCAGCCAGCGAGAGGCGGGGGTAGAGATTATAGAGGTGGAGGTCGAGACCGTAGAGGTGGAGACCAGCCGGCGAGAGGTAGAGGTCGGCCGGTTGATGGTCGTCCTAGAGACGCGAGCTCGGAGGGGAGGTGCGGATTCTCGATTCTATGCTTTACCGGCCGGGCCGGAGGCAGAGGCATCGGATTGTCGTGATTACGGGTACTATTCTTGTGTGTGGAAGAGGTGCTTCGGTATTATTTGACCCCGGATCTACATATTCCTATGTGTCTTCCTACTTCGCACCGTATTTGGTCGTGCCCGCCTATGCTCTAGATATTCCGGTTTATGTGGCTACACCGGTGGGTGACTCCATTGTAGTCGATCGGGTGCACCGTTCGTGCGTAGTTATATTTGGGGGTCTTGAGACCCGTGTCGATCTGTTGCTTTTGGATATGGTAGATTTTGATGTCATATTGGGGATGGACTGGTTGTCCCCATACCATGCTATTCTTGATTGTCATGCTAAGACTGTCACCTTAGCCTTGCCAGAATTACCCCGATTAGAGTGGAAGGGTACCTCAAGCCACTCTGTTCGCACTGTTATTTCCTATGTTAAGGCTTGACGTATGGTCGAGAAGGGGTGTCTAGCTTATTTGGCTTATATTCGCGATTCCAGCGTAGAAGTTCCCTCCATTGAGTCGGTCCCTATTGCACGGGAGTTTCCGGAGGTTTTTCCTTCAGACCTGCCGGGCATGCCACCCGACAGGGATATTGATTTTTGTATTGATCTGGCACCGGGCACTCAGCCCATCTCTATTCCACCCTATCGTATGGCCCCGCCGGAACTAAAAAAGTTGAAAAATCAGTTGCGGGACCTTCTTGAGAAGGGCTTTATCAGGCCCAGTGTTTCCCCCTGGGGAGCACCTGTATTATTTGTAAAGAAGAAGGATGGCTCGATGCGGATGTGTATTGATTACCGGCGGTTAAACAAGGTGACTATCAAAAATAAATATCCACTGCCGAGGATTGATGATTTGTTTGACCAACTCCATGGAGCGAGGGTATTCTCTAAGATAGACTTGAGGTCAGGCTACCATCAGCTGAAGATCAGGGCGGCTGACATTCCTAAGACGACCTTTCGCTCTAGATATGGGCATTATGAGTTCTTGGTCATGTCCTTCGGGTTGTCCAATGCCCCAGCAGCATTCATGGAGTTGATGAATCGGGTATTCAGGCCTTACTTAGATCTGTTCGTGATAGTCTTCATAGATGACATCCTGGTGTACTCCCGCAGCTAGGAAGAGCACGGGCAGCACCTCAAAGTGGTTCTTCAGACTCTGAAAGATAACCGACTATATGCCAAATTTTCTAAATGTGAGTTCTGGCTGAGTTCGGTAGCATTTCTGGGTCACATTGTATCAGTGGAAGGTATTCAAGTGGAACCAAAGAAGATTGAGGCGATCCAGAATTGGCCTCGACCAGCTTCAGTGACTGAGATCCGGAGTTTCTTGGGATTGGCAGGTTACTACCGTCGATTTGTAGAGGGGTTTTCTTCTATTGCAGCCCCGATGACCAGGTTGACCCAGAAGGGTGTCCAGTTTCAGTGGTCAGAGGAGTGTGAGGCGAGCTTTCAGAAGCTCAAGACAGCCTTGACCACCGCACCAGTGTTGATACTACCTACAGGTACAGGGCCTTATACGGTTTATTGTGACGCATCTCGTACAGGGCTTGGAGCGGTATTGATGCAGGATGGTAAGGTTATCGCTTATGCTTCGAGGCAGTTAAAGATACATGAGAAGAATTATCCAGTTCATGATCTTGAATTAGCAGCAGTGGTTCATGCCTTAAAGATCCGGAGGCATTATCTATATGGTGTGACATGTGAGGTGTACACTGATCACAAAAGCTTACAGTACTTGTTCAAAACGAAGGAGTTGAATCTACGACAGCGGAGATGGTTAGAGTTGCTAAAAGACTATGATGTTACGATATTATATCACCCAGGTAAGGCCAATGTGGTGGCCGATGCATTGAGTAGAAAGTATGCCGGCATGGGTAGTCTTGCATACATTCCGGTCAATCAGAGACCATTAGCTCTAGATGTCCAGGCCTTAGCCAACCGGTTCGTGAGATTAGACATTTCTGAGCCTAGCAGGGTGTTAGCCTGCACGGTCGCTCGTTCTTCTTTATTAGAGCGTATCCGTGAGAGGCAATTGGATGATCCTCATTTGCGTGAGTTGAGAGATACAGTACAGCGGGGAGGTGCCACACAGGTAAATCTAGATGATGATGGGGTATTGAAATTGCAGGGTCGAGTTTGTGTGCCCAATGTCGAAGGAATTCGAGAGTTGATCTTAGCGAGGGCCCACAGTTCGCGGTATTCTATTCACCCAGGCGCCGCGAAGATGTACCAGGACTTACGGCAGCACTATTGGTGGCGCAGAATGAAGAAAGATATCATTGCGTATGTCGCTCGGTGTCTAAATTGTCAGCAGGTGAAATATGAGCACCGGAGACCTGGTGGTGTATTCCGGAGGATTGAAATTCCCGAGTGGAAATGGGAGCGGATCATAATGGACTTCATTACTCTGGACTTCCTTTGACTCGGAGGAAATTTGATGCTATTTGGGTCATTGTTGATAGGCCGACCAAATCAGCACACTTTATTCCAGTATCTGTCTCCTACTCGTCGGAGAGGTTAGCGAGAGGTTTACATTAGGGAGATTGTTCGTCTCCATGGAGTGCCGATATCTATTATCTCCGATCGGGGAACGCGGTTTACCTCGCGGTTCCGGAGAGCGGTCCGGCGGGAGTTAGGCACTCGGGTTCGGTTGAGTACGGCATTTCATCCTCGGACGGATGGCCGGTCCGAGAGGACTATTCGGATTCTCGAGGACATGCTTCGAGCTCGTGTTATTGATTTCGGAGGCTCGTGGGATCGGTTTCTACCATTAGCAGAGTTCGCCTACAATAACAGCTACCAATCTAGCATCCGGATGGCTCCGTATGAGGCGTTGTATGGTAGGCGATGTCGATCACCGGTCGGATGGTTTGAACCGGGAGAGGCTCGGTTGTTGGGTACGGACTTAGTTCAGGAGGCCTTAGATAAGGTCAAGACTATTCGGGAGAGATTGCGTTCAGCTCAGTCCAGGGCAGAAGACTTATGCGGATCGTAAAGTTCGAGATGTGGATTTCATGGTTGGTGAACGAGTATTGCTCCGAGTGTCGCCTATGAAGGGCGTGATGAGGTTTGGGAAGAAGGGCAAGCTCGGCCCTAGGTATATTGGTCCATTTGAGATTCTAGACAGAGTGGGAGGGGTGGCTTACAGATTAGCTTTGCCGCCTAGCTTATCAGCCGTGCATCCGGTTTTTCACGTATCTATGCTTCGGAGATACCACGGCGATCCCACACATGTGTTAGACTTCAGTACTGTCCAATTGGACAATGATCTATCTTACGAGGAGGAGCCAGTGGCCATTCTAGACCGACAAGTTCGACAGTCGAGGTCGAAGAGTTATCCTTCTGTGCGTGTTCAGTGGAGAGGTCAGCCTCCTGAGGCATCGACCTGGGAGTCCGAGTCTAATATGCGGAGCCGCTACCCACACTTGTTTCCTGACTCAGGTACTTCTTTCTTTTGTCCGTTCGAGGATGAACGGTTGTTTTAGAGGTGGAGATTGTAACGACCCAAAGGGTCATCACTTATTTAATTAATCATTTCGAGCTTCTGAGGCCTTGAAAACCTCATTCTATGTTGCCTCGATTTACGTGCACAATCCGAGCATGTAGCCGGAAAGATGTTGTGATAGAAAATATGAATTTTATGAGAAATTTGGATAAAAATGATATTAATATTGATATGGTTGACTTCGGTCAACATTTTTGGTAAACGGATCCGGACCCGAGATTGGATGGTCCCGAGAGGTCCGTAGGAAAATATGGGACTTGGACATGTGTCCGGAGTCGAATTCTGAGGCCTAGAGCCCAAGTTATGAATTTTTATGTGAAATTGTTTTTGATGCAATTATTAAAGGAAATAAATTAATTGACCTTGGTATCGGGCTCGTATTTTGGTTCCGACGCCCGGTACAAGTCTTAAATATTATATATGTGATTTCTGTAAAGTTTGGTGACATTCGGATGTCGTTTGAGATGTTTTGGACCTTGAGTTCCAAGTTAAGAAGTTTTGAAAATCAAAAGTATGAAAATCATGAGTTTGAGGCTCGATTTGATTAAAACGAAGTGATATTGGCGATATGATCGCACGAACAAGTCCATAATGTGTTTTTGAGGTTGTGTACATGTTTGGTTTGGAGCCCGGAGGGCTCGGGTAAAGATTTGATAGGCCGTTGGATGAAACTCTGAATTTTTGAACTGCTGGTTTTTCACCCAGCTGTTGGCTTCGCAATTGCGAAGTTTTCTCGCAATTGCGAAGGGGACAGGCTCGCAAATGCGAACATTCATCGCAAATGCGAAGCCCCCTTTGGCCCAGCCTTGTTCGCAAATGCGAACAATTGTTCGCAAATGCGAAGGTCCCCAGTGCCAGCCTATGTTTGCAAATGCGAACAAAAGTTCGCAAATGCGAACATTCCCCATTATGCCTTGGTTCGCAAATGCGAACCATTGTTCGCAAATGCGAACACTGCCTTATACAGCATGTGTTCGCAAATGCGAACATTAGTTCGCAAATGCGAACAAATGTTCGCAAATGCGAACTTCCCACCCTTAGCTTATTTTTCAAACTCCAGAAATTGGTCGGGGTTCGCAATTGCGAACCCATGTTCGCAAATGCGAACACAGAGACCTGAAAAACACGAATTTCAATCATTTCTTCACATTTTACAAAAACCAAAACACCCATTTGCGATTCTTCAAGGATTTCTTCTTCATCAAAACGATTGTAAGTCACTTTTTACTTAATTCTTTCAATTCCTAACATCATTAAACATGTTTTTCATAAGAAATCAAAGATTTTCATGGTAAAATTCTTGTTTTTGTTAGAAAATAGGGTTTTTCATAAATTGGGGAATTGGACCTCGAATTGAGGTCCGATTTTGAAACAAATTATATATATGAACTCGTGGGGGAATGGGTAACCGGATTTTAGTTCTAACCCCGAATTCCGACCATGTGGGCCCGGGGTTGAAATTCACTATTCATGGCAGAATGTTGTAAAAGTTGTATTTGGTATTAAGAATTTGTTTGTTGAGTAGAATTGATGATACTAAATCAATTGTGTATAGATACGGTTGGATTGGAGCCAAATTGAAAGAAAAGACATTTCCACGGATTGAGTTGTTCATAAGCATTCGAGGTAAGTGTTTGTTCTATCCTAGCTTGAGGGAATAGGATTATGTGTTATGTGTTATGTGATCGAGTGCGGTGTATGGGGTGTGGTGACGAGCATCCATACACTGGCGTCTAGTATGACCGTGAGTCGTTGGAAAATGATATTTTGAGATATATTACAGGTGAATTGTTATTGTTCTCCCTTGTTGGGACTTGTTGTGAAGATAATTATTGATTGCCCTTGATGGGACGATTTATGAATTGCTGTTTCTTTCTCTGCCCTTAACCGTGATTGTTATTTGGGTGAGGAAGAGTGATAATGCACGAAGGGTGATGCCGTGCCATGTTTATTTATTTATGCACGAAGGTTAATGCCGTGCCATGTTTATTTATTGATTATGCACGAAGGATCATGCCGTGCCTTGTTATTGATTATGCACGAAGGATCATGCCGTGCCCTGTTATTGAACCATGTACGAAGGATCATGCCGTGCCCTGTTATTGAACCATGTACGAAGGATCATGCCGTATTATGGATGTGAGGATGAGAGTAAAAGCACGAAGGGTGATGCCGTGTACTTTATTTGCTTATTTGGTGAGGATGAGAGTAAAAGCACGAAGGGTGATGCCGTGCAACTGCTTGCTATTTCTTGAATTGATATTACTTGTGTTTACATTATACTTTGTTTTTCCTTGTGAATTTATTAATTGTTGTTAATTGTTGAATTCTTTAAGATATTCCTTATTGTGTTTATACTTGATTATTTCTTGTTATTTTGTGGTACACATATACATATTGAATTGCACAGGTTTATGTGAGTGTCCGGTCCTAGGCTTGTCACTACTTCGCCGGGATAGGCCAGGCACTTACCAGCACATGGGGTCGGTTGTGCTGATGCTACACTTCTGTGCGTTTTTGCACAGGTCCAGGTTACGATCAGGAGCAGCAGCGGCAGTAAATAGATTGCGTGGGAGTTGATCATATTTGAGACCGAGGTAGCTTGCAGACGTCCGCAGGCCCGGCGTCTCTTTCTTTATTTATGTTATTAGCTGTAGTCTCTTTGTTCCGAGACAAACAGAATTATGTTATATTTCTTTCAGACCTTTATGTGTAGTATTCCATAGTAGTTCGTGAGTTGGTGACTCCACGTCTTGGGTAGAGGATTTTAGTATGATTTTCACCTTGTGAATTGTTATTTCCATTTTGATTAAACATTCCGCATTTATTTAATTAAAATTGTGTTAAAAACGGGATAGTATGAATACAGTGGCTTGCCTAGCTACCACGAGTAGGCGCCATCACGATCTCCAACTCTCCTGAGTATCTCAAAAGGACCAATGTACCTGGGACTCAACTTCCCTTTCCTCCCGAACCTCATGACACCCTTCATGGGTGAAACCTTCAGCAATACTCTATCACCAACCATGAAAGACAACTCTCGAACCCTACGATCTGCATAACTCTTCTGGCGAGACTGTGCTGTGCGAAGCCTCTCCTGGATCAACTTTGCTCTATCCAGAGCATCCTGAACTAACTCAGTCCCTATCAATCTATCCTCACCAGGCTCAAACCATCCGACGGGAGATCTACACCGTCTGCCATACAATGCCTCGTACGGGGCCATCTGAATACTCGACTGGTAGCTGTTGTTGTAGGCAAACTCGGCAAGTGGCAAAAACTCATCCCATGAACCACCAAAGTCAATCACACATGCCCGCAACATATCCTCCAGGATCTGAATAGTACGCTCGGACTGCCCGTCTGTCTGGGGGTGAAATGTGGTGCTCAACTCAACCCGCGTACCCATCTCTCGCTGAAATGCTCTCCAAAACTGAGAAGTGAACTGAGTGCCTCTGTCAGATATAATAGACACTGGGACCCCATGCAACCTGACAATCTCCCGAATAAAAATCGATGCCAACCGCTCCGATGAGTAAGTAGTACTAACTGGGATGAAATGTGCGGACTTAGTCAGCCGATCAACAATCACCCATACAAAATCAAACTTCCTCGCTGTCCGAGGGAGCCCAGTAACAAAATCCATGGTGATCCTCTCCGATTTCCACTCGGGAATAACCATACGCTGAAGAACACCACCCGGTCTCTGATGCTCATACTTGACCTGCTGGCGATTGAGGCACTTGGCTACATGCCTAACAATATCCATCTTCATCCTTCTCCACCAGTAGTATTGTCACAAGTCTTGGTACATCTTTGCGGCACCTGGGTGAATAGAGTACCGCGAACTGTATGCCTCCTCAAGTATCAACTCCCGCAAACCATCAACATTGGGCATGCATATACGGCCGTGCATCCTCAGAACACCATCACTGCCGATAGTCACATCTCTAGCATCATTATGATGCACTCTGTCCTTAAGGACAAGCAAATGTGGGTCATCATACTGTCGCTCCCTGATGCGATCATATAAGGAAGATCGAGAAACAACACAAGCCAACACTCGACTCGGCTCCGAAATATCTAATCTCACTAGCCGATTGGCTAGGGCCTGAACATCATAAGCAAATGGCCTCTCCCCAACTGGGATGAAAGCTAGGCTGCCCATGCTAACCGCCTTCCGACTCAAGGCATCGGCCACCACATTGGCCTTCCCCGGATGATACAAAATAGTGATGTCATAGTCCTTAAGCAACTCCAACCACCTCCGCTGTCTCAAATTAAGGTCCTTCTGTCTGAATAAGTGCTGAAGGCTGTGATGATCCGTGAACACCTCACAGGAGACACCATACGGGTAATGCCTCCAAATCTTCAAAGCATGAACTATGGCTGCTAGCTCCAAATCATGAACAGGGTAGTTCTTCTCGTGGGGCTTCAACTGACGAGAAGCGTAAGCAATGACCCTACCCTCCTGCATCAACACACAACTAATGCCCACTCCTGAGGCATCACAATATACAGTATAAGAATCTGAAGCTGTCGGTAGAATCAAGGCCGGTGCTGTGGTCAGTGCTGTCTTGATCTTCTGAAAGCTCTCCTCGCACTCCTCGGACCATAAGAAAGGAACACCCTTCTGAGTCAATCTAGTCAAGGGTGAAGCAATAGATGAGAATCCCTGAACGAATCGGCGATAATACCCTGCCAATCCCAGAAAGCTACGGATCTCAGTCACTGAGGTCGGTCTGGGCCAACTCTGCACTGCCTCGACCTTCCTCGGATCTACTTGAATACCATCACGGGACACCACGTGCCCTAAGAATGCCACGGACTCAAGCCAGAACTCACATTTGGAGAACTTGGCATACAGCTTCTCCTCTCTCAATCTCTGCAACACAATACTCAAGTGCCGAGCATGCTCCTCCTGGCTACGAGAGTAGACTAGAATGTCGTCAATGAACACAATCACAAATGAATCAAGATACGGCCTGAATACACTCTTCATCAGATGCATAAATGCTGTTGGGGCGTTGGTCAGCCCAAAAGACATCACAAGGAACTCATAGTGACCATATTTGGTCCGGAATGCAGTCTTCATAATGTCAGACTCTCTAATCTTCAGCTGATGGTAGCCTGAACGAAGATCAATATTCGAGAACACCCTAGCTCCCTGGAGCTGATCAAATAAATCATCAATACGAGGCATAGGATACTTATTCTTCACTGTTACTTTGTTTAGCTACCTGTAGTCAATACACATCCTCATGGATCCGTCCTTCTTCTTAACAAACAGGACCGGTGCACCCCACGGCGACACACTCGGCCGAATGAACCCCTTATCGAGGAGTTCCTGGAGTTGCTCCTTCAATTCCTTCACCTCAGCTGGTGCCATCCGATACGGAGGAATAGAAATAGGCTGAATGCCTGGCACCAAATCGATACCAAAATCAATATCCCTGTCCGGCGGCATGCCCGGCAGGTCCGAGGGAAACACATCAGGAAAGTCTCGCACAATGGGAACAAAATCAATACTGGGAGTCTGGGCCTCGACCTCCCGCACAAATGCTAAATAAGAGAGACATCCCTTCCCAACCATTCGTTGGGCCTTGAGGAAAGATATTACCCTGCTAGGTACATACTCAGTCGTGCCTCGCCACTCGATCCTCTGAATGCCCGGCATAGCCAAAGTGACTGTCTTAGCATGACAATCCAGAATAGCATGACATGGAGATATCTAGTCCATGCCCAATATAACATCAAAATCAATCATCCTGAGAAGCAACAGGTCTACTCGGGTCTCCAGACCTCCAATAGTGACCAAACGGGACCGGTATACGTGGTCCACAACAATAGTATCCCCTACCGGGGTAGATACATGCACTGGCAGCTCAAGACTCCCTCGGGTCGTGCCCAAATGAGGAGCAAAATATGTAGACACATAAGAATAAGTAGAACCGGGATCAAACAATACTGAGGCATCTCTGTGGCAGACTGAAATAATACTTGTAATGACAGCATCAGAAGCAACGGCCTCAGATCGGCCCTGAAAAGCATAGCATCTAGCCTGTCCGCCTGATCGGCCTCCCCCTCGAGAGCGACCCCTAGCTGTCTGACCCTCACCCCTAGCTGGCGGGGCGGGTGCTGAAGTAGAAGGACCAGATGACGAGGGCTACCCCCTCTGCTGATAAGATCTGGAAACAAGACGGGGACACTCCCTACGGTGGTGCCCAAACTCTCCGCACTCGTAGCAACTCCCCGGTGATGGGGACTGAGACTGATATGGACCCCTGGCGCTGGAGTGGCCAGCTGATGAACTAGGCCGAGATGAACACTGAGCAGATGGGGCCTGTGAAGAACTCTGAGCTGGCATGGCACTGAGAGATGGCTGGCTCTGGTGCGAACCCTGATAACCCTGCCTAGGAGACCATCTGCGACGATCTGAGTGACTCGACTGCGAAGATCTGAAAGAGCGACCTCGGCTCTGCTGACTCTGGCCTCTGGTCTGAGTGCCACTAGAACTAGCTGCTCCTCGAGGCCTCTTGGCCTCCCTCTCATCCCGCTCCTTGCGACGATCTATCTCTATGTCGCGAGCAATATCCACAGCATCCTCAAATGTACGACTCAAAACCCTCTCCCGAGTCATCCAGAATACGAATGGGATAAATGAGGCCGTCCACGAAGCGCCCAATCCTCTCTCTGTCGGAATGAACCAACCACGGTGCATATCCGGACAACTCTGTAAACCTGATCTCATACTCTGACACTGACATGTCCCCCTGACGGAGACCCTCAAACTGCCTACGCATCTCCTCTCTCTGAGATCGAGGCACCCATTTCTCCGAGAACATAGTGGAGAACTCCGGCCATGATAGTGGTGCTGCCCCTGCCGGCCTGCGGCGCTCATAAGCCTCCCACCAAGCGAAGGCTGGCCCCTGAAACTGAAAGGTAGTGAATGATACCCCACTGGACTCCAAGATCCCTGTCGTACAAAGCATACGACGGCACTTGTCCAGAAAACCTTGGGCGTCCTCGCCCGGAGCACCAGTGAACACCGGAGGAGATAACCTGGTAAACCTCTCGAGACGACGCTGCTCATCGTCTGTCATAGCTGGGACCCTGTCCCCCTGAATCTGATCTGCTGGCTGAACCGGCACCACAGGCTGGACTGGAGGAGCCTCTGGTGTCTGTAAGCCCTGCACTGCTGGCTCTGGAGTGCGTACTGCGGGGGTCTGATGACCACCCCCGATCCCCGATGCAGCTGCTGCAGTAGTAACTAAAACCGCCTGTGCTAGGCCAGTGCAGACTGCTAGTATCTGAGCCAGGGTCTCCTGTAGACCCGGAATGACAATGGGCACAGCTGGTGCCTGGTCTGGTGCTGCTGGCACCTCTGTAACTGGGGGCTGTGGGTCAGCTGGCACTGCCTCAGCTGCCCTAACTCCGCCACGACCACGGCCGCATCCACGGCCTCTAGCAGGTGGTAGTGGTGGTCGTCCTCCACGTCCGGGTGATCGAGTTCTCGCCATCTGCGAGAGAATAGAATGTCAAAGTTCAGATCAAGTCAAAAGTACTCGCACGACAAGAATTCCAAGAATTGAAACTTTTCCTAAAAAGGTTTGCAGCCTCCCGAGGATAAGTACAGGCGCCCCCGCACCGATCCACGAGACTCTACCAACCGGCTCATAACTCGCGAGACATGTTAACCTAGGCTCTGATACCAACTTGTCACGACCCAAACCCTGGTCGTGATGGCGCCCAACACAATGCTAGGCAAGCCCGACCATATTATCCCTTAAACAAGTCAGTTATTAATCAAATTAAACTTAAACAGTAAATGATCATATCAGGTGATAAACGAAATGTAAAACATACAAAATACGGTCCCAACCATATCGTGGTGTCACGAGACTGAGCCTCTACAGAATAGCATCCTAATACAACCAAGTCTAGGCAAATAGAAAATCAACAAGATGATAAAGAAGGAGAAAACAAGCTCTGCGGACGCTGGCAGCTACCTCGTAATCTCCGCAAAAGTAGACAAGGATCAGCAGCTACAATGTCTCAACTGCTCTCGGGCACCTGTGGATCTGCACAGAAAGTGCAGGGGAGTGGGGTGAGTATATTTCAACTCAGTGAGTAACAATAATAAATAATAACTGAAGGTAAGAACTCTTGTGCTATCACTTAGCAGTTCTAAGGCAACCCTCACAGGTACGTCATCACTATAGTAGTACTCTAATCTCCAATCCATGTTTATCTCTACAAGATTCTATACTGATCCAACCCTCACTCGTACCCCTACGGTGTACGGCCATCTCAACATATAAAGACACATACCTATGTCTATAATGTATAAGTATTTAAGTAGATAGTAGGATATGATTAAGTAAAATGCTTCGGCGTGCAGCCCGCTCCAATACATATACCGCTGCGGCGCGCAGCCCGCTCCATTTAACGTCGACGGCGCTCACTGGGGGTGTATACGGACTTCGGAGGGGCTCCCTAGGCCCAAGCACTATAATACTGCGGCGTGCAGCACGATCCACACAAATATTACTGCGGCGTGCAGTCCGATCCAATATATATATGTATATATCTCTCTATACTGCTGCGGCGCGCAGCCCGATCCCATAATACACCAGTGTTCACTAAGAATGTGTGCAGACTCCGAAGGGGCTCCTACAGCCCAAGCGCAATAATACTGCGGCGTGCAGTCCGTCCCACATGTATATTACATGTATATTACATGTATAATACTGCAGCGTGCAGTCCGATCCAATATATATACTGCTGCGGCGTGCAGCCCGATCCAATATAGGTATATATATATATATAATACCCCATAATGGGTCCTCGACCCTATCCCAGTCAGTATGTACTTGGCCTCTCAGGCCCAATATAATATATCACAGTGGGTCCTTGACCCTGTCTCAGTCAATATAGACTTGGCCTTTCAGGCCCAATAAAACATCTCATAATGGGTCCTTGACCGTATCTCATCTCAATAAGTATAGACTTGGCCTTTCAGGCCCACTCAGCTAGAACAGGGAATCCCACCCTAGATAATCTCTCTCAATGTACACATCTAGTACTGGCTCATATTATGCTATACAGCTAGAGCTACGGCTGAGTGAATGTTTCCAATACGGTATACGGGTCACATTAGCAGTCATACAACACAGTATTCTATTAGCCGGGAAGGACCAAGTCCAAGTCCCCATTCACAATGTCACCACAATCGTCTCAAGACGTGTGTCTCATCTCAATATAGCACTGTGAAGTGCTAGTACGGGGTTTCAAACCCTCAGTACATTGTTTACTACCACCACTCACCTCGAACCGGTAGAAGCTTCAATCCGCCTTGTGCTTGCCTCGCAAATCAATCTCCTCGGGTGCCAAATCTGCTCAAAATCATAGAGAATGCATCAATATATGCTAATTTCACGTAATTCATTCGAAATAACCCAAATTATATCAAAACCCACAAGTTGCCAAAACCCGACTTTTGGTGCACTTCTCGAAAAATTATAAAAGTTATATATTCGGAACTCTCGTCTCAATACGAGTCTAGGCATATCAAATTTACCAAATTCGGACTCCATTTGCCCACTCAAATCGATATTTTTCTAAAATTTTAGGCCTAGGGCTTAAACCCATATTAAATCCTCCATTTCCATAGAAATAATTCATGATTCCATGATAAAAGTGTGTAATTAAACCACAAAACTTACCTCCAACAATATCCCGATGATCTCCCAGCTATTTTCCGTCACTTTCTCACTCTAAAGCTCAACAATGGAGGATTTTGCAAATGAACCCGTATGTGAAATCTTTCTGGTTTTAATTCACTGCCTGGGTCGATTGCTCTACGCGTTCGCGACACGCCTCACGCGAATGCGATGCTCTGCTCCGCCCTCCCATCGCGAACGCGACACCCAGTCACGCGTTCGCGAAGCACAGATTTCCAACCGCCGGATTTTTCTTCTACGCGTTCATGTCTCCACTCACGCGAACGCGATGACCAACCTTCCTCACCTACGCGAACGCGTTCCAGCTCCACGCGAACGCGAAGCCTCCGATCCTAACCCTACGCGTTCACGTCTAGACCATCGTGAACGCGATGCATACCCTTGCTGACCTTCGCGGACGCGTGCCCTTCATCGCGAACGCGATGAAGGATTTCCTTCTGCAGACACAGCAGCAATTCAGCTGTTGTCTAAGGCCAAAAATGGTCCGTTTGGACCCCCGAATTCATCCCGAGGCCCCCGGGACCCCAACGAAAACCACTAACATACTCCATAACACAATTCAAACTTGTTCCAATCATAAAAACACCATCTTAAACATCAAAATCACCAATTACGCACGGATTCAAGCCTAAGTTTCTTCAAAACTTCCGAAATCGACATTCGATCAAGAACTCGACCAAACGACCTCCGAATGACCTGAAATTTTGTAGGCACATCCAAAATCACCTAACGGAGCTACTGCAACTGTCGGAATTCCATTCCGACTCCCGGATCAAAATCTCACCTGTCGATCGGATTTCGCCAAAATTCAACCTTAGCCAATTCAAGCCTATTTCTACACCGGATCTCCAAATTCAATTCCGATCACTCTCCGGAGCTGACCGAATCATCAGAATTTGATTCCGAGCTCTTTAACTAAATAGTCAACTTCGGGTTGACTTTCCTTATTCAAGTTTCCTCCAAAAAGGCTATATGCCTCATTTTCAATCCAATTCACTCCTAACTCCCCCGATAGACTCTAACACTGATATAAAAGCGTGAATTATGTAATTACAACATAACGGGGTGGTAATTCTCGTGACAACGGGCCGGGTCATCACATGAAGACTAAAGGAGTAATTTTGGAGTCATGAGATGGTGAAAAGGCCAAGTGTGGAACAAGTTAAGAGTTTGTGCAGATAACCAGCTTGGAGATTCTGCAACACTGTTTGGTAGCGGTTCCACCGTGACCGCGGTAGAAGAAGCCTGCAGAACTTCTAAAGTTTCAGAGAACTTGTTCAATCGCAGTTTTGATTAACGCCGAAATAATGGTCGTTGTCAATATAATCCGGCCTATTAAGTCTAGTCGATCCCACAGAGAATTAACCTATCAATTGCAACTTTGAAAACCCAATAATACTCCTGAATCAGCTTCCCAAACTTTTGAATATATATTTGTGGATGATTTCTACTAACTATCTTTTGCAAGACTAAAGAATTGAAGGAAATAATTGAATATGAGGTAAAGAATAAAGAGAAAGACTAAGGTACTGATTTCCCCTATGGATGGAATCTCTTCTGTTTATGCTCATACAAATTGTCAATATTATTCTATCAATCATGAACGCTATTTCTACCATAATTCTCTCCCGACCAACTACAATAACTTACTATTGCACTCTTCCGAGCTACCCTAGCTAGCTTTAATTTGAATAGTTCACTTTAGATTGCACCCAAGGTTTCGTTATTCCTAACCGCACCTTTACGCGTACAATTATAGATTCCTCCAATAATATAGGTGTGGTGTTGTTCAACAATTACCTAAATATGCACTCTTTTCCAAGTTATGCACACTAAATAGGCACTTCTAATTGAGGATCCTATCAATTAACTACAACAAGAATGAAGTTGAACAAATATAAATCTAGCTAACAATTTGTAATCACATAACCCAGAAGTTTATCACTCAATAGGTTCCATCAAAACCTTAGATAAAGATTTAGCTACTCATAATTAAGGGAACAAGATAGATTATTGAATTCATAATCAAAGATTCAATGTAAAAGAAAGAAAGATGTTGAGAGAGTTCTCTCTTACTAGTTTGCTTGCAAAAATAGTCAATAATACAATACTTGCCTCTCTTGGGCGAATCATAACATTATATATATATATATATATATATATATATATATATATATATATATATATATATATAGGGTTTAGGTTACATAATTTATGTTGTGACAAGTTTGACCTTCAAAATCTCGGCTTCCACCGCGGTTCGACCACGGTCGCGGTGCAACCACGGTGGATCAAGTTCTCTGATACTCTAGAAGTTCTGCAGGCCCTTTCTACCGTGGTCACGGTGGAACCACGGCCAAACAGTATTGCGGATTCTTCGAGCTGTTTTTCAGCACAAACTCTTAACTTGTTCCACACTTGGCCTTTTCACCATCTCATGACTTCAAAACTGCTCCTTTAGTCTTCATTAGCTCATGTGCACCTATAACACACGAAAACACTAATAAGAGCATTTTGGCATCATAAACAATATCAAAACATTAATAAAATGTGATTATTTAGGGCATATATATAGTCAAATTCACCTATTATCAATACCCCACACTTTAACCTTTGCTCGTCCTCGAGCAACCTTAATCACACTTTAGGCCAATTTTATTAATGTCTCCCCCAAAATATGTCACACAAGCTATCTTTCATGATTAACCTAAGACATGCACAGTCCTTACCCAACTGTAAACTCAAATGCTAGCACATTATTGCTTACTCTAATTATTATCACAGACTTGCAAACTTGCCTTTTTCTTCCTGAGTTACATGCCCTCACATAATTTATTGAGAGAAGTTCCCACACATAAGCAATTTAGATCATGGAACTTATAGATAAAGAAAAATTTCACTCACTCTCTACAAAGAGCATTCATATGCATACAGATACACCATAGGCTTGTCCCTAGTGTAATATTCCACTAATCGAGTTATTCAATCACAGATCAAGAGGTCTTTAAGGGTTGTAAATGTAGGCTATGGGACGGGTAGGATACTTTTGGTTATAGTGGCTAACCTCCCTAAGCACTTTTTTTTTCACAACTTCCCTTTAAGATTTTTCATTATGCTTCCCCTAAACATTCCTTCACGCTTTATTCACTTTTACTCCCCATTTTTATGTTGGTGTAACTGGCTTTCTTATTTACATGTATACATCTTTTTTTTCCTTTCTTTTTTTTTTCATTGCTGTGTAAAGCATTTACTGTATTTTGCCAGTTCACCATTTTCTACCATTCATTCTTCATTTTCCCTTTTTCAATTTCCCTTCACCCCACACTTTGACTTTTGCATATTCATTACAACACAAGTGCTTCTAGGAGGTAAAGTACAACAATTTATGATATAGATTTTTATGAACATTATAGGGTTATCAAAGAACAGGCTTAAGGCTCAAATGGGTTAACTAGGATACCATGTACAGCTGAATTCACAGTTTATTGATTTATGGGGTTACACAAAGAAATGCCTCTATCATCTCTATAACTAAACAACTTCTATTTCGCTTTGCACAAACACAGGACAAGTTCTAGGTATCATGTAAAACATATAACGCAGGTAAAAGCTCACACACACTTAGCATGTAACTCATTTAGAATCAGGTTCATCTACAGAGTCCTATCAACATTCAAGCAAGTTGTATTGTGGAATTTAAGGCATATCCTAGAATCTACCGTCAAGCTTATATCATACACTCTCAAGTTTATTTTAGTTTTGCTAATGTGCATACTTGGGGTAAGTTAACATTTACCCTCTAATCCTAAAAAAAATCTACTTAACCCGGTTCAATAAAAACCCTTGGAAAAGAACCGTGGTCAAAGAAAAACCAAGGGGGAGGTGATACACTACCTAGAAAAAGAAAAGAAAAGAAAGAAAAATTGCTACATGGACTACTTCCCTCAAGAGTACTGTCCGAGTAGTCCGTCATTAGTAAGAGCCCTCTACTCATATTTTTGGATTTTTTCAAATTTTTTAACTTTTTTGTGTTTTTATTTCGACTTAGACCCTTAAGAAACCTGTCGCCAAGTGTCCATCATCGGGCCAAGCTAGCTAATATACTATACAACTAAATCTACTATGTACAACATACAATACAAGATAAGTCTCCCACCCCACACTTAAAATCATGACATGTCCTCATGGCATAATAATCAATGTAAAGCACAGAAGGGTGAGAAAACTTACCTGGGACCTACCCCGTGTCTAGCCACTTTATCATTTTCTTTTTCACCGTATCCTTCATATTCGGGTTCAGCCTTCTTTGGCGTTTCCTGAAGGGTTTGTGCCCCTCTTCCAGGAGAATCTTGAGCATGCAGTATGCGGGGCTAATCCCCTTTATGTTGGCCATGGTCCAACCAATGGCAGTTTTACATTCCTTGAGTACCTGTATAAGCTTTTGAGCCTGCACATCTAGCAAACCAAATGAGATAATAACATGTAAAGTGGAGTTAGGGCCTAGAAATTCATACTTGAGATAAGCTGGTAATGTCTTAAGTTCCAGCTTTGGTGGCTTTTCAATGGATGGTTTTGCTGGAGGGGTCTTTCTCTTTTCTAAGTGTACAGGTTCAAACTCCAACTCTCTATCCCAAAACCCCTTGCCTTCCAGAGATAGCAACCACTCTGCCAGGCTTTCACCATTTACCTCTTCTAAATTCATCAGGCGTGACTGAGGTGGAACTTCAGCTGTCAATTCTGCATCACCTGTCTCCACTATCACATCTACTGCATCAATGAGAGAGCAATTCGCAAACTCACTAGGGCATCTCAGAGATTTTTGTACATTGAATATGATCTCCTCATCATTTAGCCTCATCTTGAGCTCCCCAGTCTCACAATCAATTAATGTTCTCCCCGTGGCTAGGAATGGTCTTCCTAAGATTATAGGAATCTCCTCACCCACCTTGCAGTCATTGGTGGAAAATACAAACTTCCCCATCTGGATGAGCACATCATCCAATATACCGAACGTTTAACCGTTTTGTCAGCAAGCTATATTAACATAGAAGTAGGCCGGGCTCTCCCGATGCCCAGCCTCTTATAGATCACCAAGGGCATAAGATTTATGCTCGCCCCTAAATCACACAATGCCTTAGCAAAGTCAAAGTTTCCTATAGTGCATGGAATAGTGAAGCTACCTGGGTCATATAGCTTCTCATCTATGGGTATATATACCAGTGCACTACATGTCTGTGTAAGAGTCACAGTGGCCAAGTCTTGGAAATAAAATTTCCGCGACATCAAATCTTTCATCATCTTAACATACCCAGGCATCTCTTTCAAATCTTCAATTAAGGGAATGTTTACCTGGATTTGTCGAAGAATCTCTTGTATTGCTCCTCTTTTTGGTTCTTAGCTAACCTTTGGGGAAATGGGGCTGGAGGCCTCTTTTTCCCAATCACTTGGGATTTTTCTTTCTCTATAACCTGTTCAACAACTGGTTGTTCTACCGGTTCAGCTGCTTTCTCTGTTCCCTATTGCACATCATTATTTTCAGCTACTGGTTGGACTGTAACTTTTGTCAACCTGGTGGACTCATCCAGTTCAATGGGTACTGGATTGAGTGTCTGAGCCTGCATATTTCCTCTATCTCTTTCCTGCTCAACATCAAGATCTCTATCGCTTCTCAGATTAACTGCCATCAGCAGCTTTGGGATTTGATCATTTGGGTATGTTTGTTTGTCTGCAGGCAATGTCCCTTGAGGACGATTGTTAAGTGACATAGTAATCTGGCCCACCTGCACCTCAATATTCATTATAGTTGTGTCATGTGCATCTATCCTCTCATTGGTTTTGGCATGTGACCTAATTACCTGCTGTATCATAACTTTCAACTCTACGAACCCATCGTCGTGTCTACCCCCATGCTGTGGTGGAGGTGGATAATAACTCTGCTGCTGATTGTTGAAATTTCGAGGTTTAGGATATTGAACCATGTTGTTTAGTAGCCTCATACCTGCTGCATTATATTATTGTTGTGGAGGCCTGTACTGTTGTGGAGCCTGTTGACCCCAACTCTAGTTACCCTGTTGCTGCCCTCCATAATTAGCCACATAGTCCATGTCTTCATGCTAGTGATGATGTTCTTGGTCTGAATCCCATGGATTACCTATGGGTTGGCTAATTCAATATGTGCATAAACCACCATTGGTAGTATCTACAATGTGAACCTGCTGCTTGACCCCAGATTATTCCACCATCTTCGTCAGGATGCTCATTTATGTCAATAAAGTAGCCATGTTATCCTCCATAGTTTCGGAAGGATTCAGAGGTACATAGTGTACCACTGGAGTGATAGGAGCATTCCTGGTCGTCCACCCGGAGTTTTGAGCCATCTTGTCAAGCAAATTCGGGCCTTCTCTCCAGGTCTTGCTTAAAAAGCCCCACCGGCTGAGGCATCTACTATATTCTTCATACTATCTGAAAGCCCCATGTAGAACCTTTGACCCAACATCTGCTCAGGAACCCCGTGGTGAGGACACATAACCAGCATACCTTTGAATCTGCCCCAAGTTTCATGTAATGTCTCCATTGGCTTCTGTTTGAAGCTCAAAATCTCATCAATTTGTTGAGTTATCTTGTTAGGTGGATGAAACTTGTTATGGAATTGCTTGACTAACTCATCCCATATTGCAATAGACTTTCTGGGGAGTGAGTTTAGCCATACCTGCGCAGCCCCTGTAATTGAGAACGGAAATAGCAATAATCTGATGACATCCGGTGTCACGTTTGATTGCCTCTGCGTCTTGCATATAGAAAGAAAGTTCTTCAGGTGCTGTTTTGGATCTTCAACCTAAGTCCCAGAGAATAGTCCCTTGTTTGCAACAAGTGTAGCATGTTATTGGTAATCTGGAATGACTCAACTTGAATGGCTGGCACAATAATGGCAGTTGCCAAATTATCAGATGTTGGCTATGCCCAGTCAAATAATGCACCTTCATGCGCCTCTTGTACGTTCAACCCAGCTTGTTGGTTTGGGTCGTTCACGTCTCCCACGTCGAAATCTAGTTTAATTGGTTGTTGAAATTGCTGAAGTTGTTTGATTGCCCTGTACGTGCCCGGAAAGTTTGCTCTGGGTCTGAGAGTCCTTCAATTAGTTCTCTATTCCTTGCAGATTTCCTAGGCATGCACCTGAGTACCCAATTCAACAACCGTCAAAATTTTCAATGTAAAGTGTGTAGATAGGACTTAACTACACAATAATCTTGTAGTTCTGTCAATGGCAATTGATAATTCCATTAATTCCCCGGCAACGGCGCCAAAGTTGATTCACGCCCAAACAATGGTCGTTGTCAATATAATCCAGTCTATTAAGTTCAGATTCGATCCCACAGAGAATTAACCTATCAATTGCAACTTACAAAACCCAATAATACTCCTGAATCAGCTTGCCAAACTTTTGAATATATATTTTTGGATGATTTCTACTAACTAACTTTTGCAATACTAAAGAATTGAAGGAAATAATTGAATGTGAGGTAAGAATAAAGAGAAAGACTAAGGTATTGATTTCCCCCATTAATGGAAACCTTTCTGTTTATGCTCATACAAATTGTCAATATTATACTATCAATCATGAACGCTATTTCTACCGTAATTCTCTCCCGAGCAACTACAATAATTTACTATTGCACTCTTCCGAGCTACCCTAGCTAGCTTTAATTTGAACAGTTCACTTTAGATTGCACCCAAGGTTTCGTTATTCCTAACCCCACCTTTACGCCTACAATTATAGATTCCTCTAATAATCTAGGTGTGGTGTTGTTCAACAATTACCTAAATATGCAATCTTTTCCAAGTTATGCACACTAAATAGGCACAACTAATTGAGGATCCTATCAATTAACTACAACAAGAACAAAGCTTAACAAATAGAAATCTAGCTAACAATTTGTAATCACATAAACCAGAAGTTCATCACTCTATAGGTTCCATCAAAACTTTAGATAAATATTTAGCTACTCATAATCAAGGAAACAAGATAGATAATTGAATTCATAATCAAAGATTCAATGTAAAAGAAAGAAAGATGTTGAGAGAGTTCTCTCTTACTAATTTGCTTGCGAAAATAGACAATAATACAATACTTGCCTCTCTTGGGCGAATCCTAACATTATATATATAGGGTTTAGGTTACACAATTTATGTTTTGACAAGTTTGACCTTCAAAATCTCGACTTCCACCGCGGTTTGACCGCGATCGCGGTGCAACCATGGTGTTTCAAGTTCTCTGATCCTCCAGAAGTTCTGCATGCCCTTTCTACCGCGGTTGGGGTGGAACCGCGGCCAAACAGTATTGCGGATTCTTCGAGCTGTTTTTCAGTACAAACTCTTAACTTGTTCCACACTTGGCCTTTTCACCATCTCATGACTCTAAAACTGCTCCTTTTGTCTTCATTAGCTCATGTGTACCTATAACACACTAAAAACACTAATAAGAGCATTTTGTCATCATAAACAATATCAAAACAACAATACAGTGTTATTATTTAGGGTATAAATATAGTCAAATTCACCTATTATCAATATATTAAAATGGGAGCGAGTGGTACGCCTATCACACATGATATATTGAAATGGAAGCGAGTGGTACGCCTACCATACATGATGTATTGAAATGGGAGCGAGTGGTACGCCTACCACACATGATGTATTGAAATGAGAGCGAGTGGTACGCCTACCACACATGATATATATTTAAATGGGAGCGAGTGGTACACCTACCACACATGATATGCTGAAAAGGGAGCGAGTGGTACTACTACGAGTGATATTGAAATGGGAGCGGGTGGTATGCCTACCACGAGATATTTAGAAATATGATCAGGTTGCACGCCTGCAACAACATGAGTGGAATATAAAAGTTGCCTTTTCTTTTCATTTTTGTTCGAAATTAGACTGTAGATGTACGTACCATTATTTCCTAATATTTTGTATCTATCTGTTACCCCCTAAAGCATGGTCTCTTCCCCAGTTAAAATTGTTATGTTCCCGCTACTTTTCTGTTGTACTTGTAAATACATCTACACAGGATTATCTGAAGTCTGGTCCTAGCCTCGTCACTATCGCACATCCTTTTTCTCTACTACCCCGGTGAAGGCTATAATAAAAGAATTTTTGTCCAATTAAAGGACAATCGAAATAGGATTCATTTATTAAGAGATTCAGAGTCACCACTTAGGAGATTTATGATGTCCTAAGTCACCGGTTTGAATTCCATATTGAGGAAAGGGTTTCACTCTGTATTACAGTCACAAACCAGAAATCCGAGTAAGGAATTCTGTTAACTCGGGAAAAGGGGTTAGGCACTCCCTAGTTCCGTGGTTCTAGCACGGTCACTCAACTGCTATATTTTGATAATATCTGATTTTAATACATGTTAAACCTATAGTGCAAATTTTAGAATTACCTACCACTTGCAGTCAATTACTAAGAAAGTGAACATCATTTAAGAACGTGTTTTCGGATCATGTCACATGAAATGCACCCGGATCCTCGACACATTCCTATTCAACATTTTGGGATTTGGATTTGGGTCGCATGAAATGCACACCCGTATTTAAGAAGGTAAAATTACTAAAAGCACGCCTAAAGTGGCTAGCATTTTTTATCTTTATGGGAGGCCGTGAAATTCACTAAACGGCACGTCCCGATTCTAAGTATTTTTATATAAGCTTTTAATGTGGGCCCCGCAATTTAGGCACTTTGTTCGGCGAGGCTCATCTCACTTATTATTTAAAGGCCGAACTAAAGTAAACAATAATTTTTCTATTTTTGTATCTAATAATAAAGAAATAGTCCTAATTAATTAATGTCATAACATTTGAACCCCAAGTTCAAGTCCGAATTCAAACAAAAGGAATAGACCTCTTAATCTGTACCCGCTACTTAACTCGAAAATCCAATGTTACAAATGAGACTTAATGAACTTAAGGGAATTTTAGCCTCCAGCATGTTTGGGCTTCAAGGCTGATTCAGCCAAGCCCATGAAGAACAACCCAATAAGAGGTCCAGATTTTGCCTGCAATGAGTCAGGTAGTCTGGGCCTGTAATGAGCCCAATAGCGGATGCCAGTATCATTTTTTGGGTTGTTTAACATCTTAACGGGCTGTTACATATGTGTATTCAAATCAAAGACCAAATCAACCAAATTTTGGGCTAATCCACGAAGTAATTGACTTTGAAATTGATGTTAGTTAATATTGATTCGAGGCACAATCAGTTGGGCTAGCAATCCAACATATCAGTCCATATAGTTCCAATTTAATCCTCAGATGCGTATGACACTATATTTGACTTTCTGTGAACTGATCATAACAATCAGATGTCCAATTATTGATTACAAAGGGAAATATACGATTTCAAGCGCACTTCTATGTTCAGAACACTTTCAATCAAAACTAACACAATTAATTGACTTAACTATATTAAAGCTCACAATGAACATTTCCACTCTATTGATTACCGATTCAATAACCTGAAATAACCCCAACTCCTGTTATAAACCAAAGCGAATCTATATTAGACAATTGCACATCAATGAATATCTAACTATGGGCATGCGATAACAGACTTATACATCCAATGTCAACTTAATTAAATGTACTTAAACACACACTGAAGTTCAACACAACCCTAGATAATCGAACTAATACTGAAAATACATTAACAATCTATTAATATTCTATTGACAGCCCATATTCTCATTAATACAACTGAAATTATGTTTCAAATGAATCAATCACACGAAAATTCTAAACTAAGCAATAACAGTAAAGTTCATGTGCAAGCATGCATTTCTTTATCATTTATACTTCAAATTTGTGATCTACGGGTGAATGCAATCTTCAGCATCACTTCACCATGAGTTTACCTGGATTACAATGAAAATAAGGAGAAGAGGAGGGTCAGCAACAATTTGATGAACCAAAGGCAAACAGCATGTCACAACAGCTCAAAATCAGCCTCAAACCCAGGTTCAAAATGCAAATGAAATCCAGCAAACCATATAACCAGCAAACACACCAAAATTTGACCCAAACGACCCAAATTCAGCTCGTATTGAAGCTAAACCACTTCTGAAGTTTCAGTACTTAAAATTTAAGCTTGGAACTAGAATCAATGCCTAAAACTCGAATTAACCTAAAAAACAATGAAACAGTGCTCTTTTGATTTTTTTATTGTATTTTTTGTTTTTTTTTTATTTAATTTTTGGGCCAGAATCTAAGATCTAAAGAGTTTGGACTTGAAATTCAAATTTCAGATCTATTAAAATTGAAGAGTATTTTTGGGGGGAATTTTTTGTGGCTTCAAAACTTTTGACTTAAGCAAAGGGGATTACCTTTTATAGGCAAACTTTACGGGGGCAAGCTTCTAGATTCCCTCACACTTTTTCCGCTTTTTTACTTTATATTTTACCCAAATGGTCCTCTGTTTCCTGACTTGTGTTCCAAGTTATCCTAATATATTCTAAATTTCAAACTTAAAACCCATTCTAGAAGGTCCTAGTAGATTCCAATTTCATCTATCATGTTCTTATGTAATTCTAAGTGTCTAAACTACCCCTAAATTCCCTGAAATTACCATCTTCAATTAACTGACCCAACTCCCTTAACCATGGTTAGCAACCATCGTTATTCAACCAAATCCAACTGTTATACTAACAATTAGATTATTAGATTGAGCTAAACTAACAATACTAACAACTCTGTTATTCAAATATTTGATTAAACAGGTTTACGTAAAAACAAACTTAAATCTATACTAGTAGGAACAAAACTGAATTGCACAAAACACACATCACAACTAGACAAAATACTATTACTATCAGAAGAAAAGCAAACAGCTCAAAGCTGAATCAAAAATTACAAAAAAATCCAATTACACTAACAAAATCACTTGAGCTAATTAACGGACATTTAAATGTTCAAAAGTAAAGACAAACCATATCAGAATTAAACTAAACTAAAAAAAAAAATAGGAATTAAAGGGAGACTAATTGTCACGGTTTAATCAAACATTCATCAGATGAAGAAATAACAAAATCACAGATAAAACTTACTGGTTGGACTAGCCTGAATTCCTACTCGAATTAGGGTTTATCAAACCCTAAATTTAGGGCTCGTGGGATACTGTCGGCTTATCACCTCAAAATCACCCAACTTCGACAAGATTCGAGCTGGGTTTGCCATAAGGGGAACGAGGAGACCATGTGGTATGAATTTGAGAACTAGGGCTTTGAGGGGAATCTTTGGTTTGACGTTCGAAAACTTTGACGGAGATTTGGGAGAAAAGGTTTAAGGATTTGAGTAGAGGAGAGTGAAGAGGCTCTATGGGGTAATTCTAGTGCTGTTTAAAGCCGGCACCGCCGTGTACGGTGATGGCGACGCTTGGGTTTCGAATATTTGAAGCGTTTGAGTGGGGTTTGGAGAAAACCAAGGTCAGATATGGAATGGGGAGGCGAAGGTGAGAGGATGGTATGAATTTGAGTAGGTTTGGTTGTCCTCCGCCGCCGTGGGCAATTTTTGGCGGTGGAATTAGAGTGGAGGAGGGTGGTGGTAACGCCGGCGTTACAGGGGGAGGTACGAGTAGTATGGAAAATATTTTTAGGGTTTGGGGATCTTTCGGACACTTTTATTAAAAGACCAGCATTAAACGTGGGTTGTTGGATGAGGGGCGATGGACGGCTCAGATCTAATTGATGCCAAACAGCCTCGTTTCACCTATCCAAAGGGCAGGTCGGGTGGCTTGGGGTTTTGACCTGGACTGGGTTAAACTAATTGGGCTAAGGAATATTTGATTAAAACGAGCCCAAATGGATTTATTATTAAGAGCTTTCTTTTTTAATTGTTTATCTTTTATTTCTTTTGTTTTGTTTCATTTGTATTTTTATTTTTTTCTGATTTTATTGAATGCAAAATTAAAACTCAAAAAACCAAATCAACACTAGCAAAAAAATATTTTATAATTTCCAAATACCCTAATTGCTAATTAAATATAAATTAAGATAAATTAAAACTAAAAATGCAAAAAGACCATTTCTGTTATTTTCTTTATTTTTACTCAACTACTAATTAAGCCAAAAATACAAAATTAAATCCTAAACAAATGCCAAGCTTATTTTTACATTTTTCATATGAATTAAAATGCACAAATAAAATGAAAACAATTAACATAACATGTCACAAAAATCCACAAAATTGGAAAATAATGAAATAAATTATATTGTTCGAATTTTTGGGAGTAACTAAGTGAGCGAAAACGAGCATTTTTCTCATTCCAGTATTCCGTGTGAAGCATTTTTGAAAACCGTCTGACCGAACCCTTCTTCAAAGGTTACCTACATATCCTTAGCTAAAAAGGAATCAGGTCAGTGCAGTTCGGAAAGGTTTGGTAGCTGGGACTACCAGGAGTTATGATTTCACTGCTGTTGCTGCTGCTGCTGCTGCTGCTCGATGACCTCCTTATTACACCGTGTCAAAATAAAAATAAGTTAGTCTAAGTTATGATCTATGAATTACAAAAATGTCCTATCTAGTTCTTAAAACTTGATCTTGTGTTGCCTTGAACTTGTATTCTTCCGATGGAATTCTTGCGTTGTTGCCTTGTATTGTGATCAGAAATGTTTCGCCATTCCTCCTAGTGATGCTTGACTAAATACATGAAATACATGCCTTTATTCTCCAGGCGGGCTCCTGATTGCTGAACTTGAAAGGTATTCCCTTGTTCTCCAGGTGGGCTCCTAATTGTTGAACTTCAAAAGTATTCATTTGTTCTCCTGGTGGGCTCCTGACTTCAACAAAATAGACAAACAAAGAAATTTTTTGCCCCAGCTGGTGGCCGGGCATATTATGTTATCAAATATCAAAAACTTGAAAGCTAAAATTTGAATTGTACTTCCCTTGTTCTCCCAGTGGGCACCTAATTGCTGAAGCTTGAATGTATTCCCTTGTTCTCCAGGTGGCCTTCTGATCGTTGAACTTGAAAAGTATTCCCTTATTCTCCAGGTGGGCTCCTCACTGAAACAAAATACACAAACAAAGAAAATTTGCTGCTCCAGTTTGGTGGCTGGGTACATCATGTTATCAAATATATAAAATTGAAAGCTAAATTTTGAATTGTACTTCCCTTGTTCTCCAGGTGGGCGCCTGACTGTTGAAACTTGAAATGTATTCCCTTATTTTCCAGGTGGACCCCTGATTGCTGAACTTAAAAAGTATTCCCTTGTTCTCCAGGTGGGCTCCTAACTACAACAAAATAGACAAACAAAGAAAAGTTTCTGCCCCAATTTGGTGGCTGGGCACATCATGATATCAAATATTAAAAATTAAAAGCTAAAATGTGAATTGTACTACCTTTGTTCTCCAAGTGGGTGCCTGACTGTTGAGGCTTGAAATGTATTCCCTTTGTTCTCCGGGTGGGCTCCTGATTGTTGACGCTTGAAAAGTATTCCCTTGTTCTCCAGGTGGGCTCCTGACTGCAACAAACAGACAAACAAAGAAAATTCTCTGCCCCAGTTTAGTGGCTGGGTAGACTTGTGAGTTTTTACCTAAGCTATTGATGCGATGGTGAGAGTAAAACTAAAGACTTGATTGGCATATACATCTCCTGTGAGTAAAACTATATGACTATCAAATTGAGGAGACGAAGATTTTTATCCTAGGAGAAAATTCATCAGACTAGATTTTCTATCTTAGGAGAAAGATTCATTAGACTAAGATTCAGACCCTAGGAGGAAATTCATTAGACTAGGTTTTCTATCTTACGAGGAAAATTTATCAGATTAAGAATCTCTAAATGGAGGAAAATCCATCCGATTAACTTTTATCCTAGGAGGAAGTTTATGCATTTTATGCATGCTAGCAAGACAGGCAAGGGAAAGGATTTGAGAAACTTCCTTTTTGCCGGCTATCCTCTTCTTACTTTTGTTTTCTTTCTTTTCATTTCTTTTCTTATTGTTGAACCAACTTTCTTGCGTTGCTTTGTTCCTGTTTCAAACAAAGAAACTTGTGAGTTTAAAATGTGGTGGTTGGTTTGTGGCCTTGAATTTTGAGGGCGGCTGCTTCTGCATTTGCCAAGATGACTGATTTCCATTCGAGGACCTTGCTTATTTATGGAATAACCCCTTTCTCTGTAATCCGCATCACATGAAATGCTTTCTCCGTTCAGACCCAACATCTTCTATTTGTTGCATTGCACGAACTATTGCCTCCCCAACCTTTGTGTCTCACATGAATTGCCACAGCATGTCCATTGCCCCCACTCCGTGTATATACTGTTCTTTCCTGACTTAACCCCGGGCCTCGGCCTTAAGATCTATTGCTCTTCCACTTGTCACGATAACCGATTCCCGTTTGAAGATCTTTCTTGTTTATTGACTAACCACTTTCTTTGTTACCCTTGACACGGAGAATATCTCTCTGATTCATGTCCAAGCAACGGTCGTAGTCAATATAACTTGGTCTAATAAGTCCAAGATCGATCCCACAGAGAATTAACCTATCAATTACAACTTTCACAACCCAAGAGTACTTCCGAATCAAGTTCCCAAAATTTAGAGTATATTTGTGTATGATTTTCGAACTACTACTTGCAAGAATTAAGAATGCTTAAGAGAAAGAATTAAATGTAGAGTAAAATAATATGGAGAAGGACTAAGGTATTGATTTCCCCTATTGATGGAATCCCTTATCGTTATGCTCATATAAAATTGTTAATATATTCTATCAATCATGAACGCTATGTGTATCATAACCCTCTCCCGAGCAATTACAATAATTTACTAGTGCACTCTCCCGAGCTACCCTAGCTAGCTTTAATTTGAATAGTTCACTTAAAATTGCACTCAAGACTTCGTTATTCCTAACCCCGTCTTTATGCCTAAAGTTATAGATTCCTCTAATAACCTAGGTGTGGTGTTGTTCAACAATATACCTAGATATGCACTCTTTTTTAAGTTATGCACACTAAATAGGCACCGCTAATTGGGAGCTCTACCAATAAACTACAAAAAGAATGAAGTTGAAAAAATAGAAATCTAACTCACAATTTGTAATCACATAAACGATAAGTTCATCACTCAATAGGTTCCATCAAAACCTTAGAAAAGGATTTAGCTACTCATGCTTAAAGAAAGAAGAATAATAATTGAAATCATAAAGAAATACTTGATGTAAAATAAAAGAAAGAGTTTGAGAGGATTCTCTCTTACTAAATATCTTGCAAAAGTATTCAATTAAAGACAACATGCCTCTATTGGGCAAACTAGGAGTTTATATTGAAGTTTTAGGGCTTAAAAAACTAAATTCGAATCCAAATAGGAGAACTGGGCGCTGGCTTCCGTGGTTGGTTCGCGGCCGCGAGCCGACCGCGAACTGTAAAACTTCAGAAAGCCCAATTATTTGCGGTTCATCCGCGGTCGCGGATGAACCGCGGAGGAACAGTACTGCAGATTTTCAACTGCTTCTTCCAGCTCTTTTCCCTTTTGCTCTTCTCTTGGCCTTTTCATCAACATATGACTTCAAAATAACCCTTCTTAGCATCCATTGCATCACATGTACCTATAACTCACAAACAAACACTAATCAAAGCATTTTGTCCTCATAAACAACAATAATACCATAACAAAGTGTGATTATTTAGGGTATAATTATAGTCAATTCACCTATTATCAATACCCCACACTTAAACCTTTGCTCATCCTCGAACAATCTTGATCACACTTTAGGCCAATTAAAAAAATTTATATCCCCCAAAATATGTCACAAAAGCTATTATACATGAACAACCTAAGATATGCACAATCTTTACCTAACCGCAAACTCTCATGCCCGCACATTATTACTTACTCTACTTATCACCAAAAACTTGCAAATTTACCTTCTTCCTCTTGAATTACATGCCCTCACAAAATTTATTGAGAGAAGTTCCCACACATTAACAATTCAAAGATATGGAACTTATAGATATCGGAAAAATTCACTCACTCTCAACAAAGAACATTTATATGAATACAGACACACCATAGGCTTGCCCCTAGTGTAATACTCCACTAATCGAGTTACTCAATCATAGATCAAGAGGTCTTTAAGGGTTGTAATGTAGGCTATGGGACGGGTAGGATACTTTTGGTTATAGTGACTAGCCTCCATAAGCACTTTTCTTTTTCTTTTTCACAACTTCCCTTTTTGTTTACTTCCTTATGTCTCCCATAAACATTCCTTCACCTTTCTTTACTTTTAACCCCCACTTTTCTTTTATTGATGTAACTGGCCTTTCTAATATTTACATATTCATTGATATAGCTCTTTGTCACATTGCTTTGCAACATTATTTTTGGACCAGTCCACTATTTTCTATCATTAATTCTTGATTTTCCCTTCTTTTTTTTTTCAATTTCCCTTCACCCCACACTTAAACTTTTGCATATTCATTACAATACAAGTGCTTCTAGGAGGTAAAGTAGAACATTATACATATTTGATGAACATTCAAGGGTTATCAAAGAAAAGGCTTAAGCTCAAAGGGGTTAACTAGGATATAATGTTCATGTGAATTCATGTCTATTGGTATATGGGGTTACACAAAGAAATGCCTCTATCCTTTCGACAACCAAACAAGTTCTATTTCGCTTAGCAAACATACAGGGCAAGTTCTAGGCATCATATAAAACATACAATGTAAGTAAAACCTCACACACACATGGCATGCAACTCATATGGAATCCAGTTTATCTACAAAGTCCTATCGATGTTCAAGCAAGCATTATTGTGCAATTTAAGGCATATTGAGATTCTACAGTCAAGCTTAGAAGATACATTCTCAAGTTCAATTTACGCTTTTGCTAATGTGCATATTCGGGGTTACATGTTGCCCTTTTACCTCTAATCCTAAGAAAAGAAAAAGCTACCTAACCCGGTTCAAATAAAAATCCTTGGAAAAGAACCGTGGTCAAAAGAAAAACCAAGGGGGAGATGATACATTGCCTATAAAAAAAATAAAAGAAGAAAAATTCCTACGTGGACTACTTCCCTCAAGAGTACTTGTCCTAAATAGACCGTTATCAGGAAGAGTCCTCTACTCATATTTTTGGATTTTTAAAATTTTATGATTTTTTTTGTGTTTTTATTATTTTATATTACTACTACAACTAATATACATCATGTACAAGATAAGTCACCCACCCCACACTTAAAGATATGTCATGTCCCCATGACATAAATAAAAATTAAAGCACAAGAGGGGCAAGAAAACTTACCCGAGACTCACTCGGAGTCGGAGACGGTGGATGGGTCGACATGACATGCTCGTCCAAGTGCTCTGAACCATGCCATAAACCTGTTTTCTGACCGGGCTTGCCTTGTAGACATGGCGTCTAGCCGTGTGTGCAAGCCACCAACGGAGGTGCGCAGATCAGCAACCTCCTCCTCCATGGACCTAAGCATAGGTCGGGTGGACTCGGACCTAGACATACTTGCTCCACAAGGAGCAGGCCTGGAAGGTCCGGATGAATCCGTGGAGTGCCTGGCCCGGGCAACCGGTACAGGATCATCCTCCTCATCCAAGTCAATTGGGGTTGTGTCTCGTCCAACCCGGTTTTGAGGAGCTCTAAATAGAGCTTTTGGTAGTAGCTCACCACCAGTTTCTGTTACTGGGGTCTGATGGAGGATACACAGTGTAGTGACGAGAGATGGGTAATAAAAACCCTTGGCAGTGAGGGATCCCCTCAATACCATCTCATCACTAACTACGCGGGCGATATCAACATCCCGATGTGTTACAAAACACCAAGTCAAAAGTGCCCTATTAAAGTTAACATCCGTGGTGTTACTCGAGGGCAAGATACGATTGCAAATTATAGAGAACCAACATTTGGCTGTGTGTGTAAAGCAGTTAGAGTGCAGAGTCTTATTTCTAATCCACACCGGGATGCCGTCTACACATAAGGCCTCTATTAGCATGTCCCATGTGACACTTGGCCTATCATGGTAATAGTCGACATCACTAGTGTGCATGGGCAGTCTAAGTATCTGTCTAATAGTATGAATATGGGCATCAACAGTCTTACCTCTGACGAATACTTGTCTGACCATAGCATAAGGAGCATTGGCGTAGAATTCCCGGACAAGCATCTTGTTCACCTTAGAAGGTGAGTCAAAGAGGAACTCCATCTCGCACCTCCGAATCTCATCATATATTTCCGGCTTCTCCGAGCGGATAGCTATCCGGTCAACTTCTACCTCTTGGAGCCACATCTTGGTCGCTTTAATGTGAAATCCATTCTCCGCTTCTTCGCAAGCAAACCTAGACTCATCATAAGTCAGTTGCCTAGATGAGCTAGCACCATGTCGAGCTCTCTTTGGGGCAATAATCCTGCACAAATGAGATAGCCAAAATTTTGTAAACCGTTAGTCATCGCAAGGCTACTCAGACTTCGCCATCCGTGAGATATCACAATTGACCATTTTTCGTGCAACTACCTCATACTCTTATATTTAGATTCTTTATCTAACTATTTTACACATGCCTATTCAAGCACCCCACACTTAGTTATTTGAACACTTCTAACATTACCCAATTGACTTAATCCATCCCCAATAAAATACACCATCACCAATTCATGAGTTGGGCATTATGTCTCCTAAAACTACATTAATAAATTATGATCAAGGATAATTTGCCCAACTTGGCTAACCAACCAACATACATGGTCTAAATACTATTTGGGTCTCCAAATCATAAAATTAGCATCATAAACACAATTGAAGACCCAACAACTCATTCTTTACCAAACTTCAATCATATAACAAGGCACCTTAGAAGAAATTCATGGAAACATGTAATGTGTAAAAAGAAACCAAGTCATATTCATGATTTACCCTAAACTAACATTATCTAATTAATTCTACAAAATAAACAATCAAAAACTAAAAATAAAAACAAAATAAAAGAGAAAAAAGTAGAGAAACTTACAAGTGATAGCAATGGAGGAGTAAGGAGGAAGAAGGGGATGATTTGGAGAAGAGGGGGTTGGGATTTTGTAGAGAGAAGGGAGAGGATTTGAAGTTAGAGAGATAGAGTTTTTTTTTAGAGAGGGGGGCGGGTAATGGGGTTATGGGAAAGAGGGGATTGATTTTTAGGGTTTAAAGAAGGGGGGGGGGGAGAAAAAAAACGTTATTTTTAACTGACCGCGGAACTGGCCGCGACTGTTCGCGGTTCATTCATGGAAGCGGATGGACCGCAAACAGTCGAGATTCAGAGGGGGCATTTTTTCGCGGTTGGATCGCAGCAGCGAATGGACCGCAAACAGAGAAAATTTAGAGAGGTCATTTTTCCGCAGTTCATCCGCAGTCGCGGATGGACCGCGGACAGTGCCCCTCTCTGAATTTTTTCTCAGTTGTTCAGCAAAAATTGTGTTTTTTTTCTTATTTTATTTTATTAAATACTACTAAAATAAAAAATACTTAGAAATGTTCGTGGGTTGCCTCCCACGTAGCGCCTGATTTAACGTCGCGGCACGACTCAACTTAGCGCATTTTAAGGCTCGCTAGACCTTTGAGGTTCATCCAACCGCAATTCTACCTTGTCCTCCATGTCGTCCAGGCCTATGTAAGGTTTCAACCGCTGTCCGTTTACCTTGAATGTACGTGATCCATCCATAGTTTGAATTTCCACAGCTCCTGACTCAAATGTCTCAATTACCTTGAAGGGTCCTGACCACCTTGATTTCAATTTACCTGGGAACAATCGTAATCTTGAATTGTATAGTAGTACTTTGTCCCTGCTTTTGAAGTTCCGCTCAACGATATTTTGATCATGTATCCGCTTCATTCTCTCTTTATACAATCTAGTACTTTCAAACGCCAGATACCGAAATTCTTCTAATTCATGCAACCCAGTTAGCCTTGCTTTACCTGCTTCATCAAAGTTGAGATTCAATTGTTTCAGCGCCCACCAAGCTTTGTGCTCTAATTCAACCGGTAGGTGACAAGCTTTCCCAAACACCAATTTTATGGAGACATGCCAATGGGTGTCTTGAATGTTGTTCTATAAGCCCATAGTGCGTCATCAAGCTTTCTGGACCACTCGGTTCTTGTGGCGTTCACTGTTTTAGTCAGTACACTTTTTATCTCCCTGTTGGAGACCTCAACTTGCCCGCTAGTCTGCGGGTGATATGGAGTGGCCACACGGTGTTTAACATCATACTTGGCCAATAATTTCTCAAAAGCTAGGTTGCAAAAGTGTGTGCCCCCGTCACTGATGATAGCCCTTGGAGTCCCAAACCGGGTGAAAATATTTTTCTTCAAAAATCCCACCACCACCTTAGCATCATTGGTTGGTAATGCTGCAACTTCCACACATTTGGACACGTATTCAACTGCAACAAGTATGTACTTATTGTCGTATGAGCTAATAAAGGGCCCCATGAAATCTATTCCCCGGACATCGAACACTTCAACTTGCTGGATTGGGTTCATTGGCATTTCATGATGCCGGGAGATGTTCCCGGTGCGTTGACATTCGTTGCAACCTTTCACCCACAAGTGTGCATCTTTAAATACCGTTGGCCAATAGAAACCAGCCTCAAGTATTTTGGCAGCTGTACGTATTCCTCCAAAGTGACCGCCATATGCTGAAGCATGACATGCCTGCAAAACAGAATATTGTTCTATCTCGGGGACGCATCTCCGGATCATTTTATCAAGACATATCCTAAACAAATATGGTTCATCCCAATAATAAAACTGACTTTCACGAAAAAATCTTTTCCTCTGGACCGATGAGAGGTCATGAGGAACAATACCACTGTCTAGGTAATTAGCATAGTAAGCATACCATGGTGTTTCAAGGAGAGTGGTGGTGAGCAGCTGCTTGTCTGGAAAGGTTTCCATAATTTCCCCACTCTCTTTGACAATTTCAGATCCTTCAAGTCTTGACAAATGTTCAGCGACTTGATTTTCAGTACCTTTTCTATCCCTAATTTTGAGATCGAACTCTTGGAGAAGCAACACCCAACGACTCAGGTGCGGCTTAGAGTAATTTTTATCAATTAAATATCTTAAAGTTGCATGGTCTGTGTATACGATTACCTTTGATCCTATGAGATAGGACCGGAATTTGTTGAATGCGAACACGACCGCAAGCATCTCCTTTTCCGTCACTGTGTAGTTTAGTTGTGCTCCACTCAGAGTTCTACTTGCATAGTATATTGGATGCATCAGCTTGTCTTTCCTTTGGCCCAGCACTGCCCCCACTGCATAGTCACTTGCATCACACATTAGCTCAAAAGGTTGCTCCCAGTTGGGGGCAATGATGATGGGTGTTGTGAGCAACCTCTTCTTTAGTTCCTCAAAAGCAATCCTGCATTCATCAGAAAAAACAAAAGGGTGATCTTTTTCAAGTAACTTACAGAGAGGGTTTGATATTTTGGAGAAGTCTTTGATGAACATCCGGTAAAAATCGGCGTGTCCAAGAAAGCTTCTTATGGCCTTAACGGATGTTGGTGGAGGCAGCTTTGCAATGACATCAACTTTAGCACGGTCTACCTCAATGCCTTTGCTTGAAACCCGGTGCCCCAATACTATACCTTCTTGTACCATAAAATGGCACTTCTCCCAGTTTAGCACTAAGTTTGTTTCCATGCACCGTTTCAGCACTCTTGTCAGATTGACAAGGCATTCATCGAATGAATTCCCTACCACTAAGAAATCATCCATGAACACCTCCATAATGTCTTCCACCATGTCAGTGAAAATAGCCATCATGCACCTTTGGAATGTGGCAGGCGCATTGCATAGTCCGAATGACATCCTCTTGAAGGCAAAGATGCCATATGGGCATATGAATGAGGTGTTCTCTCTATCTTCGGGGACTATGGAGATTTGATTGTACCCAGAGTATCCATCCAGAAAGAAAAAGTGGGACCTCCCTGCCAACCTGTCAAGCATTTGATCAACGAAGGGAAGTGGGAAGTGATCTTTGCGGGTGGCTAGATTCAACTTCCTATAGTCCATGCATATTCTCCATCCGGTGACGGTTCTTGTTGAAATCAATTCATTGTTCTCGTTTTTCACTGCCGTCATGCCTCCTTTCTTTTGCACACATTGGACCGGGCTAACACAGCTGCTGTCTGAGATTGGGAAGATGATTCCCATATCTAGCCAATTTATTACTTCTTTCTTCACCACTTCCTTCATGTTGGGGTTCAGCCTTCTTTGATGTTCCCTGGAAGGTTTGTGTCCATCTTCCAGGAGAATTTTATGCATGCAATAGGTGGGGCTGATCCCCTTTATGTCTGCCATGGTCCACCCAATGGTCAGTCTTGCATTCTTTGAGTACCTGTATAAGCTTTTGGGCCTGCACATCTAGCAAACTAGATGAGATAATAACAGGTAACGTGGAGTTAGGACCTAGAAATTCATACCTGAGATGTGATGGTAATGGTTTAAGCTCAAGCTTTGGTGGTTCTTCTATGGATGGCTTTGCCGGTGGGGTCTCTCTTTTCTCTAAGTTTAGAGGCTCGAACTCAAGCTCTCTCTACAAAAATCCCTTGCCTTCCAGAGATAGTACCCATTCGGCTAAACTTTCACCATTTACCTCTTCCATGTTCATCAGGCATGCTTGAAGTGGATCTTCAATGGTCAACTCTGCATCGTCGGTCTCCACTATCACATCAACCGCATCAATGAGAGAGCAATTTGCGAACTCACTAGGGCGCCTCATGGATTTTTGCACATTGAAGATGATCTCCTCATTATTCAACCTTATCTTGAGTTCCCCAGTTTCACAATCAATTATGGCTCTCCCGGTGGCTAGGAATGGTCTTCCTCGGATAATGGGAATTTCTTCGTCGACCTTGCAATCAAGAATAACAAAACCGGCGGGAAACACGAACTTCCCAACCTGGATAAGCACATCATCTATAATACCAAATGGACGCTTAATCGTCCTATCAGCAAGCTGTAAAATCATAGAGGTGGGTCTGGCTCTCCCAATACCTAACCTCTTATAAATGACTAAGGGCATGAGATTAATGCTTGCCCCCAGATCACACAAAGCCTTAGTAAAGGCATAATTCCCTATAGTGCATGGGATGGTGAAGCTACCAGGATCAGATAACTTCTCATCAATGGGTCTAGAGACCACTGCACTATAAGTCTGAGTAAGTGTTACGGTGGCCAAGTCTTGGAAATCAAATTTCCGCGACATCAAATCCTTCATCATCTTAGCATAACCAGGCATTTCTTTTAATGCTTCAATTAAGGGAATGTTTACCTGGATTTACTTGAGCATTTCGAAGAACTTTTTGTATTGCTCCTCTTTCTGGTGTTTGGCCAACCTTTGGGGGAATGGTGGTGGAGGCCTCTTCTTCCCAGTGACTTGGGACTTTTCTTTTTTCTATCACTTTCTCGTCAATCTGCTGCTCTACCTGTTCAGCTATTTTCTCCGTTCCCTGTTTTGCTTCTTTATTTTCAGCAACTGGCTGGACTGTGACTTCTGTCAACCCTGTGGATTCGTCCAGTTCAATGGGCAATGGAGTGGATGTCTCGGCCTGTCTGTCGATTTTCTCACTTTCATTCTCAGTATCATGATCTCTACCGCTTCTTAGAGTCACTGCCATCATCTGCTTTGGGACTTAATCCCTTGGGTTTGTTTGTGTATCTGCAGGCAATGTCCCTTGAGGATGATTGTTGAGAGACATAGCAATCTGACCCACCTGTACTTCAATATTCTTGATGGCGGCATCAAGTGCATCTATCCTCTCATTTGTTTTAGCATTTGACCCAATTACTTGCTGCATCATAGCTTCCAACCTTGCAAACCCATCGTCATGTCTACCCCCATGTGGTGGTGGAGGTGGATGATATCCCTGCTGCTGATTGCCAAAATTTCGAGGTCTAGGATATGGAGCCATGTTGTGTGGTGGCCTCATACCTGCTGCATTAAATTGCGGCTGGGGAGGTCTGTACTGCATTGGAGCCTGTTGGCCCCAGTTTTGATTACCTTGTCGCTGCCCTCCATAGTTAGCCACATAGTTCATATCCTCATGCTGATGATGATGTTCTTGGTCTGCAGCCCATGGATTACTTATGGGTTGGCTAATGCAAGATGTGCATAAACCACCATTGGTAGTATCTACAATGTGAACCTGCTGCTTGACTCCTGATTCTTCCACCTTCTTTGTCAGGATGCTCATTTGTGTCAACAAAGTTGCCATGTTCTCCTCTAGAGTATTAGATGGATCCAGAGGTACTGAGTGTACTACTGGTGTGATAGGAGCATTCCTGGATGTCCACCCGGAATTTTGAGCCATCTTGTCTAGCAAATTTTGGCCCGCTCTCCAAGTCTTGCTCAGAAAAGCCCCACCTGCTGAAGTATCTACAATGTTCTTCATGCTGTCTAAAAGCCCCATGTAGAGTATTTGGCCCAACATCTGCTCAGGAATCCCATGGTGAGGACACATAACAAGCATACCCTTGAATCTGCACCAAGTTTCATGTAATGTTTCTATTGGTTTCTGCTTGAAGCTCACTATCTCATCAATTTGTTGAGCTGTCTTGTTAGGTGGATGAAACTTGTTATGGAATTGTTTGACTAACTCATCCCAAGTTGCAATAGAGTTTATTGGGAGTGAGTTTAGCCATATATGTGCTGCTCCTATAACTGAGAACGGAAAGAGTAATAATCTGATAGCTTCCGGAGTTACATTCGGTTGCCTCTGTGTTTTGCATATTGAGAGAAAGTTCTTTAGGTGCTGCTGTGGATCTTCAACTTGAGACCCAGAGAATAATCCCTTGTTTTGCAACAAGTGTAACATGTTGTTAGTAATCTAGAAAGACTCAGCTTGAATTGCTGGCACAACGATGGCAGTTGCCAAATTATCCGATGTGGGTTGTGCCCAGTCAAACAGTGCACCTTCCTGTGCCTCCTGCGCCTCTTGCATATTTAGCCCGGCTTGTTGGTTTTGTTCGTTTACATCACCCATGTCGAAGTCTAGTTTGATTGGTTGTCGAGATTGTTGAATTTGTTTGATGGCTTTGTTACGTGCCCGGAAAGTTTGCTCGGGGTTTGAGAGTCCTTCAATTAGTTCTCCAGTCCTTGCAGATTTTCTAGGCATGCACCTGAGTACCCAAATCAACAACCGTCAAAATATTCAATGTAGAGTGTAGAAAGAACCTGAATACACAAGAATCTTGGAGTTCTGGCAATGGCAATTGATAATTCCGTTAATTCCCCGACAACGGCGCCAAAATTGATTCACGTCCAAGCAACGGTCGTAGTCAATATAACTTGGTCTAATAAGTCCAAGATCGATCCCACAGAGAATTAACCTATCAATCACAACTTTCACAACCCAAGAGTACTTCCGAATCAAGTTCCCAAAATTTAGAGTATATTTGTGTATGATTTTAGAACTACTACTTGCAAGAATTAAGAATGCTTAAGAGAAAGAATTGAATGTAGAGTAAAATAATATGGAGAAGGACTAAGGTATTGATTTCCCCTATTGATGGCATCCCTTATCGTTATGCTTATACAAATTGTTAATATATTCTATCAATCATGAACGCTATGTGTATCATAACCCTCTCCCGAGCAATTATAATAATTTACTAGTGCACTTTCCTGAGCTACCCTAGCTAGCTTTAAGTTGAATAGTTCACTTAAAATTGCACCCAAGACTTCGTTATTCCTAACCCCGTCTTTACGACTAAAGTTATAGATTCCTCCAATAACCTAGGTGTGGTGTTGTTCAATAATATACCTAAATATGCACTCTTTTCCAAGTTATGCACACTAAATAGGCACTGCTAATTGGGAGCTCTACCAATTAACTACAACAAGAATGAAGTTGAACAAATAGAAATCTAACTCACAATTTGTAATCACATAAACGATAAGCTCATCACTCAATAGGTTCCATCAAAACCTTAGAAAAGGATTTAGCTACTCATGCTTAAAGAAACAAGAATAATAATTGAAATCATAAAGAAATACTTGATGTAAAATAAAAGAAGGAGTTTGAGAGGATTCTCTCTTACTAAATATCTTGCAAAAGTATTCAATTAAAGACAACATGCCTCTATTGGGCAAACTAGGAGTTTATATAGAGGTTTTAGGGCTTAAAAAACTAAATTCGAATCCAATTAGGAGAACTGGGCGTCGGCTTCCGCGGTTGGTTCGCGGCCGCGAGCCGACCACGAACAGTAAAATTTCAGAAAGCTCAATTATTCGCGGTTCATCCGCGGTCGCGGATGAACCGCGGAGGAACAGTACTGCGGATTTTCAACTTCTTCTTCTAGCTCTTTTCCCTTTTGCTCTTGTCTTGGCCTTTTCATCAACATATGACTTCAAAATAACTCTTCTTAGCATCCATTGCATCACATATACCTATAACACACAAACAAACACTAATCAAAGCATTTTGTCCTCATAAACAACAATAATACCATAACAAAGTGTGATTATTTAGGGTATAATTATAGTCAAATTCACCTATTATCACTCTCATCCATTCACCAAACACCCGCTGTCTATTGTATGGTTCCTGAGTTGAGACATCCAAACCCTTGTATTTCCCACGAACCCCAAAGCACGTGAATTGACACCCACTCAAGATGTATGTTGTCCTTTCTTGACTTAAACCCCTGGTCCCGGTCCTTGAGATCTACAGCTCCCCTATTGGCTATGGTGACTTTGACTCCTACTTGGAAAGCCTTGCTCGTGACTGGTTTAACACCCTTTGATCACGCTTATCTCAATAAATACCTGGTATGTTCGCTTCGACCCTTCATTTTTGACATCGTTCATATACCAAGCTTTTGCATTTCAAAAGGATCCTAAAGCATGTTGAAGGGTCTATTGGGCAAACTAGGAGTTTATATAGAGGTTTTAGGGCTTAAAAAACTAAATTTGAATCCAATTAGGAAAACTGGGCGCCGGCTTCCGCGGTTGGTTCGCGGCCGCGAGCCGACCACGAACAGTAAAATTTCAGAAAGCCCAATTATTCGTGGTTGCAAACTCAGTGTGCCTACTGTTTTCTCTTGACTTGATGCCTTGATGTATTCACCAGATCTTGTTTTGTTTAATTGGAAAGCTTGGTGGCAGATTTGGTAGTTATTTCTTACTTGTTATGACCAAACATACTCAGGGAGAGTAAATGAACATGACAGACGGAACATAGTAGGAGGACAATGAAAGGGATGACTCCTAACAAAAGAACTACAAAGTATGAACCTAGCAGATGAGGATACCGACTCTAACGGCCTTGACATGCACTTGCAGCCTATTCTATTTAGCAAATCTGATGTTCGGTTCTTTTTGTACCTTTACACCGTGAAACTGGGCTTCAATCCTCGGCTTGCCCAATCTGATACATAATCCTTATTCGACTTGTGGCACTGGTAGGGTTTTCACCATCAAGCCTCTCTCATTTTGGTTTTCTCTCAACTCACTTCGCCTTACGGTGCCCGTGAGGGTTTTCACCAATAAGACTCTATCATTTTCATCATTTTTCTTCTTGTAACAGAGTGTTTTCTTCTTGTACTAGAGTGTTGCCCCTGACATGATTCACCTCTACTCACTTGACTCAGAATTTCTTGAAGACTGATCGGAAGGTCTTTCTTTGGACCGTAATGCAGGCTTTTGGATGGGGTTAGAAAGAAGGGTATCAAGGCTCGAAACAACTCAACATGCGTTCAAAATTACAACTTTCGGATCCATCTTTCTCACAACAACAACAACTTCTACCCCAGTTTCTTTCTTGGGGGACTTTTGGATTTTATTTTCGTGTGACTGAACATCAGATAGTGGCTCCCTACGTACCCTTTCGGGATCAAGTCAAATGTAGTTCACGCCATAAAACTACTTCATTGTTGCGATCTTTCCTTTATTCCACTTTTCTTTTCTTTCTTATCATTTCTTTTCTCTTTTCTCTTTTCTCTTTTCTCTTCTTTTTCTTTTCTTTTTTCCTTCTCTTTTCTTTTCTTTTATCTTTATTCTTTTTTCTTTTATTTTTCTTTTCCCCCTTTTTCCCCATTTCTTTTCTTTTCTATTCTCTTCTTTTTTCCTTTTCCTTCTTCTTCTCTTTTGGACTATTTTTCTCTTATTTCTCCGTTGATTTTCCCCGCTCGGGCTTCAGAACTTTGCTATTGATTCCAAAAGAGTGGTATGAAAGAAAATAAATGAGGCTCAAAAGGGGTAACAACGAATAACGTGTTTGGATAGCAGAACAAAATGCCTTCGTCATTCCAATATCCAAAACATGCTAAGTAAAAACTACACAATTAAACAAGCTGAAAACACTAGAATTAATAACCATTTTCACATATTTGCCTTCTACCTTTGTCAATTACCCAGCACAATTGGACAACAACTGCGGTACCACGAACTCCCCCTTTAATTTGGGGCAAACTTGCCTTTGGCTTCAAACCAATGCGGTATGATGCATTTCAATAGTATTTGTTTATGTTCTAACTGCTCGAGTTTCCCACAATTTGGGCTCGAATGTCCCTACATCTTCAACATTGTTCAATTGCTTCATTACTAAAATGACTTTTAAAATCGGGCTGTGAATCAAACATGCATGTCATGTCACTAGAATCAGCATGAAAATAATTGTAAAAGAAAAAGAACACTTAACAAAATGACAAGAAATGCAGTAAATAGAGAATTGCATTAGACTGAAGGTGAAAGGGTTTAAACAACAAAATAAAGCAAACTAGACTAGAGTTACAACCCTTGAGCAAACTTAGACAACTCTAAAAAAACTATCTCGACTAAACAAACAAGGCAATGTGAAAGTATAGAAGGGTTTCACAAGACAAAAACATCCGGATTACAACCCTAAGATAACCAGGACAGCAGAAATGACAACAAAATAAACCACCAAACTCCTCTCCGACTGACCGAGAACGGAGAGTCTTCCCAATTACCAGGCACGACATCTTAGTCACTGAGTTTTGCACCAATATTGTTGGAACTTTCACAAGTCTTCATTACGTTGTTCTTAGCAAATTGCTTTTGGGTTCCTTTTGCTGGCTCGTTCTCACGATCAACCTCTGATAGCGCTGAAACTTTAGTAGCATGTGGACTTCCAAGGATCTCATAAGAGTTTTCATGTTCCTTTTCAAAATGAATCATACCCACCATATGTGTCTCATTATGCACATGAGATGGACTTTGGCTTGAGTTTTCCGCATCTGGACTTTGCACGACAATGTCTCCTGCATCAATAAACTTCTAGATCGCATTCTTCAGATTCCAACATTTCTCTATGTCATGCCCCCGGGCCCCTGATCAGTATGCCTTTGAGAAGGATCAAACTTATTTGGAAGAGGGTTCGACGTTTTTATCTTAATCGGCTTCAACATGTCCAATATTCTTAACCTCTAGAATAGACTGGCATATGATTCTCCTAATGGAGTGAAGGTTTTTTTTCTTCTGCAACCTCTCATACTTAAATGCTGAGATAGGCCGAAAACCTAATCCGTAGTGTTTTTGGTAAGCTCGTGGGGGTAGATATGCATTTTGTGGAGCTGGGTAATGGAAATGTGATTTGCGACTTTCGAATTTCTGTAGAGAGAGGTAGCGTCGGGGAGAGTCATCTAGTGCACAAGGATACCCATGGGACGTCGTTGAGGCTGGAAGTGTCGATCAGGAAAACCTATCTGATCGTCTTTTCTGTTTCTCTTTCTTCGACCCGAGCTCACTGGAATATTCTGAATAGTGTTCGAACAACTCATGATTTTTCCTGACTTGACCTCTTCTTCTACTATCCCCCCCCATCTTTAATACATCATTGAAAGGTTTCCCAAGGCCGGGATCAAATGGATGAAGTAGGTGGGTTCCTGGGCCTGTAGAAAGAGCTCAACCATTTCTTCTTCAGACTCGAGCAGCTTGCTCCCTCCATCGGAGCCCAAACTCATTAAAGCTTTCCTCCGATCTCTTTTCCATCTTAGATAGTGAGGAGCGGCCTGGGGTAACACTCGATTTGCATTAAAAGTAAATCTTGAGTCATGTTACCCAATGTAAGCCACTTATCTACATATTGACAGGTATGCCAGTCCAAGGTTGCCCCAGTTAGGCTTTTACTAAAATATGCTATCATCACGTCATCTTTCCCACAATCCTCATTTCGTTGTGATAGGCCCTCGGGTGGGCTATCAGATCTCCACGCCCATCATACAAGTTAAATTTTGGTACTTTGAACTTTGCGAGCAGGCAAGCGTCACGAGACACAATCAATTCTTTGCAAGTCGTGCTACCCTGTCCTTCAATTCTTCGCTTGTCCCTTGAGGGTTATTCTACGCTATTAAACTTCCTAGGTACCACATCTCGCCCTTCTCTTCCTGTAACCTTTTCATTTCCATCATGAAGCTCATCCCAGGAACTTTTTTTGTATGAATCAAGGACCTTGCACGCAACCTCTGGGGTGATATTGGGCATTATGAGCTTTGAGTGGGTATTCTTTATTTGGGGTGGTGGATATGACATGAACATAATTTAGGGGAGATGTGACTAGAGGATGAGTGATAAGGTTACTAGGGTAGTGATAAGCTGGTGTATCTGGGGAATACGGAGGATCATCTGGCATTGTGTTAGGAGCTTGGGTAAGGGCAGCATCCGAAAAAATCAGTAGTGGAGGGGGTGGTGCCTTACCAGTCATCCAGGCTTGATACATGTGTGTCATGTGTTGTCTTAACATCTGCACATCTTCAATCAACCCATTATCCCGTTCAACCAACTTTTGTCGGACACTGGTTTCAACCAACTCAGCTCTATTGTTGTTTGCCATTGCCTTTTGTCCTTGTGTTGTAAAGAAGAGTTACCACTTTAAAACCACAAACCAGCCACCTCTCTGAAATGACATGACAAAATGAAACCATCACATTAGCGTTAGGGTATTTAACATATTGGTACCCGCACATCTGGGGAGTGAATGCACCTAAGCAATTAACAGTTCCTATTATGCCTTTGATCAGTCGCATGCGTCATCCCGGCCTTATTTCCGACTGCCAACATTCTCTTCTTCTTCTTTTTTTCACTCTTGCCTTTGTCTTCTCTTGTTCCTCTTTTCTTACTTTCTCGATTTTTCTTTTCTTTCTAGTTTTTCCGCTCTTTTCTTTTCTTTTGCCTTTTTACTGTTTTCCTCCCTTTTTTCTTCTCTTTTTCTCTTTTTTTTTATTTTTCTTTTGGTTATGGTCGAATCCTATGGAGATTGCCTATGTATCATAACCCCGCATGAATCAGACCAAGCGTAGTTCTTACAAATTAAATGCAAAAATAAAGGGATAATATTTTTTGGGATTTCCAAATTTTATTTATAAGCGCCGATTACAAAAGATACTAGACTATTTGTTTTCTAAAAGGAAAAAATTAAAAAAATAGACTTAAAACAAAATACAGACTCGATGACTTGGAATACATCAAAGCTTCAAATTTTGGGGTTCATGGGGCATCACTCGGCATCTCCATGGGCCTCCAGAAGACTGAGAAGGTTTCAATATCAATTGTAGGCTATTTAAAGAAAACCGGCCATGTAATGACTTATTTTGACTAAAAACAAGAAAAGTGGAAGACGGCTTGCAAAATACGGCCTTTCAGCAATTCCAAAAGGAAGATTTTAAAGATGTGCATGCAAACCATTTAACAATGACTCAGGATGGCTGTTCTTGCAAAAATAGCCTTCGAGCACCCTTTTGGGGATACTCGGCTTATGTGATGACCCAAAGGGTCATCACTTATTTTATTAATTATTTCGAGATTCCGAGGCCTCGAAAACCTCATTCTATGTTGCCTCGATTTACGTGCACAATCCGAGCATGTAGCCGGAAAGATTTTGTGATAGAAAATATGAATTCTATGAGAAATTTGGATAAAAATGATATTAATATTGATATGGTTGACTTCGGTCAACATTTTTGGTAAACGGATCCGGACCCGAGATTGGATGGTCCCGAGAGGTCCGTAGGAAAATATGGGACTTGGACATGCGTCCGGAGTCGAATTCGAGGCCTAGAGCCCAAGTTATGAATTTTTCTATGAAATTGTTTTTGATGTAATTGTTAAAGGAAATGAATTAATTGACCTTGGTATCGGGCTCGTATTTTGGTTCCGACGCCCGGTACAAGTCTTAAATATTATATATGTAATTTCTGTAAAGTTTGGTGACATTCGGATGTCGTTTGAGATGTTTTGGACCTTGAGTTCCAAGTTTGAAAGTTTTGAAAACCAAAAGTATGAAAATCATGAATTTGAGGCTTGATTTGATGAAAACAATGTGATATTGGCGATGTGATCGCACGAACAAGTTCATAATGTGTTTTTGAGGTTGTGTACATGTTTGGTTTGGAGCCCGGGGGGCTCGGGTAAAGATTTGATAGGCCGTTGGATTAAATTCTGAATTTTTGCACTGCTGGTTTTTCACCCAGCTGTTGGCTTCGCAATTGCGAAGGGGGCAGTACAAGGCAGGGCTCGCAAATGCGAACCCTGATCGCAAATGCGAACCCCTCATGACCTAGCCTTGTTCGCAAATGCGAACAACTGTTCGCAAATGCGAACATCCCCTTGTCCTGCCTATGTTCGCAAATGCGAACAATGCCCTTTACTGCCTGTGTTCGCAAATGCTAACATTAGTTCGCAAATGCGAACACTGCCCTTTCCAGCCTGGTTCGCAAATGCGAACATATGTTCGCAAATGCGAAGCCCCCAGATTTGCCTTGGCTTCACAAATGCGAACTTCCCAGCCTTAGCTTATTTTTCAAACTCCAGAAATTGGTCGGGGTTCGCAATTGCGAACCCATGTTCGCAAATGCGAACACGGAGACCTGTAAAACACGATTTTCAGTTCATTTCTTCACTTTTTACAAAACAAAAACACCCATTTGCGATTCTTCACGGATTCCTTCTTCATCAAAACAATTGTAAGTCGCTTTTTACTTAATTCTTTCAATTCCTAACATCATTAAACATGTTTTTCAATAGAAATCAAAGGTTTTCATGGTAGAATTTCTTGTTTTTATTAGAATATAGGGTTTTTCATAAATTAGGAAATTGGACCTCGAATTGAGGTCCGATTTTGAAACAAATCATATACATGAACTCGTGGGGGGATGGGTAACCGGATTTTGGTCCTAACCCCGAGTTCCGACCATGTGGGCCCGGGGTTGAAATTCACTATTCCGGGCAGAATGTTGTAAAAGTTGTATTTGGTCTTAAGAATTAGTTTGTTGAGTAGTATTGATGATATTAAATCAATTGTGTATAGATACGGTTGGATTGGAGCCAAATTTGAAAGAAAAAGACATTTCCACGGATTGAATTGTTCATAAACATTCGAGGTAAGTGTTTGTTCTATCCTAGCTTGAGGGAATAGGATTATGTGCTATGTGATCGAGTGCGGTGTATGGGTTGTGGTGACGAGCATCCATACACCGGCGTCTAGCATGACCGTGAGTCGTTGTTGATACTTGTTGTGAGACATATTGAAGATAAATTGTTGAACCCTTGCCGGGTTGTAGAGTTGCTATTGTTCTCCCTTGTCGGGACTTGTTGTGAAGTGAGATATTGATTGCCCTTGCAGGGACTTTGTTGAAATGATTATTGTGTCCCTTGCCGGGACGGTTCATGATTTGTTGTTTTCTTTCTCTGCCCTTAACCGTGATTGTTATTTGGGTGAGGAAGAGTGATAATGCACGAAGGGTGATGCCGTGCCATGTTTTATTATTTATGCACGAAGGTTAATGTCATGCCATGTTTTATTATTTATGCACGAAGGTTAATGCCGTGCCATGATTGATTGATTATGCACGAAGGATCATGCCGTGCCTTGTTATTGAACCATGTACAAAGGATCATGCCGTACTATGGATGTGAGGATGAGAGTAAAAGCACGAAGGGTGATGCCGTGCACTCTATTTGCTTATTTGGTAAGGATGAGAGTAAAAGCACGAAGGGTGATGCCGTTCAACTATTTGCCATTCCTTGACTTGATATTACTTATTTTTCCATTATATTTTATTTGGGTGATGCCGTGCAACTATTTTCCATTCCTTGACTTGATATTACTTGTGTTCCCATTATACTTTGTTTTCCTTGTGAACTTATTAACCGTTGTTAATTGTCGAGTTCTTTTGAGATATTCCTTATTGTGTTATTACTTGGTTAATTCTTGTGAATTGTGGTAATATATATATTAAAGAATTGGAATAGTGTGGCACGCCGACCACAAAGTGATTTGAATCTTGGTATTGGCCATAGTTGCCGATAGCCTATTGATATATTTGGGAGCGGGTGGTATGCCTACCACGAGATAAGAAAAGAAAAATAAAGAATTTAGACACGAAAGTAAGATTTAATTATGTGGATTAGATTAATTTGGATATTATGAGTTATTGGCTGTTATTGCAGAGCAGAGTATTTCCACACACACACACACACACACACACACACACACACACACATATATATATATATATATATATATAGAGTATTTCCTTATAAATGTTTTTGTACATATATATATATATATATTTCAACTGCACAGGTTTATGTGGGTGTCTGGTCCTAGGCTTGTCACTACTTCGCCGGGATAGGCCAGGCACTTACCAACACATGGGGTCGGTTGTGCTGATACTACACTTCTGTGCGTTTTTGCACAGGTCCAGGTTACGATCAGGAGCAGCAGCAGTAAATCGATTGCGTGGAAGTTGACCATATTTGAGACCGAGGTAGCTTGCAGACGTCCGCAGGCCCGGCGTCTCTCTCTTTATTTATGTTACTAGCTGTAGTCTCTTGGTTCCGAGACAAACAGAATTATGTTATATTTCTTTCAAACTTTTATGTGTAGTATTTAGTAGTAGTTCGTGAGTTGGTGACTCCACGTCTTGGGTAGAGGATTTCAGTATGATTTTCATCTTGTAATTAGTTATCTCTATTTCGATAAAGTATTCCGCATTTATTTAATTAAAATTATGTTAAAAATAGGATAGTATGAATACAGTGGCTTGCCTAGCTACCACGAGTAGGTGCCATCACGATCCCGATGTTGGGGGAAAATCAGGGTCGTGACAAGTTGGTATCAGAGCTCTAGGTTATATAGGTCTCACCACTCACGAACAAGCTTAGTAGAGTTTGAGAGGTAGGTACGGAGACGTCTGTACTTGTCCTCCGGAGTCTATTGAGTTAGGAAAGAGTCTCTCATTTGTTCTTTCTTATCGTGTGAATTTGTTCTTCAAAGTGTTAAGTTAAATTTCCACTCTTGTCTTCCCACGAATGGCGTAGTCACGTACCGCTTATCCAGCCGAACAATGGCACAGGCTGGTGATAGATCAACTATGCCTTCAAAAGTTTTACGGAGGACAGATAGGTTTCTCCAAAGTCTTTGCTGCCACCTTCAGCGGTGCATCTTTTGAGAACCCACGAGATTGTGCTTGACAGTTCTTATCAGGAATTACAGAACGTGGGAATAGTCGAATACGAGGAGTTCATTTCACTGTGCTACGGAAGGCACACAAAAGTAGTGGGAAGATAATGTATTTACCACACCAGTTATGGTCCCAACGGAAGATGCAATTATATCAGGAGATCACCTAATAAATCGTGTTGGGTTTCAACGGACCTTGACGTCCGGTCGATGTGTTGGAGTTGTGAAGGACAAATATGATGAGTTATTGGAATGTATATATATGGTATGGAAAGGTCCTCCAAATAATTTATACATATTTAAGGTTGGTTCTTTTCATGGGGTAAGAATCGCCCCCAGAGAATGACGAAGAGTATATGAGTAAATGGGGTAGCTCAGCAGTGTTAAGCCAACATAGCAAAAGAGAAAATTGGCCGTCGATGTTTGTGACAAGCCTACGAAGAGGGCAAGCCGGCCAACGCAACGCTATCTACTAAACTCTATTTTAATAAAATGTTCCGAAGACGTCACCCCCGAGATTCTCTGCAATATGTAGTATATGTGATCTGAATGGTTGTACGAGGTCACAATGACTGTGTCCGAATATATATGGTCATGAGCAATAAGTTAACTGAGCCTTAAAGGAATTGCTGTGAATGTGGAATTTTGGAGAAATACAATTTTAGGAAAGAACTCTGGCTACATGCTCCATTGCAGTTAATAATTATCCTACATGGCCAGCCAGATGTAGAGGTCAGTATGTTAGAGGTGGAGGTGAAAATCCTAGAGGTGGAGACCCAGCCATTGATATAATTTTTATGATATGAGGGAGGTCACTACACCAGATGTGGTCATCATACGTATAATTCAGATTGTTATAGACGGAATAATTTTCCCTTAATTTAATTTGGTTTTTGAAAGAAAATTTAGACGAGTCCTTTTAACATGCTCCATTCATGAGCGAGCATCGTAATCATCAAATCTACTTAGGGAAATACTCACATTGGGATATTACATGAGGATATACATCCCTATTATTAGGTGTTAGTCACTAAAATATCCATGAGGCTAAGAGTGACTTTATATTACTTATTACAGTGGGTTTTGATATAATTCTCGGAATAACTAATTTTAACCGTTAATTGTGCGCTCTATCAGTATGAGGGTTCATTTTATGTCATGATTATCTTTGACGGACAATTATTGAAAGGAAAAAATAAAGGAAATGAAAAATTTCAGATGATATGATGTGCAAGCACTGTGATTCAGAGTTGAGGATGAGATCCTCCAATTTTTGGCATAATGTGAAATATTTCTAAGCCGAGCTTCAAGCTGCGGTGGATATCATATGAGGACCTGGGTCCTGGTAGTAAGAGTTTATGTATTTAAAATTCTTCTTTTATGAAATTAATATTTTCGTATTGCATTCGTAAATAAGAGTCATGCCCGTTAGGACTATTTGACAATTCTTGTATAGTTTCTATTCATATTTAGCCATTTCTATTTTGAAACCGTTGAGCTTAGCCCTTGAGACGAGCACCAGGTAAGGATAAATATGACGCATTAATTCGGGAAAATAATCACGAGGTCACCATACCTCATTCCTGAGTAAAGTGGGATTTGTAGAATAAGGTATTTGATAACAGGGTTAATTGACAATGTTGTAATTTAAGAATAACTCTTATGGCCAGACTTCAGAGTCATTGATATGTGCATACGCATGAGTGTGTTCGTGCCTTATTTAGACTTGTTCGTTGTAGTCTTCATTGTTTCCATATTGACATACTCCTGCAGTCATGGGGAGCATGCGCAACATCTCAGAGTGACTTTGCAGACTCTGAAAGATAGCCAACTATATGCAAAAATTTCGAAGTGTGAATTTTGGCTAAGTTCAGTTGCATTCCTGGGTCATATTGTGACGGCAGCAGGTATTCAGGTTGATCCGAAGAAGATTGAGGCAGTCAAGAACTGACCTAGACTGACATCAGCCACAGAGATTTGGAGTTTCTTGGGATTAGCGGGTTATTATCGGCGATTCGTGGAGGGGTTTTCATCTATTGCAACCCCACTGACCAGATTGACACAGAAAGGTGTTCAATTTGAATGGTCAGATGAATGTGAGGCGAGCTTTCAAAAGCTCAAAACAGCCTTGACCACAGCACCGGTATTGGTTTTACCCACAGGTACGGGACCTTATACTGATTATTGTGATGCTTCCGTATTGGGCTTAGTGCAGTGTTAATGCAGGATGGCAAGGTTATTGCCTATGCTTCGAGGCAGTTGAAGATGCATGAAAAGAATTACCCAGTGCATGATCTAGAATTTGTGGCGATTATTCACGCATTGAAGATCCGGAGGCATTATTTGTATGGTGTAGTATGTGAAGTATACACCGATCATAAGAGTCTTCAGTATTTGTTTAAACAAAAGAGTTGAATTTGAGGCAGAGAAGGTGGCTGGTATTGCGGAAAGATTATGATGTCACCTTTTTATATCATCGGGGAAAAAGCAAACGTGGTGGCTGACGCTTTGAGTAGGAAGTCAGCCAGTATGGGCAGTCTTGTTTATATTCCAGTCAATCAGAGGCCAATTGCTTTGGATGTTCAGTCCTTGGCCAATCGATTTGTGAGGTTGGATATTTCTGAGCCTAGTCGAGCACTAGCTTGTGCGATCGCTCGCTCTTCATTAGTGGAGCGTATCCGCGATCAACAATATAATGATTCCTATTTATGTGACCTTAGAGACACGGTCCAGCGAGGAGGTGCTAATCAGGTCACCTTAGATGCTGATGGGATCAATTTCTGCCTTTGGCAGAGTTTGCTTATAATAATAGTTATCAATCGAGCATCCAGATGGCTCCTTATGAAGCATTTTATGGTAGGCGGTGTCGTTCTCCGGTTGGATGGTTTGAACCGGGAGAAACTCGGTTATTCGGTACAAATTTATTCCAGGAGGCCTTAGATAAGGTCAAGATTATTCAAGATAGGCTTCGCACAGCTCAGTCTAGACAAAAGAGCTATGCAGATCGCAAGGTTCGAGACATAACTTTCATGATTGGGGAGCGAGTATTGCTCCGAGTGTCACCTATGAAGGGCGTGATGAGGTTCGGGAAGAAGGGCAAGCTCAGCCCTAGGTATATTGGTCCATTTGAGATTCTAGACAGAGTGGGAGGGGTGGCTTACAGACTAGCTTTGCCGCCTAGTTTATCAGTCGTGCATCCGGTTTTTCACGTATCTATGCTTCGGAGATACCACGGCGATCCCACACATGTGTTAGACTTCAGTACTGTCCAATTGGACAATGGATCTATCTTACGAGGAGGAGCCGGTGGCCATTCTAGACCGACAGGTTCGACAGTTGAGGTCGAAGAGTTATCCTTCCGTGCGTGTTCAGTGGAGAGGTCAGCCTCCTGAGGCATCGACCTGGGAGTCCGAGTCTGATATGCTGAGCCGCTACCCACATATGTTTCCTGACTCAGGTACTTCTTTCTTTTGTCCGTTCGAAGATGAACTCTTTAATTTGTTGCTCCAAAGTTGTGACGACCCAAAGGGTCATCACTTATTTTATTAATCATTTCAAGCTTCCGAGGCCTCGAAAACCTCATTCTATGTTGCCTCGATTTACGTGCACAATCCGAGCATGTAGCCGGAAAGATTTTGTGATAGAAAATATGAATTCTATGAGAAATTTGGATAAAAATGATATTAATATTGATATGGTTGACTTCGGTCAACATTTTTGGTAAACGGATCCGGACCCGAGATTGGATGGTCCCGAGAGGTCCGTAGGAAAATATGGGACTTGGACATGCGTCCGGAGTCGAATTCTAAGGCCTAGAGCCCAAGTTATGAATTTTTCTATGAAATTGTTTTTGATGTAATTGTTAAAGGGAATGAATTAATTGACCTTGGTATCGGGCTCGTATTTTGGTTCCGACGCCCGGTACAAGTCTTAAATATTATATATGTGATTTCTGTAAAGTTTGGTGACATTCGGATGTCATTTGAGATGTTTTGGACCTTGAGTTCCAAGTTTGAAAGTTTTGAAAACCAAAAGTATGAAAATCATGAATTTGAGGCTTGATTTGATGAAAACGATGTGATATTGGCGATGTGATCGCACGAACAAGTTCATAATGTGTTTTTGAGGTTGTGTACATGTTTGGTTTGGAGCCGGGGGGCTCGGGTAAAGATTTGATAGGCCGTTGGATTAAATTCTGAAATGTTGCACTGCTGGTTTTTCACCCAGTTGTTGGCTTCGCAATTGCGAAGCGTTTCTCGCAATTGCGAAGGGGGCAGTACAAGGCAGGGCTCGCAAATGCGAACCCCTCATGACCCAGCCTTGTTCGCAAATGCGAACAACTGTTCGCAAATGCGAACATCCCCTTGTCCTGCCTATGTTCACAAATGCGAACAATAGTTCGCAAATGCGAACAATGCCCTTTACTGCCTGTGTTCGCAAATGCGAACATTAGTTCGCAAATGCGAACACTGCCCTTTCCAGCCTGGTTCGCAAATGCGAACATATGTTCGCAAATGCGAAGCCCCCAGATTTGCCTTGGCTTTGCAAATGCGAACAAAAGTTTGCAAATGCGAACTTCCCAGCCTTAGCTTATTTTTCAAACTCCAGAAATTGGTCGGGGTTCGCAATTGCGAACCCATGTTCGCAAATGCGAACACAGAGACCTGTAAAACACGATTTTCGGTTCATTTCTTCACTTTTTACAAAACAAAAACACCCATTTGCGATTCTTCACGGATTCCTTCTTCATCAAAACAATTGTAAGTCACTTTTTACTTAATTCTTTCAATTCCTAACATCATTAAACATGTTTTTCAATAGAAATCAAAGGTTTTCATGGTAGAATTTCTTGTTTTTGTTAGAATATAGGGTTTTTCATAAATTGAGAAATTGGACCTCGAATTGAGGTCCGATTTTGAATCAAATCATATACATGAACTCGTGGGGGGATGGGTAACCGGATTTTGGTCCTAACCCCGAGTTCCGACCATGTGGGCCCGGGGTTGAAATTCACTATTCCGGGCAGAATATTGTAAAAGTTGTATTTGGTCTTAAGAATTAGTTTGTTGAGTAGTATTGATGATATTAAATCAATTGTGTATAGATACGGTTGGATTGGAGCAAAATTTGAAAGAAAAAGACATTTCCACGGATTAAATTGTTCATAAACATTCGAGGTAAGTGTTTGTTCTATCCTAGCTTGAGGGAATAGAATTATGTGCTATGTGATCGAGTGCGGTGTATGGGCTGTGGTGACGAGCATCCATACACTGGCGTCTAGCATGACCGTGAGTCGTTGTTGATATTTGTTGTGAGATATTTTGCAGATAAATTGTTGAACCCTTGCCGGGTTGTAGAATTGTTATTGTTCTCCCTTGTCGGGACTTGTTGTGAAGTGAGGTATTGATTGCCCTTGCAGGGACTTTGTTGAAATGATTATTGTGTCCCTTGCCGGGACGGTTCATGATTTGTTGTTTTCTTTCTCTGCCCTTAACCGTGATTGTTATTTGGGTGAGGAAGAGTGATAATGCACGAAGGGTGATGCCGTGCCATGTTTTATTATTTATGCACGAAGGTTAATGCCGTGCCATGTTTTATTATTTATGCACGAAGGTTAATGCCGTGCCATGATTTATTGATTATGCACGAAGGATCATGCCATGCCTTGTTATTGAACCATGTACGAAGGATCATGCCGTACTATGGATGTGAGGATGAGAGTAAAAGCACGAAGGGTGATGCCGTGCACTTTATTTGCTTATTTGGTGAGGATGAGAGTAAAAGCACGAAGGGTGATGCCGTGCAACTATTTGCCATTCCTTGACTTGATATTACTTGTTTTTCCATTATATTTTATTTGGGTGATGCCGTGCAACTATTTGCCATTCCTTGACTTGATATTACTTGTATTCCCATTATACTTTGTTTTCCTTGTGAACTTATTAACCGTTGTTAATTGTCGAGTTCTTTTGAGATATTCCTTATTGTGTTATTACTTGGTTAATTCTTGTAAATTGTGGTAATATATATATTAAAGAATTGGAATAGTGTGGCACGCCGACCACAAAGTGATTTGAATCTTGGCATTGGCCATAGTTGCGGATAGCCTATTGATATATTTTGGGAGCGGGTGGTACGCCTACCACGAGATAAGAAAAGAAAAATAAAGAATTGAGACACGAAAGTAAGATTTAATTATGTGGATTAGATTAATTTGGATATTATGAGTTATTGGCTGTTATTGCAGAGCAGAGTATTTCCTTATAAATGTTTATGTACACACACATATATATATATATATATATATATATATATTGCAACTGCACAGGTTTATGTGTTATATATATATATTGCAACTGCACAGGTTTATGTGGGTGTCTGGTCCTAGGCTTGTCACTACTTCGCCGGGATAGGCCAGGCACTTACCAGCACATGGGGTCGGTTGTGCTGATACTACACTTCTGTGCGTTTTTGCACAGGTCCAGGTTACGATCAGGAGCAGCAGCAGTAAATCGATTGCGTGGAAGTTGACCATATTTGAGACCGAGGTAGCTTGCAGACGTCCGCAGGCCCGGCGTCTCTCTCTTTATTTATGTTACTAGCCGTAGTCTCTTTGTTCCGAGACAAACAGAATTATGTTATATTTCTTTCAAACTTTTATGTGTAGTATTCAGTAGTAGTTCGTGAGTTGGTGACTCCACGTCTTGGGTAGAGGATTTCAGTATGATTTTTACCTTGTAATTAGTTATTTCTATTTCGATAAAGTATTCCGCATTTATTTAATTAAAATTGTGTTAAAAACAGGATAGTATGAATACAGTGGCTTGCCTAGCTACCACGAGTAGGCGCCATTACGATCCCGATGTTGGGGGAAAATCCGGGTCGTGACAGCTTATTTAACAAGAATGGCGTCACCCGACTTATTTTGACATTATTTGGCCATTTTTGAAAAGGAGTGGTTGGACCCAATGAGGGTTGCCTACGTATCGCACATCCGATGAGAATCAAACCAGCGTAGTTCGGGCAGACCCGCCAATATCAAAAGTATATTTTGTACAATAATTTTCTTTCTATTTTTTAAATAATTTCTTTTTTTTTCATTCTTTAAAAATCCAGCAGCATTTCGGTACTATTTGGGTATTGGTTTTTAAAAAAAATAATTACCCTCACTTTGTCATAACACTACTATTTTTCACAAATTTTCACTCAATATATACAAGCCGATCGACATGCACAGCCGAGCAAATAAATGCGCAAGTAGCACGTAAGATGCATCAGGATTGTCATTTTAATTCAGGTCACCTGTCCTAGACGGACCCAACCCCTGTGTTGAGTCCCCTAATCAAATGCACACAAATAAGTGCCTCACTAGGGATCCGGTATGAGGTTATTGTTCTTCTAGGTTGAAACCCTAGGTTTATTGGTCTACACCTGGCTTACTCGAGCGGACAACTCGGGCCGAGGGGGAGGCAGCGTACCGGGGATACAGAAGCTCTGCCGGCTTAGCAACTTATCCAAACCACGTTCTAAAATTGGAAAAGAGCTACACGAAGTGCACCATTCTCCATGATGTAGAAGACTGAGAGAGAGGAAGGGATTCGCGACAGTTTATATATAATTCAACAAATATCAAAGCGGTAAAATATTTTAGCACATAAGGCATGGAACATGTAGAAAAATTAGATAAAGTCAACTATAATAATTTAACTGAGCTCGAATTCTTCAACCCTGAATCGAAATTCTAGGTTCCTGTCCCAAGCAGAGTCCCCAGAGCCGTCGCACCTTCTTTTTCGCTACTACACCCCGTGAAGGGTATAATAAAATGAGTTTTTCCAATTAAAGGACAATCAAAATGGGATTCGTTTATTAAGAGATTCAGAGTCGCCACTTGGGAGATTTATGGTGTCCCAAGTCACCAGTCTGAATCCCGGATCGAGGAAAGGTTTTGACTCTGTATTACAGTCGAGAACCAGAAATCCGAGTAAGGAATTATGTTAACCCGAGAGAAGGGGTTAGGCACTAATGAGTTTTGTGGTTCTAGCACAATCACTCAACTACTATATTTGGCTAAAATTTGATTTTAATACTTGTTAAAGCTATAGTGCAATTTTTAGAATTACTTACCACTTTTAGTCGATTATCAAGAAGTGAACGTCGTTTAAGAATGTGTTTTTGGATCACGTCACATGAAATGCACCCGGATCCTCAACACATTCATATTCAACATTTTGGGATTTGGATTTGGGTTGCATGAAATACATACCCGTATTTAAGAAGGTAAAATTATTAAAAGCACGCCTAAAGTGGCTAGCATGTTATTATCTTCGCCAGAGGTCGTGAAATTCACTAAACGGCGCGCCCCGAATTTTAAGTATTCTTATATAAGTGCTTAATGAGGGCCCCGCAATTTATACACTTTGTTCGGCGAGGCTCATCTCGCTTATTATTTAAAGGCCAAATTAAAGTAAACTATGATTTTTATTTTTGTATCTAATAATAAAGAAATAATTCTAATTAATTAATGTCATAACAGTCAAGACACCAAGTTTAAGTTCGGATTCAAACAAAAGGAATAGACCTTTTAATTTGGACCCGCTACTTAACTCGAGAACCCAATGTTACAAATTAGACTTAATGAACTTGAGGGAATATTTGCCTCCAGCATGTTTGGGCTTCAAGACTGATTCAGCAAAGCCCATGAAGAACAGCCCAATAAGAGGTCCAGATTTTGCTTGCAGCGAGTCAAGTGGCCTGGGCCTGTAATTAGCCCAATAGCGGATGCCAGTATCATTTTATAGGCTGGTTAACATCTTAACGGGCTATTACATATGTGTATTCAAATCAAAGACCAAATCAAACAAATGTTGGGCTAATCCAAGAAGTAATTGACTTTGAAATTTATGTTTGTTAATATTGATTCGAGGCACAATCAGTTGGGCTAGCGATCTAACGTATCAGTCCATATTGTTCCAATTTAATCCTCAGATTCTTATGACACTATATTTGACTTAATGTTAACTACTAATAACAATTAGTTGGCCAATTATTGATTACAAAGGGAAATATACGATTTGAAGGGCACTTCTATGTTCAAAACACTTCCAATCAAAACTAACACAATGAATTGACTGATACTATATTAAAGCTCACAATGAACATTTCCACTCTATTGATTACCGATTCAATAACCTCAAATAACCCAACTCCTGTTATAAACCAAAGCTAATCTACATTAGACAATTGCACATCAATGAATATTACTATGGACATGCGATAACAGGGACTTAAACATTCAATGTCAGCTTAATTAACTTTACTTAAACACACACTAAAGTTCAACAAAATCCTAGATAATCGAACTTATACGAAAAATTTGTTAACAATCTATTAACAGTCCATTGACAGTCCATATTCTCCTTAATACAACTAAAATTACGGTTCAAATGAATCAATCACACAAAAATTCTAAACTAAGCATAACAGTAAAGTTCTGGTGCAAGCATGCATTTCTTTATCATTTATACTTAAAACTTATGGTCCACAGGTAAATGCAATCTTCAGCATCACTTGAGCATGAGAAATACCTAGATTACAATAAAAATAAGGAGAAGAGGAGGGTCGGCAGCAATTTGATGAGCCAAAGGTGAACGGCATGTCACAGTATCTCAAAATCAGCCTTAAACCCAGGTTCAAAATGCAAACGAAATCCAGCAAATCATATAACCAGCAAATACACCAAAATTTGACCCAAACGACGCAAATTCAGCTCGAAATTGAAGCTAAACCACTTCCGAAGTTTGAGTAATTAAAATTCAAGCTTGGAACTAGAATTAATGCCTAAAACTCTAATTAACCTAAAAAATGCAATGAAACAGTGCTCTTTTGATTTTTTATTGTATTTTCTATTTTTATTTTATTTTTTATTTTTGGGGCAGAATCTAAAGTCTAAAGAGTTCGGATTTATTCAAATTTCAGATCTATGAAACTTGAAGAATATTTTTTGGGGATTCCAAACTTGTGACTTAAGTAAAGGAGGTTGCCTTTTATAGACAAACTTTGGGGGGGGGGGGGAGGGGGAGCTTCTAGATGCCCTCACACTTCCCCCTCCCCCCCACCCCTTTTACCCAAATGGTTCTCTGTTTCCTCACTTGTGTTCCAAGTTTTCTTACTATTTTATGAATTTCAAACTTAAAACCCATTCTAGAATGTCCTAGTGGATTCCAGTTTCATCTATCATGTTCTTATGCAATTATAAGTGTCTAAACTACCCCTGAATTCCCTGGAATTGCCATATTCAATTAATTGACCCAACCCTTCAACCAAAGGAAACACTATTACTATCAGAAGAAAAGCATACAGCTCAAAGCTGAATCTAAAATTACAAAATAATCCTATCACACTAACAAAATCACTTGAGCTAATTAACAGACATTGAAATGTTCAAAAGTAAAGCAAAATCATATAAGAATTAAACTAAACTAAAAATCAAAACAGGAATTAAAGCGAGAATAATTGTCACAGTGGAATCAAACATTCATGAGATGAAAAAAAAACAAAATCGCGGATAAAACTTGGTTGGACTAGCCTGAATGCCTACTCGAACTAGGGTTCATCTAACCCTAAATTTAGGGCTCGTGGGATTCTGCTGACTTATTATCTCAAAATCACCCAACTCCGGCGAGATTCGAGCACCATTGACACTGGATTTGCCATAAGGGGAAGGAGGAGATCATATGGTATGAATTTGAGGCCGATTGGGTGAACTAGAGTTTTGAGGGGAATCTTTGATTTGACATTCAAAAACTTTGACAGAGATTTGGGAGAAAAGGTTTAAGGATTTGAGGAGAGGAGAGTAAAGAGGCTCTATGGTATAATTTTGGTACCGATTTGAACATGCGCTACCATGTATAGTGGTAGCGACGCTATGATTTCAAATATTTGAAGTGTTTGAGTGGGTTGGAGAAAACCAAGGTCAGATAAGGCAAATGGAGACGAATGTGAGGGGATGGTATGAATTTGGGTAGGTTTGGTTGTCCTCCGCCGCCGTGGGCGATTTTCCGCGGCGAAATTAAGGTGGAGGAGGGTGGTGGTAACACCGGGGTTACAGGGGGTGTACAAGGAGGAAGAAAAGTATTTTTAGGTTTGGGGATTTTTCCGACACTTTTATTAAAAGACCAGCATTAAACATGCGTCGTTGGATGAGGGGCGATGGGCGGCTCATATCTAATCGACGCCAAAACAGTATCATTTTACCTATACAAAGGGTAGCCAGGTGGCTTGGGGTTTGTGCCTAGACTGGTTTAAAAGAATTAGTTTAAGGGATATTTGATTAAGACTAGCCCAACTAGATTTATTATTAAGAGCCTTCTTTTTTAATTGTTTTTCTTTTATTTCTTTTGTTTTGAATTATTATTTTTATTTTCCAATTTTATTGAATGCAAAATTAAAACTCAATAAACCAAATTGACACTGAAAAAAATTATATTTTCTAATTTTCAGATACTCTAATTGCTAATTAAACACAAATTAAGACAAATTAAAACTATAAAAGCAAAAAGACCATTTCTGTTATTTTCTTTATTTTTCCTCAACTACTAATTAAGGCTAAAATACAAAATTAAATCTTAAACAAATGCCAAGTATATTTTTACATTTTTCATATGAATTAAAATGCACAAATAAAATGCAAACAATTAGCATAAAATGTCATAAAAATCCACGAAATTGCGAAATAATGAAAAAATTAATTTGTTTGAATTTTGGAAGTAATTCACTTAGGGAAAAAAATCACGTGCACAGTCAGTACTTCGTCGGGGTTGGGCTAGACACTTACCAGCACATGGGGTCGATTGTGCTAATGCTACACTATGTGCATTTTTGCAAAGGTCCAGGTTTCGAGCAGCAGCAACAGCAACATTAGCACGGGAGTAGGTTTTCATTATCGTGAGACCCGAGATAGCCTTGCAGGCGTCCATATAGTAGGCCTGACGTCTCTCTCTTATTCTTTCTTTTAGACTTTTGCCTCCTTATATTTGAGACAAACATATTTATGTTTCTTTCAAACTTTGTGTTTAATACTTCTTAGATATTCGTGAGTATATGACTCTAGTTATTGGGTAGAGATACATGTTGGGATTCCGTATTTTATTCAGCTATTTAAAAAATTGAGACTTCCGCTTATGATTTTAATTCAGTTGCTATTAAAAAGTAACATGTGTTTAATGATCAGTAAATAAATATGGCTTGCCTAACTTATGAGTAGGCGCCATCACAACTTCCAACAGTGAAAAATCCGTAGCGTGACAAAGATGGCCTGCTCAGATTTGTAAATGTTACATTGATGGTTAATACAAAAAGTTTAATTACCAAAAGAAAAAAAGACTCTAGGAACATGATGCAACAATAGATGGAAAATTCTTTTAATTTTGCCAATGTAACCAAATAAAAATGATAAAAGGATTACATTAATTATCACCAATTGCACTATTTGCTTAAAGTTGGGGAGGGTTAACCATGTTGGCTAAGTAGAAACCATCTGAGTTTACCAACCAATAACATAAGTCAGTCTGATCTCCTTTTGCTTGTTTAATACATGTTATTGCATCATCAAATACATTATAAAGATTGAAAATTACCCTAAATGTCTATTCAGGCAATTTTAATTACCCGTTAATGTTCATTTTAATTTGTCTTATTAGTGTACCTATGTAATATAAAGTATTTATCAGAACTACCTATTTTCAAAATCTTTCCTTTCTAATCCCGGATCACGTAAAACTCCATTAATTGTCCAAATCTATTTTCTCTTTTATTGTATTCTCAAATATAAATAAATATTTTTCTTCTAACTATCTCATTTCATAATAGGATATGCGTGTCCATTAAATATTTTTTATTAATTTATTCTCCATTTCAAAATGATACATAGTATATTATCATAACATATCTAAAGTTTAGTATAATCGATGACACACAAAATTGAGTTAATTAGATTATGTGACATCTAATATTATTTAAGTTTAATAATTGAATTCTTTACGTACATTTGTATACTATATTGCTAAACTAGTATATATGTTAGTTCGGACCTTTTTTTTGTTGTATTAGCTACATTTAATTGGTATATTATTTGATTTTTCTTTAGTAATAGTAGAATAGTACAATATCTTGAATTCTTTAAATTTCCTTTATGCATATGTATTATGTAATCATTTTGATTTTTTCTTTATGCGTTTGTTTTATATAATAGTATTATAGTATAATATCTTGAAATATATTATTATATTAATATGTGTACACTATGTTTTGATTTTCTCCTTATGCATGTGTATTATGTAATAATAGTATAGTCATATATAATTGCCCGGAATTGATTAGTAGAACTGTATACCATATTGGTATAATAATATGTCATATTGGTATCATATGGTAGTTGGAATATTTTTTTGTTGTTTTAGCTATATTTTTAAATGAATTCTATTCCGGAATAATTTACATGATCATATTTTGCTGTGTTGGATTTTCTTGTACATATGGACATAGATTTTGTGTATTATGTATTAGTTTTATAGTTATATGTTGTTCTTGAACGATCCCGTACAACTATATACCCTATTAGTATCGTTATATATTATATTTGTATCATATGTCAGTTGAATCTTTTTTTTGGTTATATTAATTGCGTTTAATTGGTACACTATTTAATTTTCTTTTAATAATAACATCTTGAAATACTTTATTATATTAATATGCTATTTTTGTTTACTATTCTCTTTACGCATGTGTGTTGTGTAATAGTAATATAGTCACATATTAATAAAAAATTTACCAGTATAATTGTATACCATGTTGGTATAGTTATATGCCATATTGGTATCATATGGTAGTTTGAATATTTTATTGGTTGTTTTATCTACATTTTAAGTGATTTTTATTCTAGAATTATTTATATGAACATGATTTGCAGTGCTAAGAACTTTTTGTGCTGATGGACATAGATTATGTTATGTAATAGTTTTTATAGTTATAGGCAATTGTTGTGATAAGTTTATTTTTTCTCTCAAATTTTATATCTCATTCAAAAATTTAGGATTTTGGACAAAGACTCCTATTTATATATAATTAGCGTGTGTGTGCGTATAATTTTTCATCTGATTATAAAGACTCATGTATACATATAATATCCTCAAATTTTAAGTGTACGATCTTGCTAATTTGAGTGAGTTTTGCATATAAAATAAAAATAAAAATAAAAATAAACATTAATATACCATAAAGGTAAAAAATAAAAAAAGCACTAATGCAAAAGTAAGGTAGTAAAAAGAACAAAAAAGCGAGAAAAAATCAAATGCAATGGACGATTTACTTCATGTGCATAGACAACTTTTTACAAAAGATATGGTGAATTCACAATATATATATATACTTTAATCTCTTTTTATAGTCGTGTTTCTTGCATTGAAATATAATATGAACTAATTAGATTATGAAATCATAGTGGGTGCATAGTGTGTGTATATATATATATATATATATATATATATATATATATATATATATATCAATTATATTTAAAAAGGCGACAAATAGTTATTACATTAACTATATTTTTATTATTGCACATGAAAAAAGAGAATATGGAAGAGCAAAAAAAGTGAATAAAATTAAATCATGCAGAAAAAAAAAGAAATAAAATGACAAAAGATATAAATGAAATTAGAAACGAAACAAGAAAACAGAAAAAATGAAAAAAGCCAAAATTGAGCAAGGAATCAGATTATGGTGGAAAAGAAAATAAAAAATAACATAAAAGGAGAAAAAAAAAGCAAAGCATAAACAAAATGAGAAAAAAAGAAGAGGCAATCACTCGCATACATTGCAATATGTATGAATGGTAATTAGTTTGATGGGTAGAAAAATAAATAGGTAGGCAAGGGTAATTAGTTTGATTTTTATGGGTAAACTATAAAACTCCTATTAAAAAAATTATTGTTTTGAACCCCACCCAAAATTACAATAAAAAAAAGTAGATCGAATTATATTCTCATGAAATGAAAAATTCCAACTTTGCCCTGAAAGAAGTTTGTGAATTCAAAGATCATCCTCTTTAGATTTACAGTGAAATTCCAATGCCTTGGGTGTTTTTTGGAAGAGCACTAGCAATATAGACATGATATGTCAACAAGAATACAAATAATATAGTTTTCTTCATAGAATAACTTTTTTTCATAATACCTTTGAGATTCTTGCAATAAGAGAAGTTGAACATTTGTACTTATATATACCTGAAAATATTAAATGCATTTAACCCAAAAAAAGAGAAAAGAAAATATTAAATGCATAAATCTTTCTCAGATTTATTGTGATCTAAAATAGATTACAATGAAACGGAAAAAATATCTTTTCATGTTTTTAACTTTTTCATTGTATTTATTGTTTGGACTATAGGCTTAAACGAAAATTGGATTCATCATTCATGTAGCAGGAAACTTTTCCGTACCTTAGCCAGAAAGATAATATGGATATGTGTCGCGATCCAAGTTCTTCCTCAGTGAACTATCGTGACGGTAATTAGTGTTTACGACTAGGTAAGCCTAACAAATTATGGGGAAAAAATACGAAACTGGCAAGTTGCGGATAAAACATAATAAAAGAGTTTTAAACTGCCGCTCGACATATACAATACATACCCCCAATATCGAATCAAACTCTCAAACCCCAGAATCTCATGAAATCACAAGCTATAGAAACAACATAGTGTTCTAACTTCAGAATGTCTAATAAAAAAAATAATAAAGTCTAAAGCTGAAGGGGGAGGGGGGAATAGAGATGGACTTCTAGGTCTGCGGACGCGATAGATAAACCTTAAAATCTCTGATGTCACACGCCTCAATGATAGAATGGCTGAGCAGAAGAACTAGGATCTGCACACGAAAAATATGTACAAGAAAGGGCATGAGTACACTACAACGGTACCCAATAAGTGCCAAGCCTAACCTCAGTCGAGTAGTGATGATGAAGGTCAGGGCCCTACCAGGTTTTATACTAGTTATATTTAACCAGTATAAAACCAGGTAGGGCCCTGACCTTTACAATTTGGAAACTAACTAAAAAGTATTAGAAGTCACAAAAGAAGGACCGACCCACTTCAATACCCACTTCGTGGGTGTCTGGGGAAGGGAATACTCTAGGCAGCCTTCCCCCTGCTTTGCAGAGAGGCTGATTCGAACCCGCGACCTGACACACCACGGCAAGCAAGCTTACCGCCGAGCCAAGCCGGCCCTTCAATCAATAGAATCACATTAAAATAGGCCAATTGGGCATTACCCAATCAAAACAATTCAAAATACATCAAAACTCACAAGTTGCCAAAATATATATATATATACCAGGGAAAAAAATATGAAGTGCGACAGTACAATTAGAAATACTAACAGACTATAAAGAGTAAAAATCACAGACAGAATATACTCAATACACATATAAACAAAACCAGTATAAAACCAGGTAGGGCCCTGACCTTCATCATCACTACTCGACTGAGGTTAGGCTTGGCACTTACTGGGTACCACTGTAGTGGTATATATATATACCAGGGAAAAAAATATGAAGTGCGACAATACAATTAGAAATACTAACAGTCGATAAAGAGTAAAAATCACCGACAGAATATACTCAGTATACAGAGATAACAACTGGAGATCTCCCAAGATATCGTCTCGTAGTCCCAAACGTAAATGTGCAGAGGATCTCCAGGGTATAGTCCCGTAGTCCAAATCATAAATATGCAGGGGAATCTCCCGGAATACCAATTCGTAGTCCCAAAGTAAATATCCAGTACAGGGGAATCTCCTGCATGTTGTCCCATAGTCCCAAATATAAACATGTAGGGGGATCTCCCAGAATACTGATCTGTAGTCCCAAAGTAAACATGCAAGAGTATCTCCCAGGTTAGTCTCGTAGACCCAAAGTAAACACATAACAGACTTAAGAAAGATTCTACAATTCTATTCGAGAATAAACAAGAATTCTACTCTAAACATGTTGCAGAGAATACAAGTAAGTAGTTAAAACGGGTAAGACAATTAGATCACATAAGCATGATTTTCCTAAATTATACAAGAGGCTTCAAGTACAAGTATTAATCAATTACAAGAAAACATAGGTATTGACTTAATGAAAACGGGATTTTTCAACAATTAACACGTATACGCACTCGTCACCTCACGTACACGACACTCATACAACAACAGTACCAAAATCCTACGAGGAGTTCCCCCACACAAGGTTAGGCAAGCTACTTACCTCGAACCAACTCAAATTCAATCCGAAATTATGCTCTTGCCACGAGTAACCAAGTCCGAGTGGACCAAATCCAGTGATCTTCTCATCAAAATCCCATAGAATCGCCCTACCCTAAGCTCCAAATTTGATTTTCCAAGTTATGAACTCATACCCTCAATTTCTTCATATTTCTGCCCAGCGATTTCTGCTTCTACGATCATGGGACCACACATGCGGCTTAGGCTCCGCTTATGCGAAATTTCATTAATTTCACAGGCACCGCACCTACGCTTTTTTCTCTGCAGATGTGGTCCGCTTTTGTGATATTTTAGTTGTATCTACGGTCACTGACCATTAGTGTCCAAATCTCACCTACAACCTCCTTCCTCACTTTTGCGGGCCGCACATGTGGGCTCCTCGCCACATGTGCGAAAATACTAGAAGAAACAACTTCAGAATAGCCTAAGTCCAAATTCAACTTCCGTTAAGCATCTGAAACTCATCAGAGGACCCCGAGACTTCAACGAAACATACCAACCAATCCTAAAACATCATACAAAATTATTTCAAACCTCAAATCACATAAAAAAATGCTAAAACCATGATTCGCCCTCCAATCCAAGCCTTATGAACTTGAAATATTAAGAATTCTACATCCGATGACAAAACCAACCAAGCCAAGTCCGGTTGACTCCAAATTTTGCACACAAGTCACATTCAATACTATAGAGCTATTCTAACTTTAGGAATCACATTCCGACCCCAATATCAAAATCTCGCTATCGACCCGGAAAACTTGAAAAATTCAACTTTCGATATTTCAAGCCTAAATAAGCTACGAAACCTCCAAAATAGATCCGAACATGCCCCTAAGCGCGAAATCACTCAATGGAGCTTACGAAATCGACTAAATTCCATTCCGGGGCCGTCTTCATGCTACTCCGACTATGGTCCAAATTCTAAAGCTTAAACTCTTATTTAAGGATTAAGTGTCCCGAAATACTCCAAAATTCAAAGTATGCCTTTCCGAAAACTCACAATAGCAGAAACAAACACAGAAAATCAGTTAATAGTAGATAAGGGTGATAATTCTTAAAACGACCGGCCAGGTTGTTACATCCTCTACCGGCTGACCCGCCATTGAACCTTCACTGATGCAATATTCTTTGACATCAGCTTTCGAACCTGCCTATCCAATATTGCCACTGGATCCCCAACATAAGATAGATCCTTGTCCAACTGGACCGAACTTAAATCCAACATGTGTGACGGATCATCTTGATATTTCCAAAGCATTGAAACATGAAATACTGGATGAACTCCTACCAAGCTGGGAGGTAAGACAAGCTCATAATCAACCTCCCCAATATGTCGCAATACCTCAAAAGGACCAATAAGCCTTGAAATTAATTACCGTTTCTTTCCAAATCTCATAACGCCTTTCATAGGCGAAACTCAAGGCAAGACCCGCTCTCCAACCATATAGGAAACATCAAGAACCTTCCAGTCCGCATAACTCTTCTATCTTGACTGGGTTGTGCGAAGTCTATTCTGAATCACCTTAATCTTCTCCAAGGCATCCGGAACCAAGTATGTGCCCAACAATCTAGCCTCACCCGGCTCAAACCAAACCACCAGGGATCTACACCACGTATTATACAAAGACTAATACAGTGCTATTTGAATGCTGGAGTGATAACTGTTGTTATACGCAACCTACACCAGTAGCAAGAACTAATCCCAAGAACCTCCAAAATCCATCACACATGTATGAAGCATATCCTCAAGATTCTAAATAGTGCGCTCGGACTGTCTGTCCATCTGGGGTGAAATATTATGCTCAACTCCACCCGAGTACCCAACTCATGCTGTACGGATCTCCATAAACATGATGTGAACTTAGTACATCTATCTGAAATGATGGAAACTAGAATACAACGCAGACAAACAATCCTCCAAATATAAATCTCCACCAACCACTCTAAAGAATATGTAGTACACATAGGAATGAAATGCGTGGACTTGCCAGCCGATCCACAACCACCCAAATGGAATCAAAGTTTTTCAAAGTCTGTGGGTGACCAACTACGAAGTCCATAGAGATATGCTCCCACTTACACTCCGGAATCTCTATCTGTTGAACCAAACCACCTGGTCTTTGGTGCTCTTACTTTACCTGCTGACAATTGAGGCACCAAGCTACAAGCCCAACTATGTCTTTCTTCATGCGCCTCCACCAATAGTGTTGTCTCAAATCTTGCTACTTATTTGCGGCACCCAGATGGATGGAATATTGGGAACTATGGGCCTCCGCTAGAATCAACTTCCGAAGCCTATTAACATTGGGTACACATATCCGACCCTGCATCTTCAATACCTCGTCATCACCAATGGTCACATTTCTGGCATCACCGTGTAGAACCTTGTCTTTGAGGACGAGAAAATGACAGTCATCATAATAACGCTCTCTGATACAATAAAACAAGGAAGACCGAGAAATCACGTAAGCTAGAAAATGACAGTCATCATGAATCTCACAAACAGGCTAGCTAATGTGTGAACATCCATCTCCATGGGCCTTTCCGCTGCTGGTAAATAAACTAAACTCTACAAACTCTTCAGCCGACGACTCAAATCATCAGCCACCACATTGGTCTTTTCCGGGTGATACAAGATAGTGATATCATAGTCCTTTAGCAGCTCTAACCACCTCCTCTATTGCAAAATAAGATCCTTCTACTTGAACAAATACTGTAAACTTTGATAATCAGTATAAATCTCATAAGGAACATCGTACATATAATGATGCCAGATCTTCAAGGCGTGAACAATAGTAGCTAACTCGAGATCATGGATAGGATAATTCTTCTCATGTACCTTCGATTGTCTGGTAGCGTAAGAAATCACCTTACAGTCCTTCATCAATACCGTTCCAAGGCCAATCCTAGAGGTATCACAATAGACAGTATAATACCTCAAACTTGTAGGCAATATCAATATTGGGCTGTAGTCAAAGCTTTCTTGAGCTTCTGGAAGCTCTCCTCACACTCTTCCGTCCACTAGGATGGAGCACCATTCTGGGTCAGCCTGGTCATAGGTGTTGCAATAGATGAATATCCCTCAACAAATCAACGGTAATAACCCACCATGCCAAAAACATTATGGATCTCCGCAGCTAAGGATGGTCTAGGCCGACTATACATTGCTTCCACTTTCTTCGGATCCACCTTAATCCCTTCATTTGATACCACATGACCCAAGAATGCTAGAACATCCAATCAAAACTCACATTTCGAGAACTTCACATATAATTTATTTTCTCTCAAAGTCTGAAGCACTATCCTCAGATGCTGCTTATGATCTTCCAAACTCCAAGAGTATACTAGAATTTCATCAATAAAGACAATAACGAACGAGTCAAGATATGGCTGAAAACACCATGTGCATCATATGTGGTTCACGTCCAAGCAAGAGTCGTAGTCAATATAACTTGGTCTAATAAGTCCAAGATCGATCCCACAGAGAATTAACCTACCAATTGCAACTATCACAACCCCAAAAGTACTTCCGAATCAAGTTCCCAAACTTTGAATATATATTTGTGTGATTTTCTAATATCTACTTTGCAATAATTAAGAATGCTTGAAAGAAAGAATTGAATATAGAGTAAAAATAATATTAGGAAAAGGACTAAGGTATTGATTTCCCTATTGATGGAATCCCTTATCATTATGCTCATACAAATTGTTAATATATTCTATCAATCATGAGCGCTATGTGTATCGTAACCCTCTCCCGAGCAATTACAATAATTTACTAGTGCACTCTCCCGAGCTACCCTAGCTAGTTTTAATTTGAATAGTTCACTTAAGATTGCACCCAACACTTCATTATTCCTAACCCCGTCTTTACGCCTAAAGTTATAGATTCCTCCAATAACCTAGGTGTGGTGTTGTTCAACAATATACCTAAATATGCACTCTTTTCCAAGTTATGCACACAAAATAGGCACAGCTAATTGGGGATCCTACCAATTAACTACAATAAGAACGAAGTTGAACAAATAGAAATCTAGTTCACAATTTGTAATCACATAAACAATAAGTTCATCACTCAATAGGTTCCATCAAAACCTTAGAAAAGAATTTAGCTACTCATGCTTGAAGAAACAAGAATAATAATTGAAATCATAAAGAAATACTTGATATAAAATAAAATAAAGAGTTTGAGAGGATTCTCTCTTACTAAATATCTTGCCAAAGTAATGAAAATAAAGATAACATGCCTCTATGGGGCAAACTAGGACTTTAAATAAAGGTTTTTAGGGCTAAGAACTAAGTTTGAGTACAATTAGGATTATTGTTGCGGCGCCTTCCGCGGTTCGTTAGCGGCGGCGAGCGGACCGCGAACAAGCAAACTTTAGAGGGCTTCATTATTCGCGGTTCATCCGCGGCCGCGAGTGAACCGCGGATGAACAGTCCGTCTGATTCTTCTCTGCTTCTTCAGGCTCTCTTCACTTTAGCTCTTCTTTTGGCCTTTTCATCAACCTAGGACTCCAAAATAGCTCTTTTTAGCATCCAATGTATAACATGTACCTATAAAACACAAACGAACACTAATCAAAGTATTTTGTCCTCATAAACAACATTAATTCCATAACAAAGTGTGATTATTTAGGGTATAATTATAGTCAAATTCACCTTTTATCAATACCCCACACTTAAACCTTTGCTCGTCCTCGAGCAATCTTTAAACACACTTTTAGGCCAAATTAACAAAAAATTGTCTCCCCCGAAATATATCACAAAAGCTATTATACATGAACAACCTAAGATATGCACAATCTTTGCTAAACCGCAAATTCTCATGCCCGCACATTATTACTTACTTTACTTATTACCAAAAACTTGCAAATTCACCTTCTTCCTTTTGAATTACATGCCCTCACAAAATTTATTGAGAGAAGTTCCCACACATTAACCATTCAAATACGTGGAACTTATAAATATTGAAAAAATTCACTCACTCTCAATAAAGAACATTCATATGCATACAGACACACCATAGGCTTGCCCCTAGTGTAATACTCCACTAATCGAGTTATTCAATCATAGATCAAGAGGTCTTTAAGGGTTGTAATGTAGGCTATGGGACGGGTAGGATACTTTTGGTTATAGTGACTAGCCTCCCTAAGCACTTTTCTTTTCTTTTTCACAACCTTCCCTTTTTATTTACTTCATTATGTCTCCCATAAACATACCTTCACCTTCCTTCACTTTCACCCCCACTTTTCTTTTATTGATGTAGCTGGCCTTTCTAAAATTTTATTCAATATAGCTCTTTTTATCAGAATATTTTTTTTTCATTGCTTTGCAATACATTGACATTATTTTGGCCAGCTCACTATTTTCTACCATTCATTCTTGATTTTCCCTTTTCAATTTCCCTTCACCCACACTTAAACTTTTGCATATTCATTACAATACAAGTGCTTCTAGGAGGTAAAGTAGAACAAATATAGTAATTTGAAGAATATTCAAGGGTTATCAAAGAATAGGCTTTAAGCTCAAAGGGGTTAACTAAGATATAATGTATGGGTGAATTCATGTTTATTGGTATATGGGGTTGCACAAAGAAAATCCTCTATCCTTTCTACAACCAAACAACTTCTATTTCGCTCTGCAAACACACAGGGCAAGTTCTAGGAATCATGTACAACATACAATGTAAGTAAAAAAAACTCACACACACATGGCATGCAACTCATTTGGAATTCAGTTTATCTACAAAGTCCTATCGATGTTCAAGCAAGCATTATTGTGCAATTTAAGGCATATTGAGATTCTACAATCAAGCTTAGAAGATACATTCTCAAGTTCAATTTACGCTTTTGCTAATGTGCATATTTGGGGTTACATGTTGCCCTTTGTCCTCTAATCCTAAGAAAAGGAAAATCTACATAACCCGATTCAATAAAAACCCTTGGAAAAGAACCGTGGTCAAAAGAAAAACCAAGGGGGAGATGATACACTACCTAGAAAAAGAAAATAAAAGAAAGAAAAATTTCTACGTGGACTACTTCCCTCAAGAGTACTTGTCCTAAATAGTCCGTCATCAGGAAGAGTCCTCTACTCATATTTTTGGATTTTTTAAAATTTTATGATTTTTTTTGTGTTTTTATTATTTTATATTACTTACTACACTAATACATACATTATGTACAAGATAAGTCGCCCACCCCATACTTAAGAATATGTCATGTCCCCACGACATAAATAAAAATTAAAGCACAAGAGGGGCAAGAAAACTTACCCGAGACTCACTCGGAGTCAGAGACGGTGGATGGGTCGACATGGCATGCTCGTCCAAGTGCTCTGAACCATGCCATAAACCTATTTTCTGACCGGGCTTGCCTAGTAGACATGGCATCTAGCCGTGTGTGTAAGCCATCAACGGAGGTGAGCTGATCAACAACCTCCTCCTCCATGGACCTTAGCATAGGTCGTGTGGACTCGGACCTAGACATGCTTGCTCCACGAGGAGCAGGCCTGGAAGGTCCGGCTGAATCCGTGGAGTGCCTGGCCCGGGCAACCGGTACAGGATCGTCCTCCTCATCCAAGTCAATAGGGGTTGTGTCTCGTCCAACCCGGATAGTAGCAACTCTAAATGGAGCTTTCGGTAGTAGCTCACCGTCAGCATCAGTAACTGGGGTGTGATTGAGGAGACACAACGTAATGACAAGAGATGGGTAATAAAAACCCTTGGCAGTGAGGGATCCCCTCAATACCATCTTATCACTAATAACTCGGGCAATATCAACATCCCGATGTGTTACAAAACACCAAGTCAAAATATCCCTATTAAAGTTAACATCCGTGGTGTTACTCAAGGGCAAGATACGGTTGCAAATTATGGAGAACCAACATTTGGCAATGTGTGTAAAACAGTTAGAGTGCAGAGTTTGATTTCTAATCCACACTGGGATGCCATCTACACATAAGGCCTCTATTAGCATGTCCCATGTGACACCAGGCCTATCATGGTAGTAGTCAACATCACTAGTGTGCAATGGCGGACGAAGTACCTGCCGAATAGTAGGAATATGAGCATTGACCCGCTTACCTCTGACGTAAACTTCTCTGACCATAGCATAAGGGGCATTGGCGTAGAATTCTCGAAGAAGCATCTTGTTCACATTAGGAGGTGAGTCAAAGAGGAACTCCATCTCGCGCCTCCGAATCTCATCATAAATTTCCGGCTTCTTCGAGCGGATAGCTATCCTGTGAACTTCTACCTCTTGGAGCCACTTCTTGTTTGCTTTAATGTGAAATGCATTCTCAGCTTCTTCACTAGCAAACCTAGACTCGTCATAAGTCGGTTGCCTAGATGAGCTAGCACCATGTCGGGCTCTCTTTGGGGCCATGACCCTGCACAAATAAGATAGCCAAAAAAAATTTGTAAACCGTTAGTCATTGGAAGGCTACTCAGACTTCGCCATCATTGAGAACTCACAATTGACCATTCTTTTTGTGCAAATCCCTCATACTCCTGTATTTAGATTCTTTATCTAACTATGTTACACATGCCTATTCGAGCACCCCACACTTAGTTATTTGAACACTTCTAATATTACCCAATTGACTTAGTCCATCCCTAATAAAGTACACCATTACCAATTCAAGAGTTGGACAATATTTCTCCTAAAACTACTTTAATACATTATGAACAAGTATAATTTGCCCAACTTGGCTTACCAATCAACATACATGGTGTACATACTATTTAGGTTTCCAAATCATAAAATTAGCATCAACAACACAATTAAAAACCCACCAACCAATTCTTTACCAAACTTCAACTATATGACAAGGTTCCTTAGTAAAAATTCATGGAAACATGTATTGTGCAAAAAAGAAACCAAGTCATATTCAAGAGATATCTTAAACTAACAATATCTAATTACTTCTACAAAATAAATAATCAAGAACTAAGAATAAAAACAAAATAAAAGAGAAGAGAAGTAGAGAAACTTACACGTAATACAATAAAAAAGTAATGGAGGAAGAATGGGGTGAATTGGAGAAGAGGGTTTTGGGATTTTGTAGAGAGAAGGGGGAGGATTTTGAGTTAGAGAGAGAGAGAAGTTGGGGGGGGGGGGGGGGGGGGGGGGGTTTGTGAGGGAGATGGGGAGGGATTTTAGGGTTTTAAAGAAGGGAGGGAAAAAAATATAAATAAACTGTTATTTTAGCCGACCGCGGAACTGACCGCGACTGTTCGCGGTTTGTTCGCGACCGCGGATGGACCGCGAACAGTCGAGATTCAGAGAGATAATTTTTTCGCGGTTGGTTCGCGGCCACGAATGGACCGCGAACAAAGAAAGTTCAGAGAGGGCATTTTTCCGCGGTTCATCCACGGTTCCGGATGGACCGCGGACAGTGCCCCTCTCTGATTTTTTTTTCTCGGCTATTCAGCAAAAATTTGTTTTTTCTTATTTTACTTTATTACTTGCTACTAAGATAAAATTACTTACAACATTTTCGTGGGTTGCCTCCCACGTAGCGCCTGATTTAACGTCGCGGCACGACTCAACTTAGCGCATTTTACGGCTCGCTAGACCTTTGAGGTTCATCCAACCGCAATTCTACCTTGTCCTCCATGTCATCCAGGCCTATGTATTGTTTCAACCGCTGTCCGTTTACCTTGAATGTACGTGATCCATCCATAGCTTGAATTTCCACAGCTCTTGATTCAAATGCCTCAATTACCTTGAAGGGTCCTGACCACCTTGATTTCAATTTACCTGGGAACAGTCGTAATCTTGAATTGTAAAGTAGTACTTTTTCCCCGTTTTTGAAGTTTCGCTCAATGATATTTTGATCATGAATCCGCTTCATCCTCTCTTTATACAATTTTGTACTTTCAAATGCCAGATACCGAAATTCTTCTAACTCATGCAACCCAGTTAACCTTGCTTTACCTGCTTCATCCAAGTTGAGATTCAATTGTTTCAGTGCCCACCAAGATTTATGTTCTAATTCACCCGGTAAGTGACAAGCTTTTCCGAACACCAATTTGTATGGAGACATGCCAATGGGTGTTTTGAATGCTGTTCTATATGCCCATAGTGCAATTCAACCGGTAAGTGACAAGCTTCCTGGACCAGTCGGTTCTTGTGGCGTTCACTATTTTAGTCAGTACACTTTTTATCTCCCTGTTGGAGACCTCAACTTGTCCGCTAGTTTGCGGGTGATATGGAGTGGCCACACGGTGTTTAACATCATACTTGTCCAATAATTTCTCAAAAGATCGGTTGCAAAAGTGTGTGACCCCGTCACTAATGATAGCCCTTGGAGTCCCGAACCGGGTGAAAATATTCTTCTTAAAAAATCCCACTACCACCTTAGCTTCATTGGTGGGTAATGCTGCGATTTCCACCCATTTGAACACGTAGACAACTGCAACAAGTATGTACTTATTGTCGTATGAGCTAATAAAGGGCCCCATGAAATCTATTCCCCAGACATCGAAAACTTCCACTTGCTGGATTGGATTCATTGGCATTTCATGATGCCGTGCCGGGATATGTTCCCAGTGCGTTGACATTCATTGCAACCTTTCACCCATAAGTGCGCATCCTTAAACACCGTCGGCCAATAAAAACCAGCCTCAAGTATTTTGGCAGCTGTGCGTATTCCTCCAATGTGACCGCCATATGCTGAAGCGTGACATGCCTGCAAAACAGAAGATTGTTCTATCTCGAGGACGCATCTCCGGATCATGTTATCAAGACATATCCTAAACAAATATGGTTCATCCCAATAATAACACTAACTTTCACGAAAAAATCTTTTCCTCTAGACCGATGTGAGGTCATGAGGAACAATGCCACTGGCTAGGTAATTAGCATAGTCAGCATATTGTGGTTTTTCAAAGAGAGTGGTGGTGAGCAACTACTCATCCGGAAAGGTTTCCAGAATTTTCCCACTCTCTTTGACAAGTTCAGCTCCTTCAAGTCTTGACAAGTGGTCAGCGACTTAATTTTCAGTACCTTTTCTATCCCTAATTTCGAGGTCGAACTCTTGGAGAAGCAACACCCAACGAATTAGGCGTGGCTTAGAGTCCTTTTTATCAATTAAATATCTTAAAGCTGCATGGTCCATGTATACGATTACCTTTGATCCTATGAGATAGGACCGAAATTTGTCGAATGCAAACACGACCGCCAGCATCTTCTTTTCCGTCATTGTGTAGTTTAGTTGTGCTCCACTCAGAGATATACTTGCATAGTATATTGGATGCATCAGCTTATCTTTCCTTTGGCCCAGCACCGCCCCCACTGCATAATCACTTGCATCACACATTAACTCAAAAGGTTACTCCCAGTCTGGGGCAATGATGATGGGTGCTGTGACCAGCCTCTTCTTCAGTTCCTCAAAAGCAATCCTATATTCGTCAGAAAAAACAAAAGGGTGATCTTTTTCAACTAACTTACAGAGAGGGTTTGATATTTTGGAGAAGATTTTGATGAAACTCCGGTACAAAACCGGCGTGTCCAAGAAAGCTTCTTACGGCCTTGGCGGATGTTGGTGGAGGCAACTTTGCAATGACATCAACTTTAGCACGGTCTACCTCAATGCCTTTGCTTGAAACCCAGTGCCCCAGTACTATACCTTCGTGTACCATAAAATGGCACTTCTCCCAGTTTAGCACTAAATTTGTTTCCATGCACCTTTGTATCACTCTAGTCAGATTGACAAGGCATTCATCGAATGAATTCCCTACCACTGAGAAATCATCCATGAACACCTCCATAATGTCTTCCACCATGTCGGTGAAAATAGCTATCATGCACCTTTGGAATGTGGCAGGTGCATTGCATAGTCCGAATGGCATCCTCCTGAAGGCGAAGACGCCATAAGGGCATGTGAAGGAGGTCTTCTCTCTATCTTCGGGGGCTATGGAGATTTTATTGTACCCTGAGTATCCATAAAGAAAGAAAAAGTGGGACCTTCCTGCCAACCTGTCAAGCATTTGATCAATGAAGGGAAGTGGGAAGTGATCTTTGCGGGTGGCTAGATTCAACTTCCTGTAGTCCATGCATATTCTCCATCCGGTGACGGTTCTTGTTGAAATCAGTTCATTGTTGTCGTTTTTCACTACCGTCATGCCTCCTTTCTTTGGTACACATTGGACTGGGCTAACCCAGCTGCTGTCTGAGATTGGGAAGATGATTCCCGCATCTAGCCACTTTATTACTTCCTTCTTTACCACTTCCTTCATGTTGGGGTTCAACCTTCTTTGATGTTCCCTGGAAGGTTTGTGTCCATCTTCTAGGAGAATTTTATGCATACTGGCTGATCCCCTTTATGTCTGCCATGGTCCACCCGATGGCAGTCTTGCATTCCTTGAGTACCTGTATGAGCTTTTGGGCCTGCACATCTAACAAACTAGATGAGATAATAAGAGGTAACGTGGAGTTAGGACCTAGATACTCATACCTGAGATGTGATAGTAGTGGTTTAAGTTCAAGCTTCGGTGGCTCTTCTATGGATGGCTTTGCTGGTGGGCTTTCTCTTTTCTCTAAGTGTAGAGGTTCGAATTCGAGCTCTCTCTGCTAGAATCCCTTGCCTTCCAGAGATAATACCCATTCGGCCAAACTTTCCCCATTTACCACTTCCATGTTCATCAGGCATGCTTGAAGTGGATCTTCAATAGTCAACTCTGCATCGTCGGTCTCCACTATTACATCAACCGCATCAATGAGAGAGCAATTTGCGAACTCACTAGGGATCCTCATGGATTTTTGCACATTGAAGATGATCTCCTCATCATTCAACCTCATCTTGAGTTCCCCAGTTTCACAATCAAATATGGCTCTCCCGGTGGCTAGGAATGGTCTTCCAAGGATTATGGGAATTTCTTCGTCGACCTTGCAATAAAAAATAACAAAATCGGCGAGAAACACGAACTTCCCAACCTGGATTAGCACATCATCTATAATACCAAATGGACGCTTAACCGTCCTATCAGCAAGTTGTAAAAGCATAGAGGTGGGTCTGGCTCTCCCAATACCTAACCTCTTATAAATAACTAAGGGCATGAGATTAATGCTTGCCCCCAAATCACATAAGGCCTTAGTAAAGGCATAATTCCCTATAGTGCATGGAATGGTGAAACTACCTAGATCAGATAGCTTCTAAGCAATGGGTCTAGAGACCACTGCACTACAAGTCTGGGTAAGTGTAACTGTGGCCAAGTCTTGGAAATCAAATTTCCGTGACATCAAATCCTTCATCATCTTAGCATAACCAGGCATTTCTTTTAAAGCTTCAATTAATGGAATGTTTGCCTGGATTTGCTTGAGCATGTCGAAGAACTTTTTGTATTGCTCCTCTTTCTGGTGTTTGGCCAACCTTTGGGGGAATGGTGGTGCAGGCCTCTTCTTCCCGGTGGCTTGGGATTTTTCTTTTTCTATCACTTTCTCATCAATCTAATGCTCTACCTGTTCAGCTACCTTCTCCGTTCCCTGTTTTGCTTCTTTATTTTTAGCAACTGGCTGGACTGTGACTTCTGTCAACCCTGTGGACTCATCCAGTTCAATGGGCAATGGAATAAGTGTCTCAGCCCGTCTGTCGATTTTTTCACTTTTATTCTCAGCATCAAGATCTCTACCGCTTCTCAGAGTCAAGCCCATCATCTGCTTTGGTACTTGGTCCTTCGGGTTTGTTTGTGTATCTACAGGCAATGTCCCTTGAGGGCGATTGTTGAGGGACATAGCAAACCTGTACTTCAATATTCTTGATGGCGGCATCATGTGCATCTATCCTCTCATTTGTTTTAGCATTTGACCCAATTACCTGTTGCATCATAGCTTCCAGCCTTGCAAACCCATCGTCATGTCTGCCCCCATGTGGTGGTGGAGGTGGATGATATCCCTGCTGCTGATTGCCGAAATTCCGAGGTCTAGGATATGGAGCCATGTTGTGTGGTGGCCTCATACTTGCTTCATTATACTGTAGTTGTGGAGGCCTGTATTGCTGTGGAGCCTGCTGACCCCATTTTTGATTGCCTTGTCGCTGTCCTCCATAATTAGCCACATAGTTCATATCCTCATG